>CAJQZJ010000750.1:2242196-2268399 GCA_907164525.1 Lophiomys imhausi | reverse complement strand
AAGGAGGACAGAGGGGAGAGAGAATTAATACATATACAAATATTAGGGATCTTTGAGGATACAGATAATTACGACTGTAATAATGGACACAAACATTCCTAGTACTAGTGGCCCCAGTATTACAGAGCAAGCAAGCAAAATTTGGTCCCCTACTTCCAAGTAGCTTTATATCACCTACAAATGGAGTTTGAAAGTGTCATTACATGTACCAGTGACATTACAGTAGGAGTCAGGGTATTGTCAAATTTCCTTCTGAGGGGCAGGAAGAAAGAGAACTATTTTGTCTATGTCCTTGCTTCTAAAAGGGGTATGGCTAATCCGTTGCATATAAAGAGGATAGGATGGTCATAGCCCTTAGAATGTTAGAATTTGAAGGCTCTCTTACAGCATGTAGACTCCAGAGACTTGAGCCTAGATGAATTATCACCAAGATAGTATCTTAGAATTTGCCAGATCAAAATTTCCAAGGAGAGAATATTTAGTGGGTATCCTAAGAAGCACTCCTGGCACAAAGGCAGCTCTGGAAATCCCTATAACTTTTCCTAGTTCAGATCAAGTTGTTGTCTGTAGCCTAAAGCTTCACAGCATAACATGCTAGTGTATCAAGAACTCACTGGGGCTCATTAAGCAGGCAAAAAGAAAGCACAGAACTCAAACCCTGACTGTTTCCAAGGATGTCTAAAAATTATCTCCCTATTACCAGGAGTTCTGATGCCTTGTGGGTTTTGGACAACCCTCCTATGGTAACCCTCAATAGTCTATTAAAGCATCTTCATTGCCAAGTACCTACTCTAATTCTGCCTCGTCTTATTGGGGGTGGATTTGCCTCTGAGAAATAGCTAGGGTCAGCACTCATGGCTCCCGGGACAGCTAAGAGTTTTCTCTATAGAAGGGTGATTGACACAGCTAGGAAGACAACGGTTTAAGAGGATAAATTGGAGAGACCCACCAGGAGGGAGGGAGCCCTGTGGAGCCTTGGGGTGGAAAAAGGAGCCTGGTTTAACCTAATCCGGATAGATAAGCATCTTGTAGGGTTAAGACTCAGTCCTGTCTATGCATCTGTGGAGCTGTTAGGACTCAGGCAAGACTCAGCTTGGGCAGAGGTTGGTTAGAACTCAGGGCCCTTACCTTGGGTAGGTTAGGATTCTGTCCTGTGTCTCTGAACGATGATGCCTCCAGCCTCCCAAGCTAGCGCTGCAATGCTCTCTGCTAAGAATGAGGAGACTCAGCCTGGCTCCTTTTCTTCTTTCCACTTGACTGCTTCCACCCTTCAACAGCAGTTTGCTGCTGTAACTGGCAGAGAGAAGGAGTAGGGTGGGGAGGGGGAGGTGTGAGCGCTTTCTTCCGTGCAGCCTGTCTCTTAAAGGCCTAGGACACTGGTCATCAGGAGGAGCAGTGGGGGTGGGAGAAAAGGATTAAGGGAATGATTGAAGTTGACAGGCAACACATCTCCAGGGAGAAGGAGCCTGGCTCCCTTTTACCTTGATGCCTCCCTAGCCAGACCTAGTACTGACCCCAATCCCAAAGATCTCAAAGTGAACCCCAAGGCCTGTCTATTCCAGTGCTTTGTGAATCACTGCTTTTCATTCTGGTCAGCGTCTGTGTGGAATACCACTGTTTTTGCCCTGTTTCGGCTGGCTGTTTTCCATGGCATTGATTTCCACCAGTTTGCTCCTGAGTTTCTGCATCCTGCCTCGCAGGGCAATCAGTCTGTCTGTAAAAACACAGGTGCAAAGCAAGATGCGGAGAAGAGAATAATGAGTTTGAAGGGACGGTATCTGTGCACATGTGTGTAAAAGCTCATATGTGTGACATATGTTACAAAGAGAAACCTTGTCTTTTTTTTTTTTTTTTTGGTTTTTCGAGACAGGGTTTCTCTGAATATCTCTGGCTGTCCTGGACTCGCTTTGTAGACCAGGCTGGCCTCGAACTCACAAAGATCCGCCTGCCTCTGCCTCCCAAGTGCTGGGATTAAAGGCGTGCGCCACCACCGCCCGGCACCGAAACCTTGTCTTGATAAAACAAAAAAAAAACTATCTTTTAATAAATTCCAACTTTGCTTTGAAAAAGAAACAGAGCAAAGTGGAGCGGGAGCACACTTACAAAGGAGTGAGTTCCTTCTAAGGGTAAATGAATAAGTAGCTGGCACAGAAACCAAGATGGAGGAAAGGGAACCAAATTAGGAGAGGAAAAAGGAATTGTAAAGGGTGTTATTATGAGCCCATAGTTCACAATAAAAACTAAGGTACTGGAAGTTTCTAGAGTACTCTAGACCACGTATTGGTAGTGCAGACAACCTGCCCTTCACATTCCCAAGCACCACAGCAGGGCTGTCCTTTGCTTTGCCTTAGGAAGACTGAAATGTGGCTTTTCTGAACCAGCTGATGACAGTTAAGGCAATTATGGGCATAGGGCACGTATGTGGAACTTTATGTGAGGAACTGGGAGGTTCTTTTTCAGCGGTATTTAGTCATCACAAGTGCAGAGGGAACTGGCTTTGTGAAATGGACGGTTTTAGTGTGTTGAGATCTGGCTGTCTCTCATGGTTCCCTCAAAGACCTCTGAATTGCCTAATAATCTGCCATTAGTGGTTATTTATAGCTAACTTTTAAGTTCCATTAAAATAAAATCCTTTTAAGTGATGACTACAAAGGCCGGGATGGAGATGACCTTAGGAAGGAGTTGTGGCAGAGTGGGTGCATAGCTGGGTGAGGTCTATTTTTAGTCCTGAGTACTAACAGAGGTTTTCATTTTATGATTTACCGTCATACATTTTCTTTTTGTAGGTCTATATTGATTCCATTATATTTTATAATGGAAGGGATTTAAACTTGTGCAATTTATTTCTTTTGTCTTTCGTTCCTTTTTTTTTTTATAAGATGGAAATCTCCTTATGTTGCTTAAGTTGGTCTCAAACTTGTGGTAGATCTCCCCGCACCCCCATCTCAGCCTCCAAAAAAAAACAAAAACAAAAACTAACTAGGACTATCCACATGTGAACCACCATGCCTGCCTGCAACCTCTGAAACTTTAGTAGCTTAACTTAATTTACCTAGAGAGTGGGTACTGACAGTAGGTTTGTTGCCCTTTAAAATTTTTTTATTTATTTATTTATTTATTTATTTATTTATTTATTTATTTAATGTATATGAGAGCTCTATCTGCATGTACCCCTGAATGCCAGAAGAGGGCATCAGATTCCAGTATAGATGGTTGTGAGCCACCATGTGGTTGCTGGGAATTGAACTCATGACCTCTGGAAGAGTGGACAGTGTTCTTAACCACTGTGCCATTTCTCCAGCCCCCCCCCCCAAAAAAAGATAGAACTGATTATAGTATAGTCAAGGCTGCCCTTGAACTTAATATGTAGTTGGGGTGACTTTGAGCCCCAGGACTCCCTCTCATGTGCTGGGTCTTTAGGCATGTACCACTTTCCTCCTTTGAGAGTGAGCTTCGGCAGCAGAAAGCATAGTCCAAAGGGGAAGGTAGACATTAGAAGGGAAGCCATTCCTGGGGAAGAGGAAGAGTAGGGACATGAAAATATAAGCCACCAATTTCAGATTTGACGTATTTGACTTAGCAGAGTCACACCCCAGTGTTACAAACTTGTCCCACGTTCTCTCTTTCCCACGTGCCTGACATAACCTCCTTTCACAGTCTCCCTCTTCCACCTAATTGCTCTTGTTACCCCAGGACTAAATACCTTTTGCTTCTTTCTCAGCGGCTCAGTGATACCCAAGTTCCTGGGTGATGTAGTGTTTTGCTCCGTTCTTGACACCCCAAAGAGCCAATTCCGATGTAAATACATGAGGGTTGTTTATTCAAGCTCAGAGCTTGGACTCTCAACATTCACTGACACAGCAGTTGGAGTTGAGAGCCCTCAGACCCAAAAGTACAAAGTTTATATAGAGACTCAGACAAAGAAGCAGGTTCTTTATCATATGATTGGATGACATTTGGGTAGCTAGTCATGCCCATTTCTGATTGGCTCGTTGTTACTGACTAACCAGCTGAGGTCAGTGTGACCATCAGAAAGTTTGTTTAGACTTTTTGGGTGCTTTCTCAAGAGTGAGCTGTCTGGTGATGACGAGGGAACATATCAGGAATACAAGGTCTGGTACATTTTGTTGTTGTTCTGGAACTGGAGGTCAGCGCTGAGTCAAACTTATTACCAAATGAAATATTTTTTTTTTTGAAGATGGATTCAGTCAGGCTCTACAGTAGGAAAGAGGGGTATCACCCTCTAGATTTTCTGGAAGACAGCAGGTCTCAAATACTGTTTCTGCAATCTCATCAACACAGTATTCCTCAGCTTCTGTGTTCTGATTTGTGGATCCAAGACCCAAGACCCACATGGTGGGAGGAGAGAACTAACTTCTTTTTTTTTTTTTTTTTTTTTTTGGTTTTTCGAGACAGGGTTTCTCTGAATATCTCTGGCTGTCCTGGACTCGCTTTGTAGACCAGGCCAGCCTCGAACTCACAAAGATCCGCCTGCCTCTGCCTCCCAAGTGCTGGGATTAAAGGCGTGCGCCACCACCGCCCGGCGAGAACTAACTTCTAAAGATGAATTCTAACACACACACACACACACACACACACACACACACACACACACACACAATGACAAATGTAAAATAAATAAAAAATTCTTGGAAGGTCCTGGAGCGAACATGGGAATTTGAATAGATCCATAGAGGCAGCAGACAGGGTTTTGGTACAGGAATTGCCCATCTGCTTTGGTAGTTCCTAAGTCTGCAAAGATCGTAGCCTCCCCCCACCCTTGTCTATTATTAACAGATACAGAAACCTGATCATGGCAGCAGCAGCAGCAGCAGAGGGACTTTCTGGGAACTGTGCCCAGGAAAGGCCTAAAAGCCCTAAGTTGAAATGAAGTAGCAGGTGATATAAGGAGATCCAAACATGGTACCCTTGGTCTTCCATCCATGTCTGTCCAGACTCCCTTCCTGGCACTCAGGGCCAAGGTTTCCCCACTAAACCCTTCTGCTGCTCAGGTCACTCCCCAACCTACTCAACTGAACTCAAATTTCTAAAATAAAATATCTTTTTGTACTCAAAAGATAACTCAAGATGGGCTGTGGTGGCACACGCCTTTAATCCCAGCACTTGTCAATTTTCACAATAATAAACATCATTTAATTTTACTTAGAATTGAGTTGAACCAGATGGAGTGATATGCATTTTCTTCCATTTGTCTTTTTTTTTTTAATTTACTTTTATATTACATGCATTGCTGTTTTACCTGTATGTATATCTGTGTGAGAGTGTCAGATCTTGGAGTTACAGACAGTTGTGACCTGCCATGTGGATGCCTGGAATTGAACCTAGGTCCTTTGGAAGGGCAGCCGGTGCTCTTAACCACTGAGCCATCTCTCCAGGCCCCATTCATCTTTCAAAAAATGTTCCCTTTCAGTGCAAAGGCTCTCTACATCATTTGAGGTCCTTGTAGGCATAATGTTTCCTTCCTTTTTATTTTTTGAACGTTTAAAGATTTATCATTTAAAAATATGTATAGTACTTTAATTATGTGGAGCATTTGATCTGCAGCTAGAGCTAAGGATGGTTGTTAGCTGATGTGTGGGTGTGGGAGTTGAACCCAGGTCCTCTACAAGCGCAACAAGGACTCTTTTTCTTTCTTAGATACTCATTGGTGGTGGTGCACGCCTTTTATTCCAGCATTTGGGAGGCAGAGACAGGCAGATCCGTGACAGTCGGCTAGTCTGATATATAGTGCTAGTTCCAGGACAGCCTGGGCTACACAAAGAAACCGTGTCTTGGAAAATCATACATGTATGTATATATATGTATGTATGCACACATACATATAACATTTTATGGGTATGAGTGTTTTGCCTGCATGTATATTGGTGTACATGTGTGCTTGGTGCCTCAGGATGTCAGTTCTCCTGGAAGTGGAGTTACAGGTGGTTGTGGGATACCACATGGATGCTGGGAATCAAACCCAGGTCCTTTGAAAGAGCAGCCAGTGCTCTAAACCACTGAGCCATCTCTCCATCCTGCAGTAAGTACTCTTAACTGCTGAGCCATCTTTCTACCTTCACTTTTAAGATAGGGTTGCTTATATTTGAAGGTGGTCTCAAACTGCCAACATGGTCACATACTTGGAACTTTTGATTCTCCTGCCTCTCTCTATTCCTTGTAAGCTAGGATTACAGGCATGCGCCACCACATCCATTGTATTGCACATATCATTTTTGTAGCCACAACTCCTTTTCTAAGAAAAGTTTTGTTATGCATGTGAATGTTCTGTCTGCATATATGTATGTCTACTATGTGCATGTCTGTGTCCTAGGAGGCCAGAAGAAGGCATCAATCAGATCTCCTGGAAGGGAGTCATGAGTGGTTGTGAGGTGCCATGTTGGGTGCTATGAACTGAACCCCAGTCCTCAGGAAAAGCAGTTAGGGCTTTTAACTAAGAAGTCATCTCTCCAACCCCATTATTATATAGAGTTTCCTTTTGTCTCTATAATGAAGAAACACAGACTTGTTTTTTTCCTTTTTATTTTGTGAATTTCACATCATGCACCCTGTTCCCTCTCATCACCCACCTTCCCTCAGACCCACCTCCACCTTTGCAACCTCCCCCATTAAAAAAAAAAAATCTCATTGTGGAAGCTGTAGTGTGTCTCAGTGTGTACCACAACATTCTCTCTTGTCCACACATTTTTTTTTGTTTGTTTGTTTTTTGGTTTTTCGAGACAGGGTTTCTCTGTGTAACAGCCCTGGCTGTCCTGGACTTGCTTTGTACACCAGGCTGGCCTCGAACTCACAGAGATCCGCCTGCCTCTGCCTCCCAAGTGCTGGGATTACGCCACCACGCCCGGCTCTTGTCCACACATTTTTGCTTGCAAATGTTCATTATGACTCCTTGGTCTGGTATGAGGCCTCTGGCTTCTGCTACTTTGTCAATACTAGAACTTCACTGGGACTCCTCTCAGATATGCTGTTATTGTCCCATGTCATAAAGATCTTGTAGTTTTGGGTCTGTGGAACTGGCTTCTTCATGCACTTCAGCAGTTCATCCATGGGGTGTATGTTGGGGTAGGCCAACTCAAAGGCCTGGTTCTGGACCTGGAACCCCCACTTGCAGGGCCTGCTCTGAGTGCTGAAGCAGGTTAAGAGGTGGGACCGGCTCCCCTGCTTTCATGACCCTATTAGGAGCAACTCTCCTGCCTGCTACCTGTGGTGAGGGCACAAGAGTAAAGGGGAATTGGGCAAGAGAGTAAAAGGGACCTATCCCTCCCCAACACCACAAAGCGGACAAGAGGCAGGGCTGGCTCACCCACAAGCCCCACATCCAGGGGCAGCTGTGCTGTGCTGGTGAGGTGCAGGGCCTGCTCTCCTGCCCAGATTGTTTTTATTGACTTTGCCTTCCGAGACCAGCTAAATTCGTATGATTCTAAGCAATCTTTTTGGTTTATTTCTATCATTGTTTTGTCACCACTTATGAAGGCTCTTCTCCTTTATAACCTTTTTCTTACCTTCTCTCCTCCCCCCCACCCCCTTTAAACCACACTGGCTGGGAACTGATAATGGAGGTATGAGACTGGATATCTTGGTTTTTGTCACCCCAGGGAGAAATGACTTTCTTTTTCCCCTTCAGACAGGGCTTCATGTAACACAGATGGACCTTGTGCTCCTGGAGCCCCTGACTCTATCTCCTTAGTATTGGGATCTTAGGCATGTACTTGATTGGTAGAGGCGCATTTCAACATTTTGAGGTTTGGTGTAGGATTTTTGTCGAGGCTTTTTATTAAAGATTGGCTTTTGTAAGATTGAGAATGAATTTATGAGCCCCCTGCCATAACTGCCTGAATGCTGAGATTACAGATGTAACTCCAGCTTTTTGTTTTGCAAATTTGAGAAAAGGTCTCATTCTATAGCCTAGGCTAGCTTTGAACTCAGAGATCTGCCTGTCTCTGCCTCCCGAGTGCAAAGATTAAAGGTATGTTACCATGTAATTTTAAAAAATCATGGGTAGGTGTTAAATGGTGTATGCTTTCCTTCATCTAGATGATTGTTTTTCTCCTTCTGTTGTGAACCCCACTGACTGGGTTTCATATTGAATCAACCTGGTATTTTTGCAATGAACTGGTTAATTTTCTTTTTTAGGTTTTTCCAGACAGGGTTTCTCTGTGTAGCCCTGGCTATCCTGGAACTCATTCTGTAAACCAGGCTGGCCTTGAATTCAGAGATCCGCCTGCCTCTGCCTCCGACTGAAGTCACCAGCCACCACATCTGGCTGAGAGCTACTTCTTTGTTCTGTTCATTAACATTTACACCATAGGTGATTCTGAGAAATGAGGTGTTATGTGTGTGGTAGCCAGTTGTGTGTACACCTGCACCAGCCCTTGTGCACATGTATAGGCTGACACTGGGTGACTTTCCTCTCCTTTTAAAAATACTGTATGTTAGCCGGGCGGTGGTGGTGCACGCCTTTAATCCCAGCACTTGGGAGGCAGAGGCAGGCGGATCTTTGCGAGTTCGAGGCCAGCCTGGTCTACAAAGTGAGTCCAGGACAGTCAGGGCTACACAGAGAAACCCTGTCTCGAAAAACCAAAAAAAAAAAAAAAAAATACTGTATGTTTGCATGGGTGCTATGCCATGGTCCATGTGTGAAGCCCAGAGGACAAATGTGTGCAGTTCTTTTCTTCCAATTTTACCTGGATTCTGGGGCCCTAACTCAGGCCATTTCACCAGTTCCCAGCTTACTTTATGAGAAAAGTTCTGGCTCTGAATCTGGAGCTCAATATTTTGGCTAAACTAGCTGACCAGAATTACCCCCGGAAGCCACCTGCCTCTAACCCGCCAGTGCTGGGGTTACACAAGTACAGTGTCAAGGCTTTTATGTGCATCTGGGCTCAGACCACAATGCTTACATAGCATGTTGGCTGGGTAGGTGGTCGGTCAGTCCTGGGTGTGCTTAAACAAGCAGCTGGGCAAACCAGGAAGTGTTCCTCCACAGCCTCTGCTTCACTTCCTGTCTCCAGCTTCCTCCCTTTGATGATGGACTATATACAACCTGCTAGGTGAAATAAACCCTTTTCTTCCCAAGTTGCTTTTGGTCGAGGTCTTATCATAATAGAAACAAAACGAAGACAAAGAACAGGCACCTGACCGACTGAGCCATCTCCCAAGCCCTCGGTGCAAACCCTAACCCCATACCTAAAGTCATGCATCTAAAAAAAATCTGACTAGTCTGTTAGGGGTTAAGTTCACTGATGTTTTCAAAGCAGTGCTTAGTTTGTAGAGTTCGCCCTCCCATTTTTAACTGACTTTTGCTTTTGTTCTCCTTATTGCCGTGAAGTTAGTGATTCTCAGCTATGATGCATGAACTGGAGGCTACATACTTATTTTATTACATTATTTGTCTGTCGACATGTGTGGGCAGGTACAGACCAGAGTGCCTCAGTTGAGGTCAGAGGATTACTTGCAGGAGTCAGGTCTCTGTCCAGTGTGTGGGTCCTAGGGACTGACAAATCATTAGGCTTGGTGGCAAGCTCCTTTGCCCAACCAGCTTTTACTTGCTCATTGTTTTTTTCCCCTCCCGGAAACAGTCTATGTAGACCAGGCTGGCCTCAAACTCACAGATTGCCTGCTCCGTCTCTTGAGTGCTAGGATTAAAGGCGTGTGCCACCACCATCACCCAGTAACATTGAGTATCTTCTATTTCTTTCTACCTTTTTTTTTTTTAATTAAAGATAAGGTTGCTATGCACTGTGGCTGGCCTAGAATTTGTGACTGTGTGCATGAAACTGGGTTTAAACTCAGACTCACTTGGCTGTGTCCTCTGAGCGCTCTACCATACCTGGTTCCCATCTTTTTTTTCTTTTTGAGACAGGGTCTCACTGAACCCAAAGATTGTTGCTTTGGCTAGACTGATCGGCCAACAAGCCACTGGCCTCTTCCCATCTGTGTCCCCAGTCTCAGGTGACTGACAGAAGTGCTGCTATACCCAGCTTGTTCACTTGGGTGAGAGAATGTGAACTCAGGTCCCCACTCTGCACGGCTAGCACTTTACCCAATGGGCCACCTCCACAGCCCCTTCATGGTTTTTGGTAGCAGTTTTGCCCTCTTTTTCTGGTACTTGAGCAGCAGGAATAGCAAGCAGGGAACTTCTATGTAGACAGAAAGGCCTTCTCTGAAGCCCGCAGAGAGACATCTCTCCTTGCCCTGCCCACCACCAGAGCAGTACAGCTATCTAAAGCCCTTAAAAAAAGAAGCTGGAAACCTGTTGGCTGTGTCCTACTAAGTCAGGCATGAGATCAACTCTGAAGATGTCCTCTAAGCCCTAACTCCACAGATGACATTTACAGCCCACAATAAATGTAAACACTATCTCTACTTACAGAAATCTCTCCCACTCACAGGCACAGAAGCCAGGAGTGAGGTTCTGCCTGTGCAAGAGACACTTTATCAGGTAAGGGCCACTATCATAGACCCCCAAATAGCTTTCATGATTAGTTGTAGCCTCTGGCCACCTAAAAATCTGTACACAAAGGGACTACTATTGTCCTCTTGACAGGGCAGTCTCTGTGTGTAAGCAGATGGGGTAGAGGTAGGTCCAACAATGATCGCCAGATTAAAGTGCCTAGGGATCTCTACGCTGACAGAATAAACTCTCCAATTAAAGGGAAAAATGTTTTTAAAAAACCAGAGCATGTTTTATTTTAGTCCTGTTGAGGGGGAGGGATGGAAAACACAAAATAAGGGGAGAGGAGTCTTTTTATATTTAATACATACAACACCAGGACCAACCACAGGAAATAGACCCATTGCACCCCTCCCCATCCAATTCCTATGTAGGTTCCAAGGCCAGCTGAGGATAGATGGAACATGAATTAAGACACTATTGGCACAGTAATAGCCAATGTACCAAAACATGGAGAGAATGTCCCAGGGAGCAAGGCCCCAAAGCTCAGCTGCTCTCCTAGTGGACAGGAATGAGAGACTTTGGCTCAGCAGGAAGGTGGATTTCAAAAATTAGGGTACCCTAGTGAACTTTTCAGATCACAAGCCATGGGCCAAGTGAAGATATCTATCAAGTTGATGCTGTTCTCTGCTTTCTCTGAGACTTTGCCTCTTCAGGCCTGGGGCCAGGTCCTCCTCTTCCATTGGAAGGCAGGCGGATAGCGTTTATTCCACCCTCCCTAGATCAGGCTTAATTACTTAATTACTACTTTCTTGGCTCTAGAGACAGAGACAGAAGCCAACAAGGCCGGCTCCCGTTGTGAAAGTCAGCATAAAGAGCCCTTGGTTTGGCACAACTCCTCTGCAAAGGTTTCTATGAGCATCCACCCCTTTATACAACTCCTCAAACTCGGTCTAGATATCTTCAAGTATGTGAGATCTGGACTGAAGATTTGGTCTCTCTCTAGAGTGGATCAATAATCTCATCTTTGGAGATGAGGATGAGAGAGAAAGAGGAAGGGTTGAGGTGGGAAGGGTGCAGAAAGGAAGGCAGTTTACACCAACAGGTTAGAGACTCGAGTCCATGGAAATGGAAGGGGAACTATGACACTTTATCAATGAGTAAAAAACATTTTAGTGGTAACCCTGTAGTTTCCATAGACCAAAGTGTGTTAAAAGGGAGAGAGGAGACTGAGCCAGCAGAATCCAGCTATTCATCTTAAATCTGAAGAAACTCGTTCAGCTAATCCTGTTTCAAGTATAAAAATGAGAGATGGCACTACTGAAACTTACACTAGAAGAATGGGGTCATGGAGCCTGCGACCTGGATCCAGGCCCTTGCTCCCTTTGAGAAGTCACCTGGAAATTGTCTTTGAAGACCTGGATCTGAAGACTGCCATCCCTCCTGCCCCAGTACAATTCTCTTTTAGGAAGGCTGGGTAAATTAAGACGCCTGCTTTAAGTTTAAGTGGCTAAAAAAAGGTTAAGCGCTGAGATTTGGAAAGCTAGCAGCGAAAGCCAGAAACAGGGTTAAGGTCCTCCCAGCAGCCAGGCCTGGGATGGAAAGAACAGGAGCCGAGGGGGCAGGTGGAGCGTTCTGCCTTGTCCTTTGGCTTTCCTCTCTGCCTGCTTCCCATTCCACCCAAAGCCTGATGGAGCTATCAGTCTGCCAGAGGGGATGTGATGCCCAGACCAACATTTTATTGAGCTCATGCAGCTAACAAACTTGTAAACAATGCCAATTGACAAAGTTTTGCTGAAAACTATAGCTTGTGTCCATAAAACACAATCTCTCTTGAGATTAAAAACAAAAACCCAGAGTAAACAAATACCACAGGAGAGAGGATTAACAGACACATCTTGAGTCTTCCAGGAAGGCAAAGTAAGAAAAAAAAAAACAAAAAACAAAAAAACGCCACATGGCTTGGTCCCAGGCGCTCACCATGCCTAGAGTGCTGCCGCCACCACCACCATGGCTCCTCTCTCCACCAGTGGCTGGGCAGAGTCCAGCAGCAGGTCATCTTGGGCACGCTGTAAAACAGCATTAGCTGGTGTTGACGCCCTCCTGGGGCTGTGGCGGCAGACTGCTCTGTCAGGAGCCCAATTCCTGGGAGCAGCAGGGGGATCTAGGACCTCCAGTCAGCCCACACCCCTCAGCAGGGTACCTTGCCCCCTTTCTTCAGTGCAGTTCAGCATTGAGGTTGTCTATTCCCAGTCGGCAATAAAACCTGAGCTGTTTTCCTCATAGGTTCCACCCCCACTCCCCAACTTAGGGGAGCAGTGAGAAGGAACAGGGAGGATCACTGAGGGGGCAGGGGAATTCCCCGGGGATCAGTGACCTGGCCCTCTTGCAGGTTCTTCACCAGTTGTGCAAGCCAACGCTTTGTGGTGGTGTCATCTTTTAGCACCTGGGCAAAGGTTGTGTCCTTCAGCTGGTCAGGGAGGCACTGTCTGAGTGCTTCACGTGCCCTACATCAGAAACAAACAAACCAACCAGAAAGACAATAAACCCACATTTTGGGGCTGGTGAGTCCCTCTCTCAGATATTTTCACCATACCCCAATGCAGAATTTCATGCAAAAGCAAAATGGAATAAAATGCTGCAATAGTTTACTTCACTCCTAACTTTGTTCTGATTTATTATAATAAATACTGTCAAAATATCATTAGACATAGTTTATGGTAAATGAAATTATTAAAAATTATACACAGCAGCAGACATGACCTCATCTGTATGATAAATTAATGGATTTTAATCCTATACATAACATCAGTTATGTCTTTATAGAAATGCTTCAACTTTGTATTTGAAAACTTTAATAAAAGATGAATAGTAAAAACTATGATAGCAGTTTTTAATCTAGAAGCCTACATAGGCAAATGCCAACTCCATTCAGGGCTGTTCTGAACAGTTAAGCTCTTATACTCAAACGGGTAGAATTTCTAAAAAATGTATTGCAAACTTGGAGGGAAAAAGAATCACTGAAAAACAGGACAAAATGATCAAAGAATAGCTAAAGGCTCAAATAACCGCGGTGGCTAGAAACTGAGTTTGCATTAATCAAGCTACTTGATTCCCAGGAACTCAAAAAGGACTCCATTATGTGGCTTGGCAGAATCTGAACATGTAGCTTTCCACATTAAATTATGGATTAAAAAGACAGAGGTCAAACATTTCTAAAGTGCATTACATCTACAAAGTGCATTATTCTGTCAGAGATCTTGAACATATCAAGAGAAAGTAATGAGCTCAACACCTCACAGGAAGCAGACAGCTACAAGCTCAATGAGGAGCTCCGGCCTACAGAACTGCAAGAGATCTTTAAAGTACATTATTTGTCTTTCTAATTACTTGGAGTAGCCACAGAGAGCCCAAAACACACAACATGATCCCCCTTGAAATTGTCTGGGCTTTCTAGAATTTCAGGGTAAGACAGAGTTACAGTGGGAATATCTAACTAGTACTTTTTTTTTTTTTTTAAAAAAAAGGTTTTTCGAGACAGGGTTTCTCTGTGTATCCTTGGCTGTCCTGGACTCACTTTGTAGACCAGGCTGGCCCTGAACTCAGAGATCCGCCTGCCTCTGCCTCCCAAGCGCTGGGATTAAAGGCTGCACTACCACGCCCGGTTTAACTAGTAGATTTTTTTTTTTTTAAAGATTTATTTATTATGTATACAGTGTTCTGTCTGCAGGTATATCTGCAGGCCAGAAGAGGGCACCAGATTTCATTATGGATGGTTGTGAGCCACCATGTGATTGCTGGGAATCGAACTCATGACCTCTGGAAGAGCAGCCAGTGCTCTTAACCGCTGAGCCATCTCTCCAGCCCTAACTAGTAGATTTTTAAAGTCAGATTTTAACAGGAACTTAAGTTTGTCTTAGATAAACTAGAGTTATATCCTTTCCCACATCAAGACAGAGATGGATTCCATGAGACTGGAATCCATTCATAAGGCTATTTTTCTAAAGTCCTGTAAATCCTGTAAATCTTTACCTGGGATTATCTGAGAGTCGAAGGTAACATCTTACTACATGCTTCAGTAGACGGGCAGATGGTTCTTTGGATAGCTGCAGGACCATTTTACCCTGTTTCATCCAAAACAAGGGTAGAGGGTGGAAAAAAAAACACAAAATAATTCTAATTGACACCAAAGATCTGATCATCTAAGAACCATTATAGAAATTTCCAAGATTTTTATTTTTTTTTCCCCTTTTTGAGACAGGGCCTCTATATGTAGCCTTGGCTAGTCTAGCACTCACTATATAGATCAGACCGCTGCCTGCCTCTGCCTCCAGAGTTCTGGGATTGCAGGTGTGCATGCATGACTATACCAGCTAGTATTTTTTGGGACAGATTATTGCTTCTTCACTTGGTTGGTGTGGAGCTCATGGTGGCCTCAAGTCTGCAGTGATCTTTTTGCCCCTCTCTGCCTTATGGATATTGGGATAACAGGCTTGTACTGCTGGATCTGGCCCGAACAGTTATTTCTAATTAGAAGACTAAGTTTTGGGCCAGTTACAAAGTGACTAAGGTATGTGGTCTGAAGTAAATTACAAAGACAGTAAAGAAAAGAACTCACCAAGATCATGGCAACATGGGAAAAACGCTCATATGTCTGACATATGTAGGCCAAACCAGTGTCATCTAAGAGGATCTTCTGAAGGATGAATGTGGCAACCTGGAGTAAAACAAATCAAGTCTAAGGAGTTGCTCACATATCTGAGTAGCCCTGGCTGTCCTCAACTCACTTTGTAGACCAGGCTGGCCTCGAACTTGCAATGATCCACCTGCCTCTGCCTCTCAAGTGCTGGGATTAAAGGAGTGCGCCACCACCACCACCGGCTTGAGTTGCTCACATATCTAGACATAATCAGCACTCAAAAAATAGAGCAGGCAGAGCCCCTAGCACATTGTATATAACTTTATCAACCACAACACAAAAGAACAAGAATTATTGTACTGGACAATTACTATAGGTCAGAATTTTTTCTAAAGGCTATTTATAAGACTTACTTTTCCTACTGAGCCCATGAAGGTACATATCATTATTACCATTTTATTTAAAAGGGAAAGCCCTGGATAATTACCAAGAGGATTAGATAAAATGTGAGGCCAGCTTGGAAGAGGGGCTCAAAAACTCCCCATCCCAAGCTCCTATTTTAAATCAGACAATCATTATTTTGGGGAAAAGGTCTGAGACTGGGTCTTATTCTGTACCCATTGCTGGCCTCAAACTCACAGCAGTGCCTCCCAGTGTTGGTATCACAGGCAGGAGTCACAACACTCGCTTATAGACAGTTACAGTAATGACTGACTTTCTTGGTGCCATCAGAACAACTGTTATTGTTCCACTGACGGTTTTTTATTTTGCTTTGTTTTTCTCAAGATAGAGTTTCTCTGTGTAGCCCTGGCTGCCCTGGACTCACTTTGTAGACCAGGCTGGCCTTGAACTCACAGAGATCCATCCACCTGCCTCTGTCTCCCAAGTCCTTGGATTAAAGGTGTGTACCACCACGCCTGGCAATTACAGACAGCTGTGAGCTACCATGTGGGTGCTGGGATTTGAACCCGGGTCCTTTGGAAGAACAGCCAGTGTTCTGAACCGCTGAGCCATCTCTCCAGCCCAAGATTACTAATCTTAATCATCAAACTGAGAGCGTTATCTCTTATGTAAAAAAGGGTCTTTGCAGATATGATTAGCGATCTTGAGTTACAGAGATTACCCACAGGTCCTAAGAATCACGATCATCATTTTTTTTTTTTTTTTTTTTTTTTTTTGGTTTTTTGAGACAGGGCTTCTGTGTATCCTTGGTTGTCCCCTCACTTTGTAGACCAAGCTGTCCTTGAATTCACAGAGATCCACCTGCCTTTGCCTCTTGAGTGCTGGGATTAAAGGGTGCACCACCACACCCGGCAACAAACTGCTATGTGGGTGCTGGGATTTGAACTTGAGTCCCTTCCTTGGAAGAGCAGCCAATGAATGCTCTTGACCACTGAGCCATCTCTCCAGCCCCCACTACCATCATTTTAAGAGAGAGAAAGAGATTTAACAACAAAGGAGAAGGGAATACAAGAGATGTAAACATGTTCTGTAGATAGAAGGGAACCATGTATAACAGAACACAAGAAATACAATTCCAGAAGTGAAAAAAGGCATGTAAAAAGGCCCTCTCTCCTCTATAACCTCTAGAGGAACCATGACCCTGCTTTACCTGGCTTGATTTTAACTTGTTGAAACTGACTTGTGGCTTCAAGAACTGAGAAATAGTTAATTCTGCTAGTTTGTCATGACAGTAATAAATAACTAACATAAACACACAAAGCAAAGAGCAAATTCACTAATAAGAGTATTACTTGGTGAGCTTTTAGCCTGTATACTGTATCTGTATACCAAAACAGCTCAAAACACAGAACATTTCCAGCAACTCAGAATTTTAGCATTGCCTTATATTCTTTTCCTGGCTAATACCCATCCTTCAGAGGTAACCAATAAACCAGTACTCTAAGGCACCATCAAGTCAGATTGGCTTAAAAAGAAAAAAAAAGTGGATGAGTGTTTTGTCTTCATGTATGTTTGTGTAGTGTGTGCATGCCTTGTGCCATGGTAACCAGAAAGAGGGGACCGTTGGATCCCCTAGGGCTGGAATTACAGATAGCTATGAGCTGCTATGTGGATGATGGGAATTGAACCCAGGTCTTCTGGAAGAGCAGCCACTGTTGTTAATTGCTGGTCCATCTCTCCAGCCCTTTTACTTGTTTTTGAACTTCACCTAAGTGGAATCACAGCAAAAATTCTTATTTGACAGTTTCTTTCTTCTAACACAATTAGAGCCACCTGCATTGTTTAAATATTAAAAAATATCAGACCATATTTTTTAATGTGCAGTTATTTATGACCATACAACTTTTCTTTTTTTTTTTTTTTTTTTTGGTTTTTCGAGACAGGGTTTCTCTGTGTATCCTTGGCTGTCCTGGACTCACTTTGTAGACCAGGCTGGCCTCAAACTCACAAAGATCCGCCAACCATACAACTTTTCAATCTTTATAAACATGTTACAAACATTCTAGTACATATTTTCATGTACCTAAGAGCTTATTTCTCTTGATAACATATCTGGGGTGGGACTGCTGAGTCATACAGCAGGTTCATGTCTAGTTTAGTGGACCATGCCTGGTTCCTAAATAGTTACAATATAGATTTACCTAGCAGGATTTAAGCCAACCAATCAGTGAGGACAGTGAGATGACCCTATGGGAAAGACACTTGCCACCAAACCCGAGAACTTGAGTTCAATATTCAAGAACCACATGTTGGAAGGAGAGAAGCAGCTCCCACAAATTGTCCTCTAAACTTCATATGTGTGCTATGGCATGTGCACATAAACACAAAAATATAAACAACCAGCCAATCAACTAACCTACCTATCAAACTAAACTTTATCACCTTGGAAAAGTACACACAGTAGGTGTAGGATTAGATCTGCACACCAGTATTTAAAGATTTTTTTTAACATTATTTATTTATTTATTATGTATACAGTATTTGCTCTACATATATGCCCGGGCAGATCTCAATGTAGATGGCTGTGAGCCACCATGTGGTTGCTGGGAATTGAACTCAGGACCTTGGGAAGAACAGCCAGTGCTCTTAACCTCTGAGCCACCTCTCCAGCCCAGTATTTAAAGATTTATTTATTCATGAGTATACTGACTACGAGCAGGCGCGAGTGTATGGGTGCAAGTCTGTGCAGGACCCGAAAACGGTGTCACACGTTCTTCTCTGTCACTCTCTGCCACTCACTCCAGACACAGTATTTACCTGAACCTAGGACTTGTGTTTTCCTCTAGGCTGGAAGCCAGCAAGCCCCAGCAATTTTCTTATCTCTATCTACTCAGAGCTGGGGTACAGGTGTGCACAGGATGTACAGCTTGGTACATGGGTGCTGGAATTTGAACTCTAGTTGCCATGATTGTACAGCAAATGCTCTTAACTACTAAGACATTTCTCCAGGCCCATATTTTAAACAAAGATTTGTCTATCTATGTGTTTTGCCTTCATCTATGTCTGCACACCATTCCATGCAATGCTCACAGAGGCAAGAAGTAGGCATCAGATCCCCTGGGACTGGAGTTGTGAGCCACCATATGGGTGAAGGGAATTAAACCCAGGTCGTCTGCAAAAACAGTCAGTGCGTGTAACCACTGAACCATGTCTCCAGCCCCACCCCTTTAAAATAGTTGCCAAGTTATTGCATCATTTGTAGCAGCCTTGACTAAGAACCTTACTTCAATGTGTGCCTACTATGACAAAGTGTAATAAGTGCTGCACAAAGAAATTAAAGACAAGCCTGGTTTGTGCTGCATGCGTATAGTCCCAGTCCTCAAGAAGTCTGAGGCAGGAGGATTGTTCCAAATCTGAAAGAGAATGAGTTTATGTGCACTATATGTGTGCATGTGTCCTTCGAACCCAGAAGAGGGCTGGTGGCTTTGGGTGCTTTAAGAAAGCTGAGCAAGCTATGTGGAACAAGCCAGCAGCGGCTCTCCTCCAAGGATCTACGTTGCTTCTTGGCCTTGACCTTCTGCTCTGACTACAAGCTGTAAGATGAGACAAACAAAGCCTTTCCTCCTCAAGTTGCTTTTGGTCATAGTATAATCACCACAGCACTAGAGACCTTAACTAAGTCACTGCGTAAGCCTGATGATCCAAGCTTGACCCCCAGAACCCACATAAAAGACGACGCAGCGGCATGGACTCCTACAGTGAGTGAGAGGGGAAGCAGACAGAGCTGCCCAGTGAACCAGCTCACAGCAGCAGAAACCTGAGACAAGGTGACACCCAGCTCCCCAGTTATCTTTTATCTTCACAGATATCTGTGTCACTCACACAAATAACAATTTTTTTGAAGGTGAAAAGTCTGCAGAGGCAGAAAATGATTCTAGAGCTACAAAGCAGCAGCTCCAGACCCAACACAACACTGCAGCATCCCACTTAAAAGCACGTACCGTTTTAGAAAGTTCACTTCCTGATTCCATGATGCGCAAACACAAAGGGATGATTTCTGTTGTCAATAAAAAGTTGATTACTTCTTGCTCATCTGTTTTAACCAAGGCCCCTATAGAAAATATGGACACGCAAAATTATTTTAGAGAAAGGATTTCTAGTTTAATTTACTCTGTATTGCTCATCAAAAGCAAGTTGTGACTGCTGGGCCAGGTGCACGCATTTAATCCCAGCACTTGGGAGGCAGATTCAGGTGGATCTCTGTTGAGTTCAAGGCTAGCGTGGTCCACAGTTCAGGACAGCCCATACTGTTACACAGAGAAACCCTGTCTCGAAAAACAAAACAAAACAACAAAAAAACCATACAAATAAACAAAAAAAACCAACAAAACAAAACCCACAAAAAAAAAAACCAACCAAAAAACAAAAAAGCAAGCTGTGAAATTTAAGAAATATGACATACAATGATTTCTGTGTCAGGGAATCCATTTCATATGTATTTGAACAAAAAAACAAGAGTCAGATGTAGTGAGTCCTAAGAGGAATCCCAGCATTAGGAAGGCTAAGACAGGAAAGATGTTGAATTCAAGGTCAACGTAGGCTACCCAGAAATACAGTAGAAAGGTGGAAGAGAGAGAGAAATTCATGTAAGTACATTATGCATGAAAAAAATCAAAACAAAGTTATTATAAGAAAAAAGATTTATTGGAGCTGGAGAGATGGCTCAGTAGTTAAGAGCACTGACTGCTCTTCTGGAGGACCTGGGTTCAATTCTCAGCACCCATATGGCAGCTCATGACTGCCTGTAACTCCTGCAATGTACATAAAATAAAACTAATAAAGTATTAAAAAAATTTACTGAATTAAGTTCTTGTCAGACACGATGGCATATGCCTATCACCCAAAACATTCAGGAGACTGAGGTAAGATTGTGAGTTCAAGACCAGCCTGGGCAACTTAATGAGACATTGTGTCAAAATTTAAAAAAATAAAAATAAAGCAAGTGTGGAAAGCGCTCAGTGTTAAGAGCATTAGTACAAGGTTCTGAGTTATTTAACTAAGCCCAGTCAACTCAGTTAAAATCAAGTTATTCTTTACTCTCTCTATATTTTGATGCTAAAATCAGATCTTGATTTCTGATCCTCACAGCTTTACTACATCAAGAATTACTCACCACATTAAGATTGATGCTTGATAAGTTTGCAAACATTTACTAGTAAATGAGATGATGTCAGAGACAGAAAATGAACAAAATACAACCTAGATGACTATTGTCAGTAAGAATTTTAGGTTTATAAAATGTCCCTAATAACTTACCTATGATGTCAATGCAGTTCAGGTGGTAGAGTGCTTGCCAACATGCATAAAACCCTGGGTTGGACCCCCTAGCTCCACATTAAAAACCACACAAAGTATGGTGAAATATGCTTGTGATCCCAGCAGGTGGAGGTTAAAGGATCAGAAATTAAAAAATTCAAGGGTACCCTCAGCTACACAGTGAGCCTGAGGCCAGCCTGGGCTACACAAGACCCTGTCTCAAGAAAAACAAAACAAAACACAAGAATGACTTACCAATGACTCCAAGACTGGTGAGCCGAAGATATTCAAAGGGACGGGTTTTGCTGACTGTATGCAAAAAGGGGTACAGAAAAAGTGGGATGTGTGCTGCAAGAAAAGCCGACCTGAAAGAAAAACCACACTCAGAACTCAAATCTGGCTTCTAAACATCACATTTCTCAGCTTAAAACAGTATGTGAGATTACCAAAGGAACCTTTTTCCCCCCTCTTTCTCGTTTTTCGAGACAGGGTTTCTCTGTGTAACCCTGGCTATCCTGGACTCACTTTGTAGACCAGGCTATCCTTGAACTCATAGAGATCCACCTGCCTCTGCCTCCCGAGTGTTGGGACCAAAAGTGTGAGCTACTGAGCCCAAACAGAGTAAGGGATCTTTAGAAGAAATTTTTACTGGCTTTTAGTTGACCAACATTCTTTTTTTTTTTTTTTGGTTTTTCGAGACAGGGTTTCTCTGTTTAACAGCTCTGGCTGTCCTGGACTCGCTTTGTAGACCAGGCTGGCCTCGAACTCGCAAAGATCCGCCTGCCTCTGCCTCCCAAGTGCTGGGATTAAAGGCGTGCGCCACCACCGCCCGGCTGACCAACATTCTTAAATGTGTAATTTTGTACCCTGGAAGACATGTGTCAATGTTTGGAGATATATTTGATTGTCAGAAGTGAGAGATGTTGAGGGCTACTTATCCAGTCATGGAAGCCAGACATGTCTACCCTGCTTGGAAGAGTCCCCACCTGTCCTTACTGACACACCATAAAGACTCAGAACAAGCTGTCACTGTGAACAGCAACCCTAGGTCCATCAAGCAATACAATTTACTTTCAATCTGTACTGAATACTTTAAAAACGGATTAACTCAAAAGTAATCGACTGTAGGCTTAAAAAAAAAATCAAACCACAATTGATAAAGATAATGTGTTGCTGCAGATTCACACACAATACTCACACTCAGGCCTGCCTACAATCATGAGTTTGGGACTATTGTCTCCAGAAAAAAAGCTACATTAGTGCTAAAGAGACTCTTCCAGGAGTCTGAAAAGACAGCTTTCCATGGGTAAGAGGATCTGCTGGGACCTGAGTTCAGTTCCCATCCATTTCCCAGTCTCTGCAAGCACTGAGACAAGAGTGGCAGCATGTGTGTGCCCTTGAGCACATGTGAGCATGCACATACACACACACACACACAACACACAAAATCGTTCCCGATCAATTCTTTACCTATTTATAAGCAAATAGTGACTTCACAGACAAAGTCAGGTAAAATCTTATTTTAAGCCAGGTGGTGGTGGAGAACGCCTTTAATCCTAGCACTCAGGAGGCAGAGGTGGCTCGCTGTTGAGTTCAAGGCCAGCCTGTTCTACAAAATTGAGTCCAAAACAGCCAGGGATACACAGAGAAAGTCTGTCTTGAAAAACTAAACCTTAAAAAAAAAAGCTACCAGGAGATCAAGTTTGTTTTATCTCATTATTTGTATGCATGCATGTGTTGGCAGGAGAGTGACACATTCATGCCCATTTCTCCTCACACTATGTGAGTCTGGGGATAGAACTCAGGTGCTCAGGTTTCCGTACAAGCTTCTTTACTTGCTGACCCATCTTGCTGGCCTCCAAATAGATTCTTGAACAGGATTTTTGTCTACTTTTCCACATATGACAATATAGCAAAAAAGTTTTAGCTTGCATGTCAATCCCCATTCAAGTTACAGGGGCTGCCTAGAATTCATTATTAAGAATTCTATAGAAAGGTATAGTGGCGCACATCTTTAATTCCAGCACTGGGGAGGCAGAGGCAGAGGCAGGCAGATATTAGTGAGTTTGAAACCAGCTTGGTCTTTGTAGTGAGTTCCTGAACAGCCAGAGCTACATAGTGAGACCTTGACTCAAACAAACAAAGAAGGCTTTAGAATTTAGAATTCAGATATGAATTTAGTGAGAAAAAGTGCTTTAAAAATATTTTACTAAGTTTCTAGTATATGCCAGGCATTGTGCAACAATCATGGCCCAGTGCCTACCATGATTTAGAAAAGAGAAGTGCCCATGTGCCTAACAAATCTTACCTTTTCTGTGATATGACCACTGCCCTTTAAAACTTCACTGCTCCACTCGGGAGGCAGAGGTAGGCGGATCTCTGTGAGTTCGAGGCCAGCCTGGTCTACAAAGTGAGTCCAGGACAGCCAGAAATACACAGAGAAACCCTGTCTCGAAAAACCAAAAAAAAAAAAAAAAAAAAAACTTCACTGCTGTCAGACGACTCTGATTTAAGTAACTATAAAACAATCACTTAATTTTGGTGTTTTGAAACAGAGCCTCACCCTTGAAAGCTTCCTGTCTTAGACTCCTGAGTGCTAGAATTGTATGTATGAACCACCATGCCAGGTTTAAAGCTCTGGTTTTGTATTTGGGATTGATTAATTACCAGAAAATATTTAAGGTAACTAAACAAAACCTTTCCTCTTAGAACACAGCAAATCACTAAACTAGTAAACTATTCCTATAATGATATTAAAGGTATGGAATTATATTCTGCTTCATTTTAAAACTTCAAATTTGTAACCAGAAACTAAAAATAGCTATCAAATTTAACAATGGAGAAATATATATGCCAACAGTCAAAGAAAAAAAACAAGAAAAAGGTGGACATGGTGGTATATACCTGTAATCCTAACAACTGGTAGACAAGAGATGGAAGGATTAAGAGTTTAAGGCCAGTCTCAGCTATGAAAACAAAAACATCTTGTCTCAAAAAACCAAACCAAGCAACCCTACCTACAAATCCCCAGTAACAACTCCAAAACTAACCTCAAAACACTAAAAACAAACAAAATCCAAGAGACATAAAACATACTAAGAATATCTAACCCACTTAAAACTGTAAGAAAAAGCCATTGCCATGAATGAATAAAAATTGAACGTTCTAAGACTCATATCCACACTACATTGCATGTACGTTCTCTGATCCTATGTATAAATATATGATCCTATACATAAGGCATATACATTCCTATAGAATACTCACCGGCCCCCATTAACTGACCTGGTCTCCGGGTGTGAGGCCACACACTGCAGCAATGCCAGAGCATTGCAAACTCTGTTAGACTGGTGTGCTGTCAAGGTTGGAGGGTTGATAGATGGATAAATATTTACAATTTCCTGAAAAACGCAAAGAATCCCAGACAGCAATTAATCACAAAATTATTAAAAGTGTCACAGCATAGTAACTAATTCCTGCAGAAACTGAATTATCCTTTCATCGCAAGTGTACTAGACTAACTAGGTAAGATCTTTTCCTACGTGTCTCTAGGATACTGCTATGGAAACAACTAGTCACCTACTCTTCCTCCTAGATTTTGCACTAGTCTTTATTTTAATGTATTTTATGTGTTGTTTTATCTACATGTACATCTGTGCATCACATGTATGCAGTGCCTACAGAGACCAGAAAGAAGGCATCAGATGCCCAGGAACTGGAGTTACAGCTGGTTGTAAGCTACCATGTAGGTGCTGGGAATCAAATCCAGAACTTCTGGAAGCACAGCCAGTGTTCTTTACCGTTGATCTATCTCTCCAGCTCTTGTAGCTAATTGAGGGACCATTAGTTTTTATAACTTTAACTTGTATTCTACTTTATTTCTATTTATTTATTTATTTATTTATTTTTATTTGTTTTTTTTTTTTTTTTTGGTTTTTCGAGACAGGGTTTCTCTGTGTATCCTTGGCTGTCCTGGACTCACTTTGTAGACCAGGCTGTCCTCGAACTCACAAAGATCCGCCTGCCTCTGCCTCCCAAGTGCTGGGATTAAAGGCGTGCGCCACCATCGCCCGGCATATTCTACTTTATAATGCAACCCATGTTGAAAACAATTCTGTTTATTTTAGCTGCAAATCCTTCCATAACACTAGGAGATACTTGGCTACATGTATTAGGAATAGCATATGAATTTGCCAAACAGACTTGAAAAGGTACCTTGGGATTGTTCCATTTTATTTTCCACCTATCACTATTCTGGCCTGACTCGAAATTCAGTTATTTATTCTTGGTCTTACTTGTTTGTGTGTGTGTGTGCACATCACAGCACATGAGTAGAATCAGAGGACAGCCTGCAGGATTCAGATCTCTTCTTATACCCAGAGATCAAACTCAGGTTGTCAGGCTTGACAGCAAGTGCCTTTAATCAGCGAGCCACCTTACCAGATGCAGTTGTTTGTTCTTTAACACACACAGAAACCCACCTGTAACCCTATAGCTGCTACACTTTTATCTAAACATTTTCTTTCCTCAGATCATATGTATGGACCTTATACTATTTTTACATTCTTCCCTACTATACATATCTATCCCAATATGCCCCCCCCCCCCCTTTTGAGACAGGGTTTCTCTGTGTTATCCTGACTGTCATGGACTCACTTTATAGACCAAGCTAACCTTGACCTCACAGAGATCCACGCACCTCTGCTGGGGTTAAAGGCATGCGCCACCACACCCAGCCCCCATGGTGGTACTTTTTTTTTTTTTTTTGAGACAGGATTTCTAGTGTTTCCCTGGCTGTCCTGGACTCACTCTGTAGACCAGGCTGGCCTTGAACTTGCAGAGATCCGCCTGCCTCCGCCTCCGCCTCCCCAGTGCTGGCATTAAAGGTGTGTGCTACCACGTCCTGTGAACTGCCATGTGGGTGCTGGGATTTGAATCTGGGTCCTTTGGAAGAACAGCCAGTGCTCTTAACTGCTAAGCCATCTCTCCAGTCATCCCCATTGTACTTCTAAAAGCTGTTTCTTAACATAGTTCTTAGATTCACCTGTTCAACACAGATTTTAAGGCTTACCTCTCAGACCAACTAAATTCAATCTTCTGGGTAGAACCCCAAAATGTGCATTTAACAATTAACTCTGATTTTTAAAAAATGGATTCTTTTTCTTTTCTTCCTGTTTTTCAAGACAGGGTTTCTCTGTATATCTCTGGCTATCCTGGACTCACTCTGTAGAGCAGGCTGGCCTTAAACTCACAGAGATCTTAGCCGGGCAGTGGTGGCGCACGCCTTTAATCCCAGCACTTGGGAGGCAGAGGCAGGCGGATCTTTGTGAGTTCGAGGCCAGCCTGGTCTACAAAGCGAGTCCAGGACAGCCAGAGATATTCAGAGAAACCCTGTCTCGAAAAACCATAAAAAAAAAAAAAAAAAAAAAAAAAAA
>CAJQZJ010000750.1:2223892-2242096 GCA_907164525.1 Lophiomys imhausi | reverse complement strand
AAAAAAAAAAAAAAAAAAAAAAAAAAAAAAAAAAAAACTCACAGAGATCCACCTGCCTCTGCCTCCAGAGTGCTGGGATTAAAGGTGTGCACCACCATGCCTGGCAATTACAGACAGCTGTGAACTGCCATGTGGGTGCTGGGATTTGAACCCGGGTCCTTTGGAAGAGCAGTCAGGGCTCTTAATCGCTGATCCATCTCTCCAGCCCTAAAAACCTGATTCTTACAAATGTTAGTGACAAACATAACTGAATTCCCACTTGTGGATGCATACCTACCTGTAAAAGTGCTGCAATAGTACCAAATGAATGCCACAGCATGGGCGCAAGGTCAGGGACAGACTCTCGCTTCTTGCTTAGCTCCAGCAAAGCATTTTCCCTCGTCTCAGGACTGGACAGTTCATTGATCCACTGATAGATCTTCTCTCTGTCCACTTGGGCCAGTGCGGTAGGCACAGGCTTCAGGGAAAAACAAGAAAACAAATGTCAATTTAGTACAATTACACCAAGTCTTTTCCTGCAGTAATGCTCTATAAACATGCATTTTTATAAACAGGAGCTTTACTAAACATATCAAAGTAAGTCAACCTCTGGGGCAGTTAATGAGCCCATGATTAAGAGGTTAAGCTGGGTGTATTTGGGCTATACTGAGAATATAGCAGCGTGCTTACTATTATGATGCTTTAAGGCAGAAAACTAACAAACAGCCATCAATAAGAGGTGGCTTAAATATATCAGGGTGAGTCTTTACAATGGAATAATACATGGCCCTTCATGAAGTCATAGCTCAGTACGGCCACACTAAATAAATTTAAAAGTATGTAAAACATTCCCACAAAAGAAAGTATATATGTTTAGGTCATTTTGACATGTTTACATTACCTTAATAAAATTAATGGCCGGGCAAGGGGTGCACGCCTTTAATCCTAGCACTTGGGAGGCAGAGACAGGCAGATCTCTGTGAGTTCGAGGCCAGTGTGGTCTACAGAGTGAGTTCCAGGACAGCCAGGGCTGTTACACAGAGAAACCTAGGCTACCTTTTAGCTTGCAGTCCTTTGCGTAGTTCTCAAAGAAGTCCTACCACATAGTATCTAAAAGACTCACAGAAATTAGATCAGCAATACAGTATCTGGTCAATACCCATTCCAGGCAACCTTCTCCCAAGTCTTGTCATAAATATACCATCACCAGTAAACTCCATGACCTTGTCCTCTTCCACTAAGAACCAGATTGCGACTTGTATTCGCACTCCTGTACCTCAACCTGCCTGCTAGACATTACACTTGTGCACCAAGATCCGTCCTCATAGTCCACCCAGAGCTGGTCTGATGCCAGCAGATAGTGCCTCTGCCAGTAGTATAGGTACCCTTAAGACCAATGCCTCAAAAGGCATGACCACCTCCTCCAGAGGTTATCTGTGGAGGCCGCAGTCTCCATGTAATGGTAATCCAGAACCGGGTGGTAATGAGGCCATCAAAGGCACCAAGTTCAGTTCTGCAGCAGCAGAAGGGCAGTTTGGTGTCTACCTGGGATCCCTTTACCATCATTATTCATATCACCTCACTTTAATAACAGTAGTACTTTTAAGCCAGCAGACTATATACTTGCATACAGTAACAGATAATTGTCTTTGAAGTAAAAAATGCCATGAATTTCAAAGAGAGCAAGGTGTTTTGAGATCCTGGCTCAAAACAAACCAAGCACTAAATAAATGATTTATTTTCATCTTATATATATGGGTGTTGTACTTGCATACACATCTGAGCAACACATATATGCAATGTTTGAAGAGACAAGAAGGGCATCAGATCCCTGGAACAGGAGCTATAAATGTTTGTGAGCTGCTGCTGTGTCAGTGCTGGGAATCGAACCTGGGTCCTCTGGAAGAGCAGCAACTGCTCTTAATGGATGAGCCATCTCTCTAGACCCTGTATAGTCTTACTGTTAGGCAATATTTTATAATATCTATTGTTATTACTAAAAAAAGATTTATTTTATTTATGTGTATGTATGCATGTGGGAACTCAGAGGCCAAAATGGGCATCAGAGCTGGGATTACAGGCAGTTTTGAACCATCCAATATGAATGATGGGAACCAAACTTCTGTCCTCTGTAAGAGCAGTACAAATTCTTAGTTGCTGAACCATTTCTTCAGACCTCTCATCTTCATTTCATAGATGAGGAAGAAGGCACAGAGAAGTTATTTAAAATTTAAGTGGTAACCAGGCTCATGCCTACAATTTCAACACTCTGGAGGCAGAGGCAGGTAGATCTCTGTAAATGTGAGGTGCCTAGTCTATGCAGCAAGTACCAGGCTACCTAGATTTAAGTACTGTGACTACCTCAAAACAAAAACAACCTAACACAAGTAGTCCAGCAAGAGCTCAGACTCTTAACTTCTTTGCCTGAAAGTCAGGTTTGACAGAAAAACGATGTTCTTTCTTTTTTAGTGTCACAGGTATATGCCCACCAGCACAGACTAAGATGACTTGTAATAAAGCATTCTGACTTAGACATATAATTAACATGTACAACTTTCAGACAGACATCGTTATGCTCAGTTCAACAGATTCCAAAATCCTTAGTATCGAGAATATCGGTGTCAGAAATTCTCTTGTTATGAGATTACAAAGCAGTTAAATACACATTTTTATGGGAAAGTCTGTAAAACAGTTTTTTACACAATTCTCTATATGACAATATGACTCAGGGCATTAAATTAGTGGTACATACATGCGTAAAGAAAATAAATAAAATTCAAAAACATGAAAGATCCTAACTTGCAAGTAACTAAATATCATTGTAAATGAAACTAGCTTAAGACCCAGTTTCAGCCAGGCATGGTGGCATGCACCTTTAATCCCAGCACTTAGGAGGCAGAGGCAGGTAGGTAAGTTCGAGGCCAGCCTGGCCAGATATAGTGAGCTCCTGGACAGCCAGGGCTACATAGAGAAACCCTGACCTCCAAAACCAAAATAAATATGTAAACTGAACCCCTCACCAAAAAAAAAAAAAAAAAAAAAAAAAAAAAAAACCCCACAACAATCCAGTTCAGTCATCTATAGAGTTGTGCACCCTAGAGTAAATCATTCAATTCTGTTATGGTTAAAATGGAGCTACTGTTTTAAGTAACTACAGTTCAGTCAGTTCGGAAAAAAAAACTTAGAAATTATTTAGTTCTGTTGTAAGATAAAAGCATCAATTTTACCTAAGTATAATTTACATATAAGTATAAAAGCACACCCACTTTAAGTGTACATTTCAATGAATGCTGATGAGCTCACATATCTCTGTGACTATCACAACAATTATGACATACATCAACCCATTATCCCCAAACAGTTCTCCAGCGCCTCTTTCAGTAAATCCAGAGCTTGGTCCAGACAGCCACAGGTATTTTCTACTACTGCAGATGAGGCCTGTGCTTTCTAGGAATTACTATTAGGAAGTAAGGTTTATTCACTTTATCTTCTAAGCGAAGAAACAGGTTAATAAAGGTTTAACACTGTCAAGATCACACAGTGAGTGTATGGCACAGTTCAATTTTTTAAAGACCAACTTTCTAGACTCAGTATCTCCACCTGGTCTATATGATAAAATCACACACATCCTACCTCCATGTTGAAGAAACTACTTCTTAGAACTCTAACAGAACTTTCTTTAGTATTGTTATAGTATAGTTTATTAACAATTGGATTTGCATAGTGAGTTCCAGTAGTAATACATACCCAGTCACAAAAACCATGAGAAATTTAATTTAAACTATTAATTACCATGCTCAATACTTAGAGCAAGATTGAAACAGGGCTCTATTCTAGTGCATATTGAATCACCCCTTGTAATTCACTAAAATCAGCAGCCCTTTCCTTTTAACAGATGTATTTAAAAGTATTATCAATACTTAGCAGAGAGCTGTTCTCCCTTTTGTGAATGGCATGCATGTATAAAATATATTTCAAATTAATATTTTTTCTTGGAATCAAATTCATCTGAGGAAAGATATTCATGTAAGTCATTAATAACTAACTACAATTATCACATTAATGTGAATATATATATATATTTATTTTTATTTTTTGGTTCTTTGAGACAGGGTTTCTCTGTGTATCCCTGGCTGTCCTGGACTCACTTTGTAGACCAGGCTGTCCTTGAACTCACAGAGATCTGCTTGCCTCTGCCTCCAGGATTACAGGTGTGCAACACCATGGCCGGCTATTATAAATTATTTTAAATAGACATTTATCTGTAAATTGTAAAAACCATTCCCCGCCTGGGGTGAGTTGAAAATTTGGTGCTGATAAGTTTTTTAAAGAGCAAACAGCTTCATGTTTAAAGGCCAGCACATCTCACTGTCTTCCTGATATGTGATAGGAATGAAGAAAAGAATGGTGTTAGATTTAATAGATTACATTCTTAAAACAAGGTGGCTCAACATGGGACTTTTATTTAAGTCCCTGTGTATCTCAAGCTTGTCTTGAACTTGCTCCATAGTCCACGTTGGTCTTGAATTCACAGCAAACCTTCTGCCTCATAAGTGCTAGGATTACAGGCTGATTACACTTGACAACACATACCTTTGCATATCAACATGAAGAAATATAAACAACAGCAACAAAAACCCTTCTAAATCACACTGAAAGTATTGACTGTCATTATAAGGGAGTCCTGATTTTTTTTTTTTTTTAAGTAACCTCTGGCTGTTTTTGATAAGCTAGGGTTTCATTATACAGACTAAGTTGGCCTGGAACCTGTGATATTCCTTGAACTGCCTCCCAAGCCTTGCACTTACAGGTTTGTGTCAGCTTCAAAATAACTTTGAAAAATCAAAGTAGTGCTAATGAGATGCCTCAGTATGCCACCAAGCCGGATATTGAGTTTTATCCCCAGGATTCAACCTGGCAGGAGAGAACTGACTTTTACAAGTCTTCCTCTGTGTTTGTGTTGTGTGTCTGTCTCTCACACACAGTAAATAAATGAAAGTAAACCAGCCAAGAGAAGCTGCATCCCTTGCCCCAAGTTTAAACAGGAGGTTTACAGGAAGCAGTGAATCAATTTCATTGAGCACATTTCTGCCAAAGAGTAGGGCACTTGCAAGTAGATTAGTTTAGACACAAAGACAACAAAATGGGTTGGGGAAAATGGCTCAGTTATGTGCATACAGCTCAAATCATGAAGATCTGAGTTTGGATCCCCAGCACCCGTACAAAAGCTAGACACGAAGACACATCACCTTTGAACCCCAAAACTTACAGGTGGAAGGTTTGCTAGTTAGCTAGTCTAACTGAAACGGGGAACTCCAGGTTCAGTGAGAGACCTGTTTCAAAAAAGAAACAGGGCTGCAGAGATGGCTCAGAGGCGAAGAGCACTGGCGCTCTACAAGTGGACCTGGGTTAAAGGACTTACATCATCTGGGACTCCAGTTCCTTTTCTGACCCCCAAGTCACCAGGAGTGCACGTGGTACACATACGTAAGTAAAGGCAAAACATTCATACACACAAATTCTTAAAATAAAAAAAAGGAAAAGAAAAAACAGGGTGGTGGTGTGGGGAGATGGGGAGATGGCTCAGTCAATACAGCACTTGTCATGCAAGAGGTCCAATGGTGGGAACCAGGACCTCAATAAAAAGCTCCACAAGTGTGGCAGCCTGAAGTCCTAGCACTCAGGGAGAGACAGAACCCAGGGGGAGTCAGCCTACTGGGAGCTGGGAGCTCTGAGTTCAAGAGGTCAAAGTTTAGAGTGACCGAGGGTCACACCTGATGGCAACTTCAACTTCATGCCTAAACACAGATGTACCTGCTAACATACCACCCACAAAAGAAAATAATTAAAGTTTAAAAAGTGAACAGTCAATTATAAGGAAGACATCTGACCCCTGACCTTCACACATGTACCAAATGGGCAACTCATTTGCATTCATGCACAAGCACACACATACACAGAATAAGACAAGTATTCAGGATGCTAACATTGCCAGTAGAAACCAGTGAACTTTTATTAAAGTTGTAGCAAATGCCTCTCCTAAAAGTTTACTGTGACTGTTTCTTGACCAATAAATACCAGCCATTACAGAAGACTCAATGACTTACTTCTACTAATCTCAGTAATACCCAGGTCTACAGAAAAGTAATGTGTTCCTTTATTAACACAGAAAGAAGTCATTTGCCTAGTATGTGAACCTAGCCAAGGATCAACTACTTAGATGTTTTTTCACTAACTTATTTAGTGCACATGTATGTACCATCGTACATGTGTGGAAGTCAGAGTATGTGGGATTTATTTTTCTTCCTCCACCGTGTGAGTTCTGGAGACAAAGTCAGGTCATCGGGCCTAGAGGCAAGTATCTTTATCTTTTGAGACATGAATTCACACTAGCTACTTTTTCTTTCTCAGATCATTAGTATTTTACTTATTTACACAGTGTGAGTGTGGGTGTGGTGTATACACATGTGGGGCCAAAATGTACACAGAGACGTCCTCAGTCATTCTCTGCCACGTTCCTTTGAGACAGGGTCTCTCACTAAACCTGGTGCTAGGCTGGCACTTAGCAAAGCCTAGTGATTCTTCTGAGTCTAACTCTAGAGTTACAGACATGCAGTCAGAGCTGGCTTTTTATGTGAGTCCTGGGGACTTGAACTCAGGTTCTCATTCTTGAGCAGCAAGTGCTCTTACCTGCTCAGCTATCTCCCCTTGTCCTCTTACTTTTTAATTTTCCATTATTTATATTACTAATTTTCCAAATAACCTTTTATTGTTTTCTGTTCGTATTAGAAAGAAAAAACCAAATTTTGTTTTGACAGTGGAGAAGTTAGGATACATTCCATAATGGAATGAGCACACTGTACTACACTTCAACTACCTCGGCAGCTTTTGTTACTGTCTCTTTAATGGACAACACCCTGAATTTGCTGTCCTTTGCTAGTACTTCCTACCTCCATGGTAAAGGGATGGTTTCCATGCTGTACATTAAAAGAGAGCTGGGAATAGCTCTCTGGTAGATCACTTCCCTAGAATGTATGAGGCCCTAACCTCAATTCACAGCAACACACACACACACAAAAGTGACTTTAGAGCTGGTTCAGTCAGTAAGTGCTTGCTATGAAAGTATGGGACTTGAGTTTAATTTCTAGAACCCATGTAAAAAGCTGGCTGTAGTGGTCCATGCTTGTAATCCAAATGCTGGGAAGCAAAAAGACAGATCACTGAGGCTTACTGGCCAGACAACTTAGTCAAATCTGCAAGATTCAGGTCAGAGCCCATCTCAAGTACCACTCCAGAAGAACTCCAAAGTTGACCTCTAGTCTCCACACAGGACACCCAATAATAGAAACACATCCCACACAAGTTTTCATTATTAAGCAAAAACCAAGCATCTTCTCAAAAGACTTAGGTTACATGCTGCATGTAATACTCCCTCTCAATTTCTAGGAAATGGTGCTGTTTTTTCTGCCCAGATCAAAATAACATACACAGTTTGGATTATGGGCACAGGGGATTGTGAAGAAATTGGTTCAAATTTATATCCTTCAGTCTTGTCACTAATCAATTATTCTAATGAATCAGTAGTACAAAAGAACTTGTCAGAGATGCCATGAGGTCAATCAGTGTAACAAACATTTTTAAATGTATGTATGGCACTGTAAATGTAATTGAAGAAATACATATTGAAAACTTTTGGTAAGTAGCATACCACGGTTTTTTTGTTTGTTTTGCTTTTTGAGACAGTCTATGTAGCCCTGGCTGTTCCTGAAATCACAGAGATCTGCCTGCCCCTGCTTGCCAAGTTCTGGAACCAAAGGTATGTACCACAACAGTTGGCTTACAGTGCCACAGTTTTTTGTTTTGTTTTGTTTTGTTTTTGAGACAGGGTTTCTGTGTAGTCCTAGCTGTCCTGGACTCACTTTGTGGACCAGACTAGCCTTGAACTCACAGAGATCCACCTGCCTCTGACTCTCTAGTGCTGGGATTAAAGGTGTGCGTGAACTGCCATGTGGGTGCTGGGATTTGAACCTGGGTCCTTTGGAGGAACAACCAGTGCTCTTAACCACTGAGCCATCTCTCCAGCTCAAGTGCCACAGTTTTTTTTGTTTTTGTTTTTTTTTTTGGTTTTTCGAGACAGAGTTTCTCTGAATATCTCTGGCTGTCCTGGACTCGCTTTGTAGACCAGGCTGGCCTCAAACTCACAAAGATCCGCCTGCCTCTGCCTCCCAAGTGCTGGGATTAAAGGCGTGCGCCACCACTGCCCGGCAGTGCCACAGTTTTAACAGCTATTCAAAGGATGCACTAGGGAGCAACAACAACAAAATGAGTAGGTAAGAATCTGGGGAGAGGAGATTGGTACTAAAGAGTTCAGATGTTCAGATCAGTCGCCCAACCTTGAAGGACTGCCTTACCACCAACTCCAACTTTCAATTTTCTGCTTCTCAAATAATATTTATAATTGGGGAAGAAGGAACAAAAGAAGCAAGGGGCTTCTTTCCAGTTGCTGCCTGCCAGTTGGCTGCCATCTCCTGCCTAGCTGGCTACATGGCTGCTCTCAGGCATTGGTGAAGCAAGACCATCAAAAAGAGGACCAAGAATTTCATTTGGCACAAGTCAGATCAATGTCAAAATTAAAAGTACCTGGAATCCAGGAGGCATTGACAAAAGGTAGAGAGGAGATTAAAAGGCCAGATTCTAATGCCCAGCCTAACAGTAGGAACAAGAAAACAAAGCATATGCTGTCCAATGGCTTCTGGATGTTCCTGGTCCACGCCATCTGGTAGCTTGAAGTGCTCCAGATGTTAACAAATCTTACTGTGCTGAGATTGCTCAGTGTCTCCTCCAAGAACTGCAAAACCACCGCAGATAAGCCAGCACAAATGGCCATCAGAGCTCCAATCAGGCTGTGCAATGATGTGGCTTCTGTGTGTGTTTTATTTGTGCTTAAATAAAACCAGGCCCACACCCCTCTAAGGAAACTATAATCGTCTGATTAGGAGCTTAAACACTTATACACAGAAACATGGAAACAGGACACGAAAGACTAACTTCTCTGAAAAGAGATCAAACTTAATGAAGCAGTATGTTCAATAAAAAACAATTTGTTTAAAAAGTTTATTGTTTTGTGTATTCAATTCAGGTCATCAAGCTTGGCAACAAGTGCTTTTACCCGATAAGCCACCTCACTGGTCCATGAAGCAGTGTTTTTTGTATAGGTCTCAGTTATACTCAGCTGGACTGTTTACTTTTTTCCCCTTTGAGACAGTATCTCACTGTGTACTCTGGCTGGTCTAAAATGCTATGTAGACCAGGCTAGCCTCGAAGAGATCTGCCTGCCTCTGCCTCCCTGTGTGGTGGGATTAAAAGCAAGACATCACGCCTATCAGATTGTTCACTTTTGGGGAGGAGTCTCTGGGGACTGAACCCAGGGCGTCACACATGAAACGCCAAGCGCTCTGCTATAGTTACTATCCATTAAAAAAAAGTTTTCTGAGATTGTCTTAAGTTGCCCAGAATGGTCTTGAACTTTCGATCCTGATCTGCCTGCCTGAGCTGACATTATAGGGCACCTGTTGCTACTGTGTTCTGGTCAAAGTTTTTTTCTTTTCTTTATGGACAGGGTATCACTATGCAACCATGCTGTCCTGGAACTCTGCATATAGACCGGGCTGCCCTCAAAATTCACGCAAATCCACCTGCCTTTGCCTCCCAAGCAGGACTGTCCTGAGTTATTTAATTTTATACTTGAAGTTAAGGTAGTTTTTCAAGTTCTATTTAGTCATTATGTCATGTTGTCTAGTAATATAATTTCAGCATATTATTTTTGTGAAATCATTTCCCCTTGGTGAAACAAAGTGGAATTGGCCTTTGGAAAGGTTCTCAAACTATCCTGCTTCCTGTATGGTTGTGAGGGCAGCCATTCAGGCAGCATTTTTCGAGTGCTTTACCTTGTTGTAGAAACTGTCCTAGCAGTGGGGAAACCAAGAAAACAAGATTCACCAAACACCTGCCCCTGACCTCTAGAGGGAGACAGACAACCCACAAGTTTAAAAAAATCCAGTAATTGCCGGGCAGTGGTGGCGTATGCCTTTAATTCCAGCAGAGGCAGGAGGATCTCTGAGTTCGAGGCCAGCCTGGACAAAGTTAGTCCAGGACAACAACCCCTAGGGCTATTACACAGAGAAACCCTGTCTCGAACCCCCCCCCCCCAAATCCAGTAATTAAAACACTGGGATCAACCTTTACAAGGGAAAATGTTGGGGTTACAAGCTGCTAAGATATGGTCAGAAAAAGTCACTGAGGCAGACTTGAGTGCATGCATGAAGGCAGAGTCCTAAGAAGGACAGGTAGAGAAACCAAAGACTGGATCTTGCATCGGAAGAGTGCTTTGGTCGGAGCTTAAAGAGTGAATGACAAAAATAGAGTCCATAAACGTGACTAAGGATCACAACATACAGGCTTGTTAGGCCAAGGTGTCTACTTTCTCTAAATTCAACCAAAAGCCTTAGTATGACTTCAGGGAGGTGTAATACGTGATTCGCTTTTCTTGTTAAAAGATAAAACGATAAGCGCGAGGAAGGCTTTAAACGCAGAGAACCGTCTAAGACCCTGAACTTCGGGTCTCTGGCTTTGTACATGCAAAAGCAAGTGGCTTCGGGAATACAGGACCAGAGCGAATGGCCTTGGAAGGAATTATCCTCATCCCCGCCGAAGCCCAGCACACAACCGGCGTCCAGAAACTGACGTGGAGCGCAAGTGAATCAATGAATGGCCTGCTGGGGCCGCGAGACCAGGCTTCGGCGACGGAAAAGAACGCGAGAGGCCGCGCGCCAGGCCAGGAGAGGGGTCCGGTGAGGAGAGCGGGGATCCGGCTCCGCCGCGATCAGGAAGCGGTGTGGAGACTCCAGGACCTCGCGGCTAAGGGCAGAAGCAGCTGGCCTCGGGGCTCGGCTCTGGGAGCTAGAAAAGGCTTAGACCCGCATCCGGACTCAACAACTCACCGCTGCAGTCGCCAGGCTGTGCATGTTGGGAGCAGCCGCCACTCTCCTCCTTCCGCCAGACGGGCTCGACCCGCGTCCCAGCTTCAGCGGCAGTGCAGCCTAATATGAAGAGCCGCCATCCGCCTCCGGCACGCTCCTCCCTCTTCGCAGCTCTTTGACCTCTCACCTCTGACCCTCCGCCCACACAGCCCTTTCCCACCTCCTGGTCTTCGGCCTAGCAAATAGTCCCAAAGTATGTTCTTTGAGCCTTCAGATTCAGGATCAAAATGACATCTGCAACCTACTGGCCCTCGTATCCCCCCGGCATCGCAGGTATATCCCCTGAGGAGCGTGAACTCTGACTTTCCTCCTAAGGCCAGAGAAGGGCGGGAAAAGGCCGGGAGGCTTAGAAGGACACGAATTGCGCATGCTCAACCAGGCCAAGCGAGAGAAAATGGTGGGAGGTCCAAAGTGGGTAAAGTGGACAGTGCGCATGTATATTACAGTACCGTCACGGCAGGGGCGGGGCCTCCCGAGTTAGGGGCTGGGCTTGGTGAGGGGCGGAGCGAGTGCTTGAGGGGGCGGGGCTTGCGCGCTAACGCGCACGCGCCTGGTCTGGTTGCGTCGAGGGTGCGTGCGTACGTACGTGTTTGCGTGTAGTCACAGTTCCCGCCATCAGCGGGTTTTGGTGTGTTAGGAGAACGGCCTGGCTGTTTGGGGCCGGGGTGCCCCTTCCGTCTGAGTTCCTCGGCTCCTCCCCCTCCGCGGAAACTCCGTGCTTCCGGCAGGCTCGTCCCGGGCTGGGACCCTCTGGTACAGGTAAGGCGGACCCGGACAGCTTCTGAATTGAGCCGTTTTCCCCGGCAGCCCCCCCCCCCCCCCCTGTGCGGTCCGCCCACTCGGCGCCCACTCCAGAGTTCGCCCGGCTGCCTCTCAGGCTGCCCTGGGTTCTTGGGCGCTCTTGTGCCTTACAGGTGCCCACTTCGAGTGTTTCCCCTCCACTTTCCCTCTCCTTTAACGCGGTCCGTGATATCATTTGCTTTCTGCATCCTAAACCTGGTCCCTGTTCACCAAGGTTCTGGTGGTCTCGGCTTGCCTCCTAGCAAGGCCTGCTGTCTTTCCAGGTAACTTCCGTTGCCACATATCCATCAAGACCGTGGATGCAATACTCATTCACCCTCTCCACCATTCTTTATTTTCCTCCTCCTCTTAAAGTCATTGCTCACTAAAAGGCAGGGAGTGTAATTTTTGTCGTGCATTTATTTGGTTGCTTCTCGTATCCATGATATTTTTAATCAAGATCTGGCGGAAAAAAATAGTAATAAAGTTCCGTGTTGTTGGAGAGTTGTACTGTAGTGGTTTTTGGGTATTCTTTTGGCGAGTTACAGTACCTGATGAGTCTAGCTGAAAGAGATAATCTAAGAGGGAATGTTAAGGAGGCATTTGGGTTTATTGGGTTAGATTTTAGAGGAGGGTACTGGGCCAGATAGATACATGTGTGTATGCCTGTTATGTATGTCATTTGCCATGTTAATATTTGGAACCATGCATATGCATGACATTGCCTTAGGAGTACAATACCCTTCTGGAATAGAAGGGTACTTCCGTAGCATTGAGAGATGCTGGACCTTTAATAACGGATAGAGGGGATAAAGAGATGAAAGAATGGTGTTGCATACTGGCTAAAGGTAAACTAGGAGTTGAAAAACCCGGTGACAGATGTAGGCAGTTGACGTGAGAAATTCTGACAGGGTAAGATGGTACGGTTTTGGACTGAGTCTACGGTTTTGGACTGAGGCTCTCTTCTGTTGCTCTTGCAGTCCTCTCCACACTTTAAATTCCATTATATATTGATAGCTTGAGAACTTTTATTTTCAGCTCCATATTGAAGTCTGCTGTTCACTCTCTGCTTAACATCTCAACTTGAATCTTTTTCCCTTGGGAATTTTAAATGTACCACCTTTAAGAACTAGAGTCTTGATCTTTCTCTCTGTACCCAAATTCTCTCCCTTCCAGTGTCCATTTCCATAAGTGGCATGTCCATTTTGATGTGACATGTCTATTTGTTCAGATACACTACACTAGATAGACGCTTGAGAGGCATTCTTGATTTCTTCATCCCATGTGTTCATATCCTTTCCAAGTTCTGTTTTAATTCCAATATATGTCTTTTATCTATTTCTGATCTTTACTTTTACTTTTCTAGTTCAAACCGGTTCTTTTTCATGTGGACTTGATCTCTCTGGCTCCTCTTCTCACCTGTAAAAAAAGGATTAAGAGTTTTCAATTCAGTGGGTTATTATGAATGTTATAAACTTGGTAAAGCATTGACACAGAAACACAGCAAGTAAGAATTAATTATTATAATTATGAGCTAAACAACACTACTTTCCTATCTGATCTCCCTGTTGGTTTTTTTTTTTTTATTCTTCCCTAACTCACCACTCCATTTCTCCATTCATTTCAAATAACATATAATTTCTTTGCTTGAAACCTTCCAGTGACTCTCCCATTGCCAAGGTGTTTATTACTTTAAGATAAAATTTAAAATCGTGTTCTGGGGATGTAGTTCAGTCGCTAGAATGCTTGCCCAGCATGAACAAATCCCTGGGTTTGAGTTCCAGCACCACATAAAGCCATCAGAGACAGAAAGATCAGGAGTTCAAGGTCCTCCTCAAACACACCAGCCTAAGTACAAGACTTTCTCTTAAAAAAAAAAAAAAGAAAAGCCGGGCAGTGGTGGCGCACGCCTTTAATCCCAGCACTTGGGAGGCAGAGGCAGGCGGATCTTTGCGAGTTCGAGGCCAGCCTGGTCTACAAAGCGAGTCCAGGACAGCCAGAGCTGTTAAACAGAGAAACCCTGTCTCGAAAAACCAAAAAAAAAAAAAAAAAGAAAAGGGAAAATTGCTAGAATCACGATATTTTACATAACCTGGTTCTTGCCTACTTTGTTAGCCTCACCTTCTGACCTCTTCCTTTCTCTTCACTAACTCCAGCCACACTGATTGAATTTGGGTAGACACACATCATGCCTAGTTTAGGGCTTTTGTATGCTACTCTGTTTATGTGAATTGTTACATTGCTACCATCCTTCAGTCAACTTATGCCTTAATTTTCAGTTTAAGTAATACTTTCTCAGAGAAGCCTTCTTGGATTTTTTTTCTTACTCTCAACTCCCAGGTTAGATAAAAAGCTACTTTAGTCAGAACCTTGTCTTGCAAATACAACTGACCTCTTACACACACACATACACACACACCCACAACTAAAAAAATGAAAGCAAAGTGACTCACTTTCATGTTTATAGCTATAAGATCCTGTAAGAACCATTGTGTGTTTTGAAAGCATCAGTTTTCTGATACTCTTACAACAGACACTGTGTAAAGGACACATGGAAGGAGCAGGTGGGAATGTGATTTAACTGTATGGTGCTTGCTTAGTATGCTGGAAGCCTGGATTTTATTTGAAAATGAGCAGGGGGCAAAGAGCAACAAAGGGTCTACACTTCAAGTTTTTTTTTTTAACTTATTCCTGTGTTATCAAATCTTTTTGATTTCAGACAGTGTAATGGAAGTAAATCTTTTGTTTAGTAAGTTAGAGATAAATCTTATTTAGGAAAAAAATTTTCTTCCCATTATGACATTAATTTTATCTCCTTGTATGTTTGTTTTATATACTTTAAAAAAGTATATTATTGATGTGGTGTCAGTGAACATGTCCATGATAACATGTGGGTTGGATGCATGTGTAGCAGGGCATATGTGTTGAGTGGTTAGAAGACATCTTTCAGGAATGGGTTTTCACTGTTGGATCCAGAGATGAAATTCATGTCATCAGGCTCAGGCAGCTAGTGCTGTTTGTTACCTGCATTTGATTTGTAGACCAGGCTGGTCTCAAACTCACAGAGATCCACCTATCTCTGCCCCCACCCCAGTGCTGGGATTAAAGGTGTGCACCATCCCCCCAACAGCGCTTGCTTACTCTTTCAAAATTTGTTTCCTTTCATGTATGTATTTTTCCTGCATGTATGTATGTATAGCACATCTGTGCCTGGTACCTGTGGAGGTGAGAAGAGAGTATCTGATCATCTGGAACTGGAGTTATAGATGGTTTGTGAGCCACCACATGGATGCTGGGAGTCAAAACTAGGTTTTCTGCAAGAGCAACAAATGATCTTGACTACTGAGCCATCTCTCCAGGCCCCTGCATTAATTCCTTAATCTTTGAAAGCCTTAGTTTCCTTTGTCCATAAGAAACAGTGATAAAACCTATCTTCTAAGATTATTATTAGTAGTAGTAAATGAAAGTGTTCGATACTTACCACTATGATTAGTAAATACATGGTACTTACTGAGTGGGTTGATGGCAAAGAAATGAATTTTTTTTTTTTTTTTTTTGGTTTTTCGAGACAGGGTTTCTCTGTGTAGCTCTGGCTGTGCTGGACTCACTTTGTAGACCAGGCTGGCCTCGAACTCGCAGAGATCCACCTGCCTCTGCCTCCCAAGTGCTGGGATTAAAGGCGTGCGCCACCACCGCCCGCAGAAATGAGTATTTTAATTAACTTATTTATTTTGAGACAGGCTCTCATGTAGTCCAGGGTGGCCTTGAAACTCACTGTGTGTCTGAAGATAAACCTTGAACTGATCCTCTTGCCTCCCCCTCCCAAGTGCTGGGATTGGAGGCGTGGCAGTTAATCGTGTGCTGAGGATCAAATCTAGGGTTTCATGCAATTGCCCTACTATCTGAGGTCATATCCCTACCCTAAAGAGATGAATTTCTGAGTCAGGGAAGTACTTTTGGAAAGATTGGCTGTTGCTGGGCGTGGTGGTGCACACCTTTAATCCCGGCACTCAGGAGGTAGAGGCAGGAGGATCTCTGAGTTTGAGGCCAGCCTGGTCTACAAATGATGTCCAGGACAGCCAGGGCTTAGTCATGCAGAGAAACCCCATCTCAAAACAAAAAAACAAACAAACAAAAAGAAAATGAAAACAAAAAATATGGGGAAGTCACAGAACAGTAGCTGGTCAGGCAGTGTACCATCTCACACCATGTCTCCTGCCACAGTGTCAATAACTGGAACAAATCAGTGGATTTGTTTCTAAATGAGCATATGAGCTAAACAGTGATATTGTTGGGTCCACGTCTGTGGTAGAATTTCGGGAAAGTTAAGCTTAGAGGGACCTAAAATTAAGAGAATTTTTTGTTGTTTATTGTTTTTTGAGAACTTTCTAAAAGGTCCATACCCTTTTCCCACCTTTAAAAACACAGATGAACACTCCTTAGAAGCAGCCTTTAAGACAGTTATGATGTAACAATGTTTCTAAAGTCAGCAAAGGATGTACTTTTTCACTGACTTGGTTTCAAAATCTAGCAGCAATAAATAAAAGCAAGACAGTGATGGAGTTGCAGGCTCTTCCCACAGTTCCTCACTCACCTCTGCAGGCATATCCCTGTTTTGTGGGGGTGAATGTGTTACACTTTATTTTAAATATTTTCAGTATGAGTGTTCTTTAAATGAGTCTTTTTCTACATACATGATTCATTTTGTTGAGTTTTAATTTCATATGATGAAACTTTGCAAAGCACACTTTTGTTTTCTTTAGCTGAGTTGATGACTCCTGGAGGGACCACTGGTAGAATATGAGTAGTTTCTCAAGAAAAGTCCATTGCTTTTGGCACAAGAAGGAGAATAAAGTGAATTATTATCACGTGGAATTTTTCAGTAAAAGTCACTGAAAAGTAAGTATTGTTTTTGTTTTGGTTCTGTGTTTCTAGTATTATGCAAATAGGCAAGAATTGACATTTTTTAAATGTTTACCGTACAATTATCCTTTTATGCTTTAACTACTTTCTTAACGACACAGTGCCTGATATGTATGTATTTAAGTAAATGAACACACTAAGTCTACAATATGAGCTTGCATGGACTGCTCAAATTTGGATAGTAATCAACTGTGAAATAGTTTAGAAAAAAAAAGAATCTTTTAACATACTTAGAAAACATTTTAATATTCTTTTGTTCTTCTAATATTACTTTGATAAGAGAATTAGTGTTACAGTTTAAGGAATCTTTATCTTCTATTCTCAGTAAGTTTAACTATATGCTGTATGACTTACTCCTGTAATCCCAGCAGGAGATTTGCTAAGACAGGAAAATTGCTATGAGTTTGAAGCCAGCCTGTATTATACAGTGAGTTCTAGACCAAACTCTGCTACAATGTAAGACCCTGTCTCAAAAAATTTTTTTAAATTGTTTCTACATGTACTTCAGACTGAGAAAGAAACTTTCTCTTAAGCAAGTGGGGCAAGCCTTGATAAGGGTAATGAATGTTCTGACATGGTTATTGTTCATTCATTTAATATAAAAGAAGGTACCAAGCATATTGAAGTTTTTGGTTTTTGTTTTTTTCAAGACAGGGTATCTCTGTGTAACCCTGGCTGTCTTGAACTCACTTTGTAGACCAGGCTGGCCTTGAACTCACAGACATCTGCCTGCCTCTGCCTCCCGAGTACTGGGATTAAAGGTATGTGCCACCACACCCATCAGTTACACAGCTTGAACTGGCATGTGGGTACTGGGATTTGAAACCACATCCTTTGGAAGAGCAGCCAGTGCCCTTAACTGCTGAGCCATCTCTCCAGCTCAGTTATAGAAGTTTTATTGTTCTTACTCTCTAATTTTATGTTCTATATCTTTCAGTTTTTTCATTAAAAGAAAACAGTTGTTAGTTGAAATGATTAAGAAAAAGTTCAACATATGAAGTTATAAATAAAATTTTATACTCATCACCAAAATTTGCATTTAGTATTATATAAAAATAGGATTTAAAAAATTTCTTGTATACTTTAGTACACTTGAAGTTTTATCTCTAAGATTTATTTAATATTTTAATAAGGTAAAGTTTTATTTAATAATGATTTTTTTAGTAAGGTAAAACCAGATAATTGTACTTTATAGTTCCTTTTGATACCCTAACCAATAATGAGATACAATGAAAGATAAAAGAATTTGATTTATAAGTCATAAAACTTTTTTCAAGAAGTATAAGGAAAGATGAAAAAGGTTGATAAGATATAAAAACCTTTTTTGAGATGGACTTTTTATGTGTCTTTGATCTGGTACTTGCTATATAGGTTAGACTGGCCTTAAGCCCATAGTAATCTTCCTTCCTCTGCCTCCCAAGTGCTGGAACTAAAGATATGTGCTATCATCCCTGGCTTGTTCATTGTTTTTGAACAATGATAC
>CAJQZJ010000750.1:2199125-2219492 GCA_907164525.1 Lophiomys imhausi | reverse complement strand
AAAAAAAAAAAAAAAAAAACATAGATATTGGTCCAGCAAGATAGCTTAGTGGGTTAAGGGACCTGCCACCAAGCTTAGTGATCTGAAATTGTTCCTTAGTACCACATGGTGGAAGAGAGTATCGCATCAGCTGTCTTGTGACCTACACACATGCTATGGCATATGCGTACCATATATTCACACATATATATGCACATAGAATGTAATAAAAATGTTAGATAGTTCACTTTTATCTGCTGTACTGTTCTTTTTTTTTTTTTTTTTTTGGTTTTTGGAGACAGGGTTTCTCTGTATAACAGCTCTGGCTGTCCTAGACTCACTTTGTAGACCAGGCTGGCCTCGAACTCACAGAGATCTGCCTACCTCTGCCTCCCAAGTGCTGGGATTAAAGGCGTGCGCCACCAACGCCCGGCTTCTTGCTGTACTGTTCTTATGGAGCCAAGGGCTGCTGCTATTTGTATGAGTTGAATTTAAGAACATACCTATCCATGGGACCACATTCCTATAATCCCAGCATTTGGGAATTTCATACAAGAGAATTACAATTTCAGGCCTATCCTGGTCTGCATAGTGAGTTTGAGGCCAGTTTGGGATTCATAGTGAGACTGTCTCAAAAACAAAACAAAAAACAGGATCTGGAGATTAAAGCAGGCTCAGTGATTGTAAGCACTGATTGTTCTTGCAGAAGATATGGGTTCAGTTCCCATCACCAACATAGCAGCTTACAACTGCTTGTAACTCCAGTTCCGAGGTAACCAGTGCTGTCCTCTGGCCTCTACATCACGAGGCATACATGTAGTACGCATACACTCATGTGGGCAAAACACTCATACACTAAAAGTAAATAAAATCTTTAGCCTTTAATCCCAGCACTTGGGAGGCAGAGGTAGGTGGATCTCTCTGAGTTAGAGGCCAGCCTGGTCTACAGAGTGAGTCCAGGACAGCCAGGACTACACAGAGAAACTCTGTCTCAAAAAACAAAAGCAAAAACAAACAAAATAAATATATATATCATCAGGCCTTGAGAGATGTTTTGGCAGATAACAGCACTGGCTGCTGTTCAAAGGGCTTGGGTTTAATTCCCAGCATCCACATGGTGGCTTACAACTGTCTGTAACTTCAGCTCCAGGGGATCCAGTACCTTTTTCTGGCCTCTGAAAGTATCAGGCAAGAAATAAACATGAAGGCAGAATACCCATACACATAAAAAATAAAATATATTTTAAATTTTATGTTTATTAGTTTTAAAAGATAAATGCACAAATTTGATTGAAATACGTTTTCCATTTGTTTATACTTTTGAACTGTGAGAGTAAGTTGTTTATGCAACTTTTTGTATATCACATATATTCTGTTCTGGTATAATGATACATGCTTATAATTCCAGCACTTAGAAGCTGGAGACAGGAAGAACAGAGGCCAGCCATACTGTGCTTCACTACGTAGTAGGTTCAAGGCTGCCTTATATAGTGAGATTGTCAAAACAAAGATCAGAGATGGCTGAGGATAAAAGTACATATCACATAGTAGAGGGAAAACCAATTACTACAGGTTGTCCTCTGACCTCCATTGGCATGCTGTGCCCCCCATAAATACTCACAAAATGGATAAAATGTAATAAAAAGTTGGTTAAAAAAGTTAAATGTGAGCTAAGCATGATGACACACATATTTAATTCCAGCACTCAGGAGGCAGAGACTTAGTAGTTAAGATCCCTGTGAGTTTAGAGGCCAGCCTGGTTTACATAGTGCATTCCAGGCCAAGTAGACTATAAAGTGGGACCCCATCTTTTTTGTTTGTTTGTTTTTTAAAGGTAAATTTGAGGTTAGAAAAATAGTTCAGTGGTTAAAGGCACATACTTCTCTTCCAAAGGACCCCAGTTCATTTCCCAGCACTCATGTGGAGCCGTTCTACATGACTGCCTATAATTCTAGCTTTAGGGTATACAATGCCTCTAAGTTCCATAGATGCCAGTACATACCCATACTCAGACATGCACGCATCCATATAATTAAACGTAGAATAAATCAGGGCTGGAGAGATGGCTCAGCAGTTAAGAGGATTGGCTGCTCTTCCAAGGGACCCAGGTTCAAATCCCAGCACCCACATGGCAGTTCACATCGTGGTGGCACACACCTTTAATCCCAGCACTCAGGAGGCAGGGTCAGGGGGATCTCTGTGAGTTCAAGACTAGCGTAGACTACAAAGTGAGTCCAGGACAGTCAGAGATACACAGAGAAACCCTGTCTTCCACCCACCCCCCAAAAAGCAAAAAAAAAAACAAAACAGAATAAATCTTTTCCAAAGGTTATATATTTGAGTCAAATTTATCAAGAAAGGCGCTCCATTTGGAGGAAGAGAGAAAGGTAAATTGAAATGTATAAAGATTAGCAGTTTTCAGACAATTATAATTTGCTGTATATTTGGGTGAAAAATAATTTTCTTTTTCTTTTTTTAGCTAAGTCATAACATTAAAAATGTGGTACTACGACCCAGTGGGACAAAACAAAGTCGCTTAATGTTGACTTTACAGGATAACAGCTTCTTGTCTATTGACAAAGTACCGAGTACGGATGCAGAGGAAGTGAGGGTATTTCTGGATGCAATCCATCAAAACAGACTTCATGCAGGTGAACGTCAATCTTTTCATGAGTCTGACATTAACAGTTCTAAAGGAGTCTGATGACTTTGGGGCTGCGGCTGGGGCTCAGTTGGTAGAGTGGTTGCCTAGTGTGTAACGCGGCTCTGGAGTCTATCCCTGACAGCTCAGTGGACAGGAACTCGGCATGGTGGGCATGCATGGAATCCCAACACCTGAGTAGAGGCAAGAGGATCAAAGTTTAAGGTCATCCTTAGCAATGTGAGCTATGTGAGCTCAGGCTAGCCTAAGCTATATGAGACAAAGAATATATATGATGACTGTAAACCAGTATTACTAAGGGAAAAATCCTTAACTAAGTACTGTTGGGCTGAATTAAGTGGCACAATACAAGAATACAAGAATAATACTAAATTTATTCTTGGAATGTAAGAATAGTACAACATGAAAAACAGTCTATATAGCGGAGCACGCCTCTAATCCCAGCACTTGGGAGGCAGAGGCAGGGGGATCTCTGTGAGTTCAAGGCCATCCTGGTCTACAAAGCACGTCCAGGACAGCCAGGACTGTTAAACAGAGAAACCCTGTCTGGAAAAAACAAAAAAAGAAAAGAAAAACAGTCTATATAATGTACCACATTAACAGAAGGAAGAACAAAAACCACAAATCATCTCAATTGATGTAAAAAATGACAAAATTTAATATTCTTTCATATAAACATGCTAAATAGACTACAGAGAAGAAAACTATCTCAGCGTGATAAAGGCTATGCATGTTAAGCCCACAGCTAACACATTTAGTGATGAAAATCTGAAAGCTTTTTCTCTAAAATCAATAACAAAATAAGGATGGCTGCTTTTGCCTCTGTTCAATATCGTACTTGAAATCTTTGCAGGACAACTGGACAGCGAAGAAATAAAGGGTTGCCCAAATTGAGAAGGAGGAAGTCAATATTTCTGTTCATTGATTACTTTTATCTCAATATTTTAATAGTTAAATGTAGTGGACTGGAGAGATGGCTCAGAGGTTAAGAGCACTGACTGCTCTTTCAGGGGTCCTGAGTTCAAATCCTAGCAAGCACATGATGGTTCATAACCATCTATTGTGAGATCTGGTGCCCTCTTCTGGCATGCAGGTACGCATGCAGGCAGAATGCTGTATATGTAGTAAATAAATAAATCCTAAAAAGAAAAAAAAAGACTCCTAAAAGTTAAATGTAACACATGAACAGATTAGAGGTGGAGTTTTAGTAGAGCAGGTACTTAGCATGCACAAGGCCCTGCACCCTCCTCCACAAAGAATGAAGATTCAGCAGTATGAGTTTTCTTATCTTTAGTTGATATATTAGTACCATTCTTGTAAAATAAGGTTTTGGTGGTTTTCTGTTTAGTAGTTAGTCATATGTTCATGCCAAAAGTCTTGAATTATGTTAACTTGAGTACTAACAATACTGAGTACAAGTAGAGAATGATGGCACATTCCTGCTGTCCTGGCACCCTTAGAGCTAAGGCTAGGAGACTGCTTAAAGCCAGTCTGTTCAGCTCAGTTGAGGAAAGGACACAAGAGAAAGAATAGGGGAGAGAGGTGTACAGTAGTGGTGCGCATACTTGTAACAGCACTTGAGAGACTAAGACAGTAGGATTGTGAGTTTGAAGCCAGCCTGGGCTACATACCAAGATCCTGTCTCAAAAAAACATTTAAATAAAGCATTATTTAAAGTCTCAAACATCAGGAACTGAGTATGTATTTCTATTTTGTTTTAGTATACCATATCCATCATATTAATTGAATAACAGGCTTAAGAACTAATGTATGGGGCTGGAGAGATGGCTCACAGTGGTTAAGAGCACTAGTTGCTTTTCCAAAAGACCTAGGTTCAAATCCCAGCACCCACATACCAGTTCAAAACTGTCTAATTGCCTGGCGTAGTGGCATACACCTTTAATCCCAGCACTCAGGAGGCAGAGACAGGTAGATCTCTGAGTTCAAGGTTAACCTGGTCTACAAAGTGAGTCCAGGGCTACACAGAAAAACTCTGTCTTGAACCCCCCCCAGAAAAAAAAGTTAATGTATGAACCAGGCAGTTGTTGCTCATGCGTTTGATACCAGTTGGAGGTGAATGGAGTTCAAGGCCAGCCTGGTCTACAGATTAAGTTCCAGGACAGCCAGGACTACACAGAGAGACCCTATCTTGAAAACAAAAACAAAAAAAAAAACCCTACCAAAAAAAATACATGGAAAAAAAAAGGCGTGTGTAGCAAACCATGTCTTTAAATGCAATTAGAGGAAATCATTTTATACTCACTAGAGATCCAAGGCAAATACTCTATCATTAAGTTACATTTCTTGGTCTATTTATTTTTATTTTGAGATAGAGTCAGGCTAAGGTCCCTAGACTGGCTTTGCTTATAGGCATGTGCCAGCACACCAGGCTTTTTAAAGAATGAGTGCTGATAAATGCATGCTGGAAACTCAGTAAGTGATTGCTACTACTAGTTAGCTGTGAGCGTAACTCTGAAATAAAATACTCTTTGATTTTAGCCAAATCATTTTGATTTTTTAGGTTTTGTGGCTTTGATCTACAACAACATACATTGCAAGGACTAGTATTAGATAACAAATGTAAAAATACCTTGAAAAATACAGCTGGACATGGTGACACATAAGTGTCATCCCTTCAGTGAGGAGGTGAGGGCAGGAGCATTGAAAGCTACAGATGAGATAGTGAGTGCTGGCCACCCGGGATTGCATAGCAATACTTCCTTCACACCCTCTCCACAATAATAATACATGAAATAAAAGTAGAAGAAAGAGTGTTATAAACTACTTATTGGAGCAGAGAAGAATTAACATCGATAGCATTATCTGTGCACAATTTAAATTGCTAAGTTCTTAAAGAATACTAGATGCTTCTCTTTCATCTAAATAGAGTTTGAATCACAGATTTGAGTTTTTAAAAAATAATAAAATTGTGACAACGAAAAGAGTGAATTGTAGCAATCTCTGGGTAGAAAAGTATTTGATAGGTTTTACTCTATATAACATTTTAGAGGTTTTCCATGGCAAAGGAAAAAGATACAAAACTTTAACTAGAGTGATGTCACAGAGTCATTTCTCGCAGTGTATGCACACTTGTAAAGACAACTTTGGGAGTCAGTTTTCTCCTTCCATCGTATAGGTCCCCGAGATTGTTTAAGCTTGGTGACATATGGCTACACAAAAACACAAATAATGCAAAGTAAACAAAATGTGATTTTTTTTTTAAATAAAAAGTATAATTGTTACTATTTCTGATATATTTTCTTGGCATTGGTATGAGTATCATGCCCAAGATACAGTGATTTACTCTTCCATAGTATTAATTACAAAATACTGTATTTGAGAATTTCTAGCATTTTCTTTTGCCTTGTAAATTCTTAACACTGTGAAATTGTCTCACCTTTCTTGTGCTATTTATTCTTTTACTAGAACTTTTATCCCTAAATATTATTATGTATCTCAGTTGCACGTTCTCTCAGAGAGAATTAGTTGTTTTATCCTTTTCCTGTTATTATTTACATTTCTGTATTATATAACAATTAAATGATAAATATTTTTATTAAGTGGTTTATTTTTGTCCACAGCTATGAAACCTTCTCAAGGGTCTGGTAGTTTTGGAGCTATTCTGGGCAGCAGGGCCTCTCAGAAGGAAGCTAACAGACAGCTTTCTTACTCGGACAATCAGGTATGCTCATTTCCATCTTCCTCCTTTTATAGAATTGACTAGCACAGATGAGCCAAGTAGTCGTGCGGTGTGGACTTTAGGTGGCGGTCTCTAGTGTAGCATTTTCTCAAGGCACTCTGACATCACCTTGGTCACCTCAATATCTTTGTTTTTATAAAAAACACTTCATTAAATTTTGCTCTTTTGTTTGGCTCTTTCAGGTTTTTTGTTTTTGTTTGGTTGGTTTGAGCTTTTGTTTTGTTTTGAGACAAGATTTCTCTGTGTGGCCCTGGCTTTCCTGGAACTTACTCAGTAGACCAGGTTGGCCTCAAACTCAGATACCTGCCTGCCTCTGCCTCCTGAGTGCTGCTGTTAAAGGCATGCGCCACCACTGATGCCTGTCTTACAATTCAATCTTACCTTCTTCCATAGTTTTACTAAACACATGACATAGTTTTACTTAACCATCGTTCGATGTCCCACAGTCATCAGAATAGACCACAGTATAGTTTTTGAACCAAGGATTTCTTGGTATAAAATCCAGCGTGTAGTACTGCCACTTCCACAGGTCCCTGGTGAAGCTCCTCAAGTTTCCTGAGCCTCAATACCTATCTATTAAAAGGGGACAGCACCACCATCTTAGAAATTCTGAGACAGCATAGGGAAAAGGGGCCAGCTGCTGTGCACTGTACACTGTTCTGTAAGAATCAGCTGCAGAGTGCTCACTGTTGTTTCTTTGATGTTTCTTTGGGTCTGTTGTACATCTTGAACTCCTTTATGAGATCTTCCCTTTGCTTTGAAAAAGCTTTTGTTCATAATATTCAGCAGGCTGTGAGACTTGGTGTGTACCAGTAAATAATCTTACTACAGTTTAGTAATCATTGTGTCTTTTTTGTTGGTTTGCAAAGGAAAGCCAGGTATAAAATCAGAAACTTCAAAGCGCTTCTGTAAATATATTTGCACAGAGAGGTGATTACTTAGCTAACATTTACTGGGTGGAACAGTAACAAAGAATTAAATGACTTTTAGGTTCTTTTCATGGTTTTGTTTTTAGAGTAATTTTTTTTTTTTTTTTTTTTGGTTTTTCGAGACAAGGTTTCTCTGTGTAGCCCTGGCTGTGCTGGACTCACTTTGTAGACCAGGCTGGCCTTGAACTCGCAAAGATCCGCCTGCCTCTGCCTCCCAAGTGCTGGGATTAAAGGCGTGCGCCACCACCTCCCGGCTTAGAGTAATTTTTTTAACATTTGTGTGTGTGTGTTTGCGTGCCACTTACGTACATCTGGAAGTCAGAGGACAGCTTACAGGAGACAATTTTCTTTTTATACCGCATGGATACCGTGATTGAATTTGGGTTATCAGGTTTCATGGTAGGTGCATTTACCTGCTAAACCATCCATTTAGCTCACCTAGAGATTTCTTTTTTGTTTTTTGAGACATGGTCTATGTAGTTCTGGCTGTCCTGGAACTTTAGAACAGGTGGGTCCCAAATTCATAGAGATCCTCTTTTTTCTTTTTTGGCCTCCCAAGCTAGGATTAATAGTGTTGGCCACCATACCAGCATGATGATGAGCAAGATGATGATTATCACGAGAGAGAATGTAAAGAACAATTAGTGTTTTCTGTTAGCATAATGTACTTTTTGGAATTTTATACAAATGGAACCAGTATGTATTTTGGGGGGAATAAAAGGAAGGGTCTGGCTTCTTTGAAGTATATTTTGAAATGAGCAAATTTGTAGTTATAAATTTAAATGCTGAAATGTTAAAATGTATAGCAGATATAAATATTGTTTTGGGTTTTATTTTGTTGTGTTTTTTGTTTTTCAAGACAGGGTTTCTCTGTTTAATGAGTTTCTACAGAAAGAAACTCCCTCTGTAGTCCAGGCTGGTCTCAGATTCAACAGAAATCTCCCTGCCTCTGCCTCTTTAGTACTGGGATTAAAGATATGCACCACTACTCACAGGAATAAATGTTTATACATCTATAATATTCTACACAATTTTCTGCATAGTCATTGGGTCTTCTTGGAGCTGGAGTTACAGGTGGTTATGAGCTGCCTGATGTGGGTGCTGGTAACCCTTGGGCCGTATCTTTAGTACCCCATTGTAGGTTTTGGTGTAAAATACTTTCATGTTCCAAATTTCAACCAATAAAGGGCTGGTGAGTTGGCTTAACAGTTAAGAACACTTGATGCTCTTGCCAGAAGACTTGTATATAATTCTCAGAACCCATATAGGGCTCATGCAACTTCCGTAACCCACATATGACTCACAACTATCTATAAAGTCAGCCCCAGAGGATCTGATGTCATCTTCTGACCTCTCTGGCCTCCAGGCATGCATGTGATGCATAGACAAACATGCAGGCAAAACATTAAATGAATAAGTTAAGTAAATAAACTAATTAAAAATTTTCCAACAAAAAAGACCAAGCAATATATAGCTAATATGTTATCAAGTATATAATAAGGATATTTGTATTACTTAAAGGAATAAGGGAAGCAGCCAAGGATACACAGAGAAACTGTCTGGCGGGGGGTGGTGAGTGTGGGAGAAGAAATAAGGTTAAGAACAGCAGGTTGAGAAAATAGGTAATGGCATTCAGTCTCAGAATCATATAATTGTTAGTGTCAACATGTAAAACGCCACTGGCTGAACATTATCCCAAATGCTACTTCTCAAATATGTCTGCATCACTGCGTGGAACATCCATTGGTCGACCCTTAATTCATTTGTCAGTGCGCTAGCTTATTTTCTTTCTCCCCATTATTGCCAGTGTTTACTTCATTTCTCAAATTGACTCCCTCAAGAATCATGTGGCTTTTATTGACTATACCTGACTTGATATTAGGTTGTGTCAATTGGATATTAATGTTACATCTCTTCAATCCTTTATTTCTTTTCTTTTTTCTTTTTCTTTCATGGGTCCAAGGCTTTGGGCATGTTAAACATGTAACACTGAGCTACAGTCCCAGATCTTGTCATCATTTTATATCATGATCAGGATTTATTTCCTGCAAAGATCACTTCTCGTACTGGTCACTAAAACATGTCTTGCTGTACTTGTATTTGTTTTGCCAGGATTTCTTTTGAGACCCAGTCTTATTCTGTAGCCAAGACTAGCCTGAAATGTACCATGTAGCCCAGGCTTCTCTTGAGCTTGCAGGGATCCTCATGCTTTGGCCTCCCAGATGCCCATTCTTGGCTTTTGTTATTGTTAGTAATTTAGAATAGTGTTCTTGCCTTCTGTATCTAGGTATGCCTTGGGTTTTAGCACATGTGTGTGCATGTGAATGCAGCTACATGCCACAGAGCATGTCAGGACAATTTTGTGGAGTTGGTTCTCTCCTTCCATTTTTTTTTTTTTTTTTGGTTTTTCGAGACAGGGTTTCTCTGTATAACAGCTCTGGCTGTCCTGGACTCGCTTTTGTAGACCAGGCTGGCCTCGAACTCACAGAGATCCACCTGCCTCTGCCTCCCAAGTGCTGGGATTAAAGGCATGCGCCACCACCGCCCGGCCTCTCCTTCCATTTTTACATGCTTGTGCAGATCAAAGTTCAGATCACCAGGCTGACATGGCAAGTGCTTTTAGTCCCTGAATTAGCTTATCAGCCCCAAGAGTTTTAAGTGTAAATACTATGGGAGAGTCAGATGTGGCTGTGCATGTCTATAAACCTAGTACTTGAGGAGGCCAAGGCAAGATAATGGTGAGTTAGTTCTAGGCTGTCTGAGCCTACAGAGCAAGATTCTTTCTCACAATCATAAACAAACAAACTACAAGACAATGAATGTCAAACTCAATTCCTCACACTTAACTATATCATAGAATCTCCTGGAGCTTTTATAAGTATATTCACAGGTGCTGAACATGAAGCTCAGTGTTGGTGCTGGGCATCACACACAGAGGTGTACTCTCACACAGTGAGTCTTACACCAGAAGGATTAGACTAGAAATAAATCCCTGGGTTTTTTGGTTTTTTTTTTTTTTAACTTCCCAGATACAGTGGTACATATTTATAATCCTAGCACTTAAGACCAGTTCTAGATAGGCCGTCCTCCACCAAGCATAGCAAGTTTGAGGCCATCTCGGAGATAAGAGATCCTGCCTCAAACAACAAACAACATATGTTTTCACTCGTCAAAGATTTATCTGTCTCACATGTTATTCTTACAGGCCTCTTCAAAAAGAGGAAGTTTAGAAACTAAAGATGATATTCCATTTCGAAAAGTTCTTGGTAATCCTGGTAGAGGCTCCATTAAGACTGTAGCCGGAAGTGGAATGGCTGTTACCCGGACGAAGATTCCTTCTTTGATGCTGACATCAACACCTCTTAGATCAGGATTATTAGAAAACCGGTAGGAAAGACTTATTAGTCCTTCAGAACCTGTTTATAAAGAATCAGGCTGTTTTCCTGATTGAGTATATTTTTAATTTTTTGTATGGACGTGGGTGGATGTGCTTATATAGATACATATGCACATTATGTGCATGTGTGTGCGAAAGCTACGGGACAACCTTGGGCGGTTTATTCCTCGGATGCACTCTACCCTTTTTTTGAGAGGGTTTCTGACTGGGTTGGAGTTTATGAACAAGCCCCAGGATTGTAAGTGCACACCATCACATCCAGCTTTTCATGTAGGTCTGGTGCTTGCATATCACACACTTTCCTAATCTAAGTTTTCTTCCCAGCCCTGGTTTATGATTTTTGGTGGTATGAATTATGACTTTTTAAAAGTAGTCTTTTTTTTTTTTTTTTTAAATCTGTTCTCCATAGCCCTGAAAAGAGGAAAAGAATGTTATCTGGCTCAGAGCTGACTGAAGATTATCCTAAGGAAAATGATTCATCATCGTAAGTTGCCTTAAGAGCCTTTCTGGTACTTGACCACTGCTTCTTACATCAATTGTTAAAATTCCTAGGGAAAATTTGAAACTATTCAATTTGTGAAATTCCTATGATAAAAGAATAGAGCTTAAAGTGTCTTGGTGATGCTAGAGCTGAGACTTCTTCGGGTGTCACTCCACTGCACAACTCCTGGCCTGCCTTTTGTTGCAGCACTGAGAGAAAGGATAGAGCTAAAGAACTTGAAGTGAATAGTTCTTTTGTCATTTGGTAGTGGTGGTGGTGTTTATTTTTGTTTTTGAGACAAGGTCTTGATAGATATATACTGGCCTTGAGCTCATCAGCCTCCTGTGTGCTCAGATTATAAGTGGACGACATCACTATGGCAGCTCAACAGATATTTTCTGTTGGGCCGGTTTTTAGTGTGAGCCTTCCTTTCTTTCTGGTGAGTGAGTGAAAGACATCAAGATCCTATTCCCTACCTCCAGTTCATTTGTTGAAGCTCTCATCCCAAAAATCCCAAAGTTGATTTTGGAGCTAGGGCTTTTAGTTAGATGAAGTTAAATGAGATTTTAAAGTGGGACTCTGATCCAGAAGGTCTGGGACTAGGAATACATGTTCAGGTTTTGTCCCATACACACTGGCCATATAATGACTTAGTGAGAAGGCAGCAGAGGGGTCACCAGAAACTGAATCTGCTGACCCCATGGTCCTATACGTAACAGTATCTGCACTGAGAAAATCAACTGGTGTTGCAGCCAGTCTGTAGTGTTTTGTTATGGCAGTCCGAGTAGGCCAATACAGACTGTTAGGTTTTTCTTTTTCTCTTTTTGGTTTTTTGAGACAGGGTTTCTCTGTTTAACAGAGCCCTGACTGTCCTGAACTTGCTTTGTAGACCAGGCTGGCCTCAAACTCAGAGATCTGCTTGTCTCTGCCTCCTGAGTACTGGGATTAAAGACGTGTGCCACTGAGGCATGGTGGTATACACCTTTAATGAAAGCATTTGAGAGGCAGAGCCAGGTGGGTCTCTGCATTCAAGGCCAGCCTGTTCTACATAGTGAGTTCTAGGACCTCAGGGCTACATAGAGAGAACCTGTCTCAAAACTCAAGGAACCAAACACCAAAAAGTGTTACTTGTGAATATAAGTCACTTAGTTAAGCTTATTTGAACTTGGCTTAACTAGTTATGCCCCGACCCTTTGACCCCCCCCCACACACACACACACACACACACATCCGTGGTCAGTAAGTGCCTTGAGAAGCTGTGAATAGCCTCACTCAGGGCCGACCTGGGCCGACCTGGGATTGGTATCACTTGTAGTGTGAGGCCATGTGTCTTCCGCCATCTAGCAAGCTAGCCTAGAAACAGTCGTTTATCAGTAGCAGAAGTTAGAAGTCTAAAGACATTTTTAGGCTTAGAATAAGAATTCACAAACACTTCTATTTTGTTCTTTCAGGAAAAGAAAATTAATTACAGGGCCCAAACTCATTAAAGGATGGAGAGAAGGAAACACTGTGGTCTTATGCAGCCCAGGCTGGTCTCAGACTCACTGTGTAGCCCAGGCTAGCTTTGAGCTCCTGACCTTCTTGCCTCTACCTCTTGAGTGCAAGGATTAGCTATATTTCTTAATGAGAGGCTGGCTGTAGGGTGAAAAAGTGAAACGGAGACACAAAAATGGAGTCAGTGGGAATATGGGCAGAGCAACAGTATTGTCTCCTACAAACTCAGTTTGTGATGATTCCCCTAAATTAGCAATTTCAGTCAAAGATTGGAGATTTTATTTATGTGGACACTCCTGATTTCAGGTACTTGGAAATAATAGGTGGGACTTGAAGTTTTAAATTCCTAACTTTTGTGCCTGGTGTGATGGCACATGCCTATAATTCCAGCATGCAGGAGGTGGGTTAATCTCTGATCTCTCTCTGAGTTCAAGGCCAGCCTGGTCTACAGAGCTAGTTCTGGGACAGCCAGAGAGACCATATCTTAAAAAAAAAGAAAGAAAGAAAAAGAAAAAAGTATATATTTGCATTCATGCACTTAAAATTATTAAATGCTACAAGTTGAAATGTTTATATTTTCTAAATTACATTTCAAATTATATGTTACCCAAGAACATTTTAGAGTTTATTTTGTTTTAAACTGCAAAGGATCAATACTGGATAATTTACGTCTTTAATTGGAATTGTCTTGGGTAAATAATTTAAAATGTTATTACTTTGTGTGTGTGTGTGTGTGTGTGTGTGTGTGTGTGTGCGTGCGCGCGCATGAGTGTGCATGTGCATGCCACGGCTTACTTGTGGAGGTCACAGGCAGCTTGCAGGAGTTGGTCTCCACTTTCACTGTGGGATCCTTGGATCATCCTTAGATCATCAGGCTTTTGTGGCAACCACTTTTACTTACTGAGCTGTCTGGCCAGCCCCGATCTTGCTTTTGTCCAATAAAAATCTATATCATCTTGCTGTCTTTGATTTGATTTTTTTTTTTTTTTTTGGTTTTTCGAGACAGGGTTTCTCTGTGTAACAGCCCTGGCTGTCCTGGACTTGCTTTGTACACCAGGCTGGCCTCAAACTCACAGAGATCCGCCTGCCTCTGCCTCCCAAGTGCTGGGATTAAAGGCGTGCGCCACCACGCCCGGCTGATTTTTTTTTTAAAGAAAGTATTTCTTCAATTTTACATAATTTGCTAGAGTCATGGTTTATATTGGTTCTTGACTTAAGGTTATTTTCATAGTTCGTATTTCACTGAGAATTAGGGATATCTTTATACCATCACTATACTGACTTATCATTAACTGTAGGAACAACAAAGCTGTGACAGACCCTTCAAGAAAGTATTTAACCAGCAGTAGAGAAAAGCAGCTGAGTGTGAAACAGGCAGAAGAAAATCGAGCATCAGGTAAGTTTTTGTGTTTAAAGTTTCATTTGTTTATATGATAGACTATTAAACAAGCACATGTCTGAACATTGTTCAGGAATGGTGGATAATCTAGTGTTAGTCATTAGTCATTAACTTGTACCGAGGAATTGACAAGCATATTTTAAAGAGGGCTGACAAGATGACTCGGGGCGAGAGTACTTGCCACCAAGCCTGAAGACCTGAATTTGATCTCTGTGACTTTGTAAAGTTATCCTGTGACTTCCACGTGTGTGTACTGTGGTGCTTGCTTGTAAATACACACAGAAAATAAATAAATAAAAATACAAAGAAAGTTATCCAGTCATGATGTTACACACCTGTAATCTCAGCTACATAGTAAGTTTGTCACCAGCTGGGGCTACATAAGACTGTCTCAAAAAAAAAAAAAAACCAGCAACAGGCAGCATGGTGATTCACACCCTTAATTCTAGCACTGGGGAGACAGAGATGGCCGCATCTCCGTCAGTTTGATGAGTCTGAACTACATTATAAAATTTAGGCCAGCCTTGGTTATATCACAAGACTGTGTGCATATGCTTGTATTTTGTTTTCTTCAAAAATCCAGAATTCAGGGGTGGAGGGATGGCTCAGTGGTTAAGAGCACTGGCTACTTTTCCCAAGGACCCATATTCAATTTCCATCAACCATATGGCAGCTCACAACTGTCTGTGACTCCAGTTGCAGGGAATCCAACACGTATGCAAGTCAAATGCCAGTGCATGTAAAATAAAAGTAAATAAATCATTAACCCCCCCCCCCAAAAAAAAAAGTGGAGAACTTAACCAAGTGTGACATCTGCCTTTAATCCCAGCATTTAGAGAGCAGAGTTGGAGGATCCCTATGAGTGAGATCCAGGACAGCTACTGCTACCAAGAGAGACCCTGTCATAAAAAAAAAACCCAGAATTTATGTTCTATTTTAGTGTGTAGAATTAATCTTTTAGTGTTACAGTGCCAAGACCATAGACTGAATCAGAGGTTTACAGTGGTTGAAATTAAGATTCATCAGTGTTGCTCCTTATCATTAGGATTCCTGCAGGAAGAAATATGACTAATATAAGCCTTACTTGTGAAGTACTTAGACCAAATTAGTAGCACTTGTTTGGTTTTTTTAGGCAGGGTTTCTCTGTGTAGCCTTGGCTGTCTTGGACTGGCTTTGTACACCAGGCCGGCCTCGAACTCATAGAGATTTTCCTGCCTCTGCCTCCCAAGTGCTGGGATTAAAGGCGTGTGCCATCATGCCCAGCTGCAATTGTATGTTTTAAGTGCAATTATAATCAACCAGCAATTAGCAAACATAGATAGTAAATATATAATAAGCATCTCCGTATAAAAATTGCTGTTATCTTTAATAAATGGTAAAATGAATGTATACTAAGAAATTGTTTTTAAAATAAATTTACTTATAATTTACTATCAGTAATTGTTTGATTTATTTGCTGAAGAATTGCTGGAGCAAATTGGACAGTTTAAGAACTTCTGAGCCGGGTGTGGTGGCACACGCCTTTAATCCCAGCACTCTGGAGGCAGAGGCAGCCAGATCTCTGTGAGTTCAAGGCCAGCCTGGTCTACAAAGTGAGTCCAGTGCAGCCAGGGATACACAGAGAAACCGTGTTAAAAACAAAAAAAAAAACAAAACAAACAAAAAAACCACAACAACAACAAAAAGAACTACTGTTTGACCACATGTTAAGGCACGCCTTAATCCCAGCACTCAGGAAGCAGAGGCAGCAGATCTCTCTGAGGCCAGCCTGCTCTACAGAGTGAGTTCCAGGACAGCCAAGGATACACAGAGAAACCCTGTCTGGAAAAAACAAAACAAAAGAACTTGTGCTATGTAAGTCACAAAAAGCTAAGCTGTAGAAATCAGTTAGAGGGCTACACACAAAAGAAGACACAAGAGTAGGAGGGGAAGGCACCTCTTGGGAGAAGAGTGGTGCTGGTAGGAGAGGTAAGAGGATGAGAGTGAGGGTTTGGTGGTGAGATGACTTATTATATGCACGTATGAAACTCTCAAAGAAAAAGAGGGAAAGGGATTAAAAACTAGAAGACCTTGCAGGCCGGAGATACTGCTTTGCTGTTGTAATTTTCCCCACAGTATTGATCTTTTGAATGGGCATGTATTAGGATTAGAGTTGAATGTGACCAGATCCAATTATGTAATAGTATCAGATGAACCTGAGTGGTTAAGTCAGGCACTAAGTTTTCTTCCATGTGTTGTACAGGGCTTCTGCCTTTTCAGTCATCCTCATTTTATGGGAGCAGAGCTGTTTCCAAGGAGTACTCTTCTGGTGGCCCTAACCTAGACAGGTATGTATTAGTTTTAGAATGCTAAGTGTAGAGTCAAAGGGTTTGACCACTGCATTTTCCATCCTCTAAAGATGGGCATAGTAAACCCTCTGGGGACTTTTCTATTGCTTTTGTTTCCTATGAAGTTATTAGGTTAACTTCCAAAACTGAAGAGGTTTTTTTTCTCTTTTTCAAAACTAAGGGTTCATACAAGTTTTTATTGGAAAAGTTTTTCAGAATTTAATTTCCAGCCAGGTGTGGTAATTCATGCCTGTTACCCCAAGAGGCAGAAAGGAAGTAGAATTACCACAAATTCAAAGCTGATCTGGTCTACAAAGTGAGTTACAGGCCATCTAGGACTACATAGCAAGACTCTCAAAAATGTGGTTGTGGGGGCTGGAGAGATGGCTGCTCTTCCAGAGGACCTGTGTTCAATCCCCACCACCTTACATGGCAGTTCACAACTGTCTGCAACTCCAATTCTAGTGGATCCATCTCTTTCACACAGATATATATGTAGGCCAAACACCAGATATACATAAACATAATTTTTTTTTTTTTTTTGGTTTTTCGAGACAGGGTTTCTCTGTGTAGCCCTGGCTGTCCTGGACTCAATTTGTAGACCAGGCTGGCCTCGAACTCACAAAGATCCGCCTGCCTCTGCCTCCCAAGTGCTGGGATTAAAGGCGTGCGCCACCACTGCCTGGCTACATAATTTTTTTAATTTAAAAAAATACATATATACACTGCTCTTGTAGAAGGCTCAAGTTCAAATCCCAGCACCCACATGGTGGCCCAGAGGTGTCTATATTTCACTTTCAGAAAATCCAACACCCTCTTCCGACATTCACGAGCACCAAGCATGTACACAGTACACATGCATGTGCGTAACTAAGAGACCTAGTTTGGGAAATCTCTGTGACTCGATAGTACTCTGGGGAAAAAGAGTACATTCAAGGAAATTGTCAGAGAAACAATGGATGGAAATGCTGAAACTCCTCACATTGAAAACACTTAACAAATGGGTGTGGTGGCACACTCCTTTAATCCCAGCTTTGTGGGAGGCAGAGGAAGGTGGATCTCCTGAGTTTGAAGCCAGCCTGGTCCACAGAGTGAGTCCAGGACAGCTAGAGATACACAGAGAAACCCTGTCTTTGAAAACCAAAAGAAAAATAGAAAAGCCTCAACAAATGCGGAACAACAATATTATTTTAAAGATCCATATGGGAGCCGAGTGTGGTGACAAACACCCTTAATCCCGGCACTCAGGAGGCAGAGGCAGGTGGAGCTCTGAGTTCAAAGCCAGTCTGATCTAAAAAGCAAATTCCAGGATTACATGAAGAAACCCTATCCCCCAAAATAACAAAGCATCCACATGAGTCAAATAGTATTTTTATTTTGTTTATTTATTTGTTTGTTTATTTATTTATTTAGGTTTTTTTCCAGGCAGGGTTTCTCTGTGTAACAGCCCTGGCTGTCCTGGACTCACTTTGTAGACCAGGCTGGCCTCGAACTCACAAAGATCCACCTGCCTCTGCCTCCCAAGTGCTGGGATTAAAGGCGTGTGCCACCACCGCCTGGCATCAAATAGTATTTTAAAGCTACCAGAAAGAAAATAAATGTTACAAAAATAAAGCAGGTTGACGTTTGCAGCAAGAGAGATAGTTAGATATTAGTAAAGTATAAAAAATTCTATACACAAATAAATTATAATCCTGGAATATAGACCAAGAATGTTATTTAGCACCATGGTACATATCTGCAATCTGAGCATCCTGTAGGCAGAGGCAGGCCAATTTCAGTGAGTTCAAGACCAATCTGGTATACATAGAGAGTTTAGACCAGTCAGGGATATATAATGAGACTCTGGAAAAAAAAAATAATAATATGGAAGATCATTTCAGAGAAAAATGTAATTATAAAAAGGTACTCAACTTCAAGTGTAATTAGGAATACAAGTTAAAATAGCAATGAAGTCACATGCTACCATGGTGATAAAAATTAATATTTATAGTGATAAATAATAGAAATGTGAGGAGATGGAAATTCACTAATCAAGGAAGTAAAAATTGTTTTAACCTTTTTGGGAAACAATCACCATATATAGGAAAATTTAAAATACCCTTAATATTTTTGCCTCCAAACATAAACATTTAACACTTTGCTTTTAAAAATTAAGAAATATTTTCTCTGATGTGATTTGAAGTAGTGAAGAAGGTATATTGCCTGACTTTGTCCAAAACTAGATAAACTGATGTGACATCTATAAAGTGTATGAAAGCGAATTAAAAAGTGAAACTATAGTTTTTCTCAGACCATTATCTTGGATTATGTAGCTTATAGGGCAAATATGTAAACATGTTAAACTTTCTCGTTTGTTTTTGTTTCACTTTATTGACAATTTCTAAATAAGTATGAGACATGTTCACAGGACTCCAGTCTAAGTCTTCTGAACAGACTTCCAAGCTTCCCATACGTCCCCTATTACTAATGTGTCCCTTAAGTTCGAGACTGTTTTTCCTTCAACATTGATTTCTCTGACTCTGCTAGAGGGAAAAAGCAGTAATGACAATTTTTGTTTTGCGTTTTTTTTGTTTTTGTTTTTAGGAGTAATGCTTCAAGCCAGACTCCTGCCAAAAGAAGCTTGGGGTTTCTTCCTCAGCCAACTCCTCTGTCTGTTAAGAAACTGAGGTGTAACCAGGATTACACCGGCTGGAACAAACCCAGAGTGCCCCTTCCCTCTCGTCAGCAGCAACTACAGGGGTTGGTGAACTTTCTTTTTTGTAAAGTGTTTCAACTGAGTCATTCTCCATTTGTTGAAGATATTAATATAAGAAAGTATTCATATTATAGTTGTAAAATATTTAGAATTTTAGTCACATATTAAAGATTTGTCATAGCTATAAACATTGAGTCCATTATCTGGTCTCCAGCAGTTTTCAGACCTTGAAGATGTGTGTTTCTATCTACCTGTCTGTCTCTCTAATATCATCTTAAAGGAAAAAATGACCATTCTCCAACTCTATATATTTTGGTGTACCGTTCAGGTACTTTCATTATTTTATTATATTCTCTCAACACAAAAATGAGATCATAGTAATTAATAGTACTATGTCCTCAGAATTAAATCCAGGTATTTTGGTGTACCGTTCAGGTACTTTCATTATTTTATTATATTCTCTCAACACAAAAATGAGATCATATTAATTATCATAGTAATTAATAGTACTATGTCCTCAGAATTAAACCCAGGTATTTTCGAAAGCCACTATCTCTCAAGCCCCCTTTTTTGCTTTGAGATAGGATTTTGCATAGTCAAGGATGAGCTTGGACTCCTGATCCTCCTGTTCTAGTTCCCAAATGCTAGGTTATAGGTATGTAGCATGACACTTGATTATTCTTATAATACTTAATGTGTTTCTTTTAAGATGAATTCTTGGTAGAGTTGTTTAAACTAAGGCTGGGAATTGGATCCATTCCTCTGGAAGAACAAACAGCCTTAAGCACTCTTAAGCACTGAGTCATATCTTTAACCCCAGACAGCATTCTTTGTTTTGTTTTGTATTCCGAGACATTTCTCTGTGTAGCCCTGGCCTGGAACTTGCTCTGTAGATCAGGCTGCCCTTGAACTCAGAGAGATCTGCCTGTCTCTGCCTCTGAAGTACTGGGATTAAAGATGTGTGCTACCATCAACAGCACTGGCTTAGATGACATCCTTATTATGGTTTTTCCTGTCTCTCCCTACATTGATCTTTGTCTCCTCCTATCACCTCCTCTTATGTACTTTACAATTCTGGTATGTGCTACTTTGTTGGCAAGTCTCATGAGTTGCCCATTTTTGGCACTCCAGGCTCCTCCAGTGTTTCTTTCATTCCTATCTGTAGAAATAAATCTTCCTCTTTTCAGAACTCTTTCAGGAGTTGCAGCATCTTAGGTCGTATCAGTACTCACATCCCAAGACTAGGTCGTATCAGTACTCACATCCCAAGACTAGGTCGTATCGGTACTCACATCCCAAGA
>CAJQZJ010000750.1:2156706-2199115 GCA_907164525.1 Lophiomys imhausi | reverse complement strand
ACTCACATCCCAAGACTAGGTCGTATCGGTACTCACATCCCAAGACTCCTCTAAGGAGGGGGCACATCAGAAAAGAAACTTTCAAAGGCTAGTGGATAATAGAGGCTACCTAATTCTGTTGCTCCTCACAAATCCTTCAAAACAGACACATGTGCACACACACAGAGAAGTGCAAAGAAATACATGAAAGAAGCTTATGCTTCGGCTCTGCTAAGAGACCGTTTAATATGTATCTAAGTGTACAATCAAACCCATTTCCTGCAGCATTCCTGTTTTCCATTGCTTAAACTTGTGGATTCTCAGATTTGGGACAAGAGGCTTAAGAGATTGATTATATGAGAACTCATATGCTTTAGAGGTGATGAAACACTAGGGGGAAAGTTCACTTCCAGAAAGTTCCAAGTACCAAGATAAGGCTTGTCTCAAAGTGAAAGGGAACAAGACATGCTCCTCTTCCTCCTCCCTCCCACAGTCACCACTACTGTAGTCATACATTGAAGACTTGCCCTTGCCAAATTAACAAAGGAGGGTATGGAATCCTGTCCACAATACAATTGGAATATAAGGAAGAAGGCCACTTCCCTACACAAAACAATGGTAAGAAAAAAAATGGGTGCTGTTGAGATAGCTCAGCAGTTAAGAGCACTAGCTGTTCTTCCAGAGGTCCTTAGTTCAATTCCTGGCATCCACATGGTGACTCACAACATAAAGGAATCTGATGTACTCATAGATTTAAATAATAACATTTTAATAATAATTTAAAAAGTGGGAAATACTAATTTAAATATGTCAGCTGATAAAGATTCTCTCAAAAGCAGCCATGAACTTAGCTGAACTACTGGTTTATTGTCAGTAAACTTGAACTAGAATTAAACATTTTCAAACAAGACTTTTTTTTTTTTTTTTTTTTTTTGAGACAGGGTTTCCTGTGTAACCTTGGCTGTCCTGGAACTCACTCTGTAGACCAGGCTGGCCTCCAACTCATAGAGATCCACCTGCCTCTGCTTCCCCTGTGCTGTGATTAAAGGCATGCGCCACCACAATTTTTTTGGAATATTACAAAATGTGCCATGAGTCAAGAATTTAAATTATAGTAAAAACCAAAGACCATGTCTCATTCATAAGTAAACTATTGATATGTGTGTAGGCAGATCAGTAGAATAGAAGAGAACATCCTAATTGTTGGAATAAAGAAGCATTTTTAAAATAAATTATATTAAAATAGCCATTTGAAAAAGATATATTCATTTTTAAATGTATGGAATCAGAGCAATCCGTTGTAAAAATGTTCAGGTCTAGGCTAAAGACCTGGCCCAACCCTTAGGAGCACTTGCTGCTCTTTCAGAGAGCCTGCGTTCCGATCTTAGCACCCTCAACAGCCCCCTACTACCTGGAACTCCAGCTTCAGGGAATCCAGTGGCCTCCTCCTCAGGGTACCTGCACTCAAGTACACACACCCAAACACAGACACGTGTATATATGTAGTTAAAAATAAAATTTTAAGGGCTGGAGAGATGGCTCAGAGGCTAAGAGCACTGGCTGCTCTTCCAGAGGTCATGAGTTCAATTCCCAGCAACCACATGCTGGCTCACAACCATCTATAGTGAGATCTGGTGCCCTCTTCTGGCCTGCAGGTGTACATGCAGACAGGACACTGTATACATAATAAAAATAAAATAAAATTTTAAGTCTTTAAGCTCTTCAGGTACCAGATGTTATGGGAAAATTTCTCTATAACTTTCATGTAGGGAAAGGCTTTGTAAATTTGGTTCAAAAATAAAGATTCAGTAAAAGATTGATAAATTTGTGTAATACTAAATTTTACATAAACAGGCACAAAAAAAGGCCATTGATACATTGAAAGTAAAATTTTACTGCATATAAAGGAGTGATTTATTATTATACAGAGAACATAAATTGAAGGGAAAAGAAGGTAATAACATAAAATAGTGGAAAATGGCTCGTTTTAAGTTTGTGTTGTAACCTTATGATCCCAGCACTCAGGAGGCAGAGGCAGGCGGATCTCTGTGAGTTCGAGGCCAGCCTGGTCTACAAAGTGAGTCCAGGACAGCCAGAGCTACACAGAGAAACCCTGTCTCGAAAAACAAAAACAAAAAAAAAATAGTTTCTCCAGATCAGCAGTAGCAACAACTGATGACCTGTTAGAAATGCATGTTTCCCTGCACCCCATGTTTTCTGTGCCCGCTGAGTCAGAAACTGAGTTCAGTTGTGTGTAGTTTAACAAGCCCTGCAGGCGATCCTGAGACAAAATGGAGAAACCTTTATGCACACTGAATATACTTCAAACACTCCTTTCCTTTTCAGATTTTCCAACTTGGGAAATACATGCTATATGAATGCTATCTTACAGTCTCTGTTTTCACTCCAGTCATTTGCAAATGATTTGCTTAAACAAAGTATCCCGTGGAAGAAAATTCCACTCAATGCACTTATCAGGTAATGTATGTTTTCTGAATAACTTCATTGACTTTGTTTTTTTTGTTTTGTTTTGAAGTAATAGGATTTGGGGCAGTTACATTTTTATATGTTGTTGTTAGAGTGATTAGTCTTTCAAATATGTCACTAAATTTAAGATTTAAATTTTTAAAATTTGCTAACCTTATCTCTTTTATTTATCAGACGCTTTGCAAACCTGCTTATTAAAAAAGATATTTCTAATTCAGAGACCAAAAAAGAACTACTTAAGAAGGTTAAAAGTGCTATTTCAGCTACTGCAGAGAGATTCTCTGGCTATGTGCAAAATGTGAGTGTTAATTAGTTTTAAATGTTTTATATATAGAAAATTGAAATTTTGACTTAATTTATTTTAAAATGTTACTTGAGTAATGTGGTCACCTTGGGTGGTAAAACCTAGGAGTTATAGTAACTTTCAATATGATTCTTCTATGCATTTTATCTTTTTTGTTGGTTTGTTTTGTTTTTAAGACAGTGTCTCAGGTAGTGCAGACCAGTCTTTTTTTTTTTAAGATTTATTTATTTATTATGTGTACAGTATTCTGCCTGCATTTATGCCTAAACTCCAAAAGAGGGCACCAGATCTCATTATAGATGGTTGTGAGCCACCATGTGGTTGCTGGGAATTGAACTCAGGACCTTTAGGATGAACAGCACAGTGTTTTTAACCTCTGAGCCATCTCTCCAGCCCACGCAGGCCAGTCTTAATCATGATAATGTATATATGTATAGCCAAGAATGACTTTGAAATTCCAGTCCTCCAGCTTCCACCTCCTAGCTGTTGCAATTGTTTTGTCAGGAAGAGTAGGAGCTGGGTGAACCATAGAAGTCAAACATGCTGGGCAATTGCTCTTCCACTGAGCTGAGTCTCCAACACTTCTTTCTTGTGTTTATTCAAATGGTAGATGTGTTAGCTAGGCGTGATGGTGTACGCCTTTAATCCCAGCACTCAGAGGCTGAGGCCAAGGGATCTCTGTGAGTTTGAGGCCAACCTGGTCTACAAAGTGAGTTCTAGGATAGCCAGTACTGTTACACAGAGGAACCCTGTCTGGAGAAAAACAAAACAAAAAGATGAAGTGCTCCAAATCCTTATCAGAATAAGACTGGCCTTGTTGAGGTACCTTTAGGCTTCTAGATGTTTTAGTTGCATAAATCACAGTTCTGCAAGTTGTCGTGACAAGGCGTGCTTTGTTCTGATGGCAGATGTTATCATCTTCTTAGGATGCTCATGAGTTTTTAAGTCAGTGCTTAGACCAGCTGAAGGAAGATATGGAGAAATTGAACAAGAGTTGGAAGACAGAACCTGTCCTTGAAGAAGAAAATTCACCAGATACTTCAGCCACCAAAGTGTTCACTTGCCCTGTTATTACCAATTTGGAGTTTGAGGTTCAGCACTCCATTATCTGTAAAGCGTACGTAATCTCTAAGCAAACTTTCCCCCTCCTCAGTCCTTTGTGGTGAGTGACTAAAACTTTCTTTATCACATACCAAAACTTATTTTCTTTCTCTTTCCCATTGGGAAAATAAAAACTGACAAATTCTACCAAAACTTTTTTTCCCAGCCTTTCATTCCTTTGAGTTTGGATTTTTGAAACAAAGTCTTTTTTTTTTTTTTTCGGGTAATGTGCCCACGTCTTAACAAGGTTTAATGGGCGGCACATATCACGCAATGGCGTGAAAACCCAGTCATCATGCTTATGAACCATAAAAAGGATCTGAAACAAAGTCTTAACTGGGTATCCCAAGTTGGCCTACAACTTGGCATCTCCTGTCTTAGCCTCCCCAGTACTGCCTGACAGACAGTACAACAGTACAGGTGTGATTTATCACACCTGTCATACTGGCACTGGGCTCAGAAATCTCACCACACCCAGTGTAGTTAATAGGTTTTGTTGTTTTTGTTTGTTTTGGGTTTTTTTTAATATTGTATTTATTTTTTCATTTTATGCGCATTAGTGTTATCTGTTTGTGTGAAGGTGTCAAATCCCATGGAACTGGTGTTGCAGACAGTTGTGAGCTGTCTGTCATGTGGGTGCTGGGAATTGAACCCAGGTCCTCTAGAAGAGCAGCTAGTTCTCTTAATGGCTAAGGCATCTCTCCAGCTCTGTTACTAGGCTTTTTTGCAGGCTCTTTTACTCATTGACCCAGCTTTCTGGTTCCTTAGTCTGTCTTTCTATAACAGTGCTTGATGAGATAAGAGCCAAAGATAGTTGAAATAATTTTAATACCCTTTGTTTTTGTTGTTTTTCTTATGAGACAATGTCTCACCATGTAGACAGGCTGTCCTTGAACTCAGAGATATGCCTACCTCTTTCCAAGTGCTGAAATTAAAGACACCCACCACCATAACCAGCTGTGATACGCTTTCGTTTTAATCCAATAGTTAATGGCTAATTGATTGGTGGATTGCTTTTTTGTTTGTTTTGAGACTGAGTCTCTCTATGTCTTTTCTTTCTTTCTTTTGTTTTTTGTTTGTTTGTTTGTTTGTTTGGGGTTTTGGCTTTTTTTTTTTTTTGAAACAAGGTTTTGCTGTGTAATATCCCTGGCTGTTTTCTGGACTCACTTTGTAGACCAGGCTGACCTGGAACTCACAGAGATCCTCCTGCCTCTGCTTCCCAAATGCTGGGTTTAAAGGCATACAGTGCCAACTGGCTGATTTTTTTTTTTTTAAAGGCAGGCTATTGCTGTTGCTCAGGTTAGCCTCAAAGTTTCATCCTCCTGACTCATCATCTTAAGTGCTGGAGTTACAGGTGTGAGCCACCACACTTGGCTGGAGACAGTTTTGTTTTTAAGTTTGTTTCATTTTATGTATATGAGTGTTTTGCCTGCATGTATGTATATGCAGAGGTCAGAAGAAGGCATCACTTCTCCCTAGAACTAGAATTATGGGTAATTGTGAGCTACTTTAAAACAATTTTTTGTTTTGTTTTTAATTGTGAGCTACTATATGGGTGCTGAGAATGAAACCTGAGTTCTCTGCAAGAACTGAGCCCTCTCTTCAGCCCTTAGAAGCAAACCTTGGTTTAGGGTTGTTTGGTTTTTCAAGTCAGCGTTTCTTTGTCAAGCTCTGGCTGTCCTGGAACTCTCTCTGTAGACCAAGGCTAACCTTGAACTCACAAAGTTCAGGCAGAACTCAAGAGGCCTGCTTGCCTCTTAAGATGCTCCTTAGGATGCCTCCTGAGTGCTGGGGACTAAGGGCGTGCACTATCAAATTTTTAAAAAGTAATTTTAGCTTAGTGTTCTTCATTTTTCTTTTAAGTACTTTTTTCTTTTTAAATTTTTCGAGATAGGGTCTCTCTGTGTAGGCCTGGCTATCCTGGACTCACTTTGTAGACCAGGCTGGCCTTGAACTCACAGAGATCCTCCTGCCTCTGCCTCCCTGAGTGCTGGGATTAAAGGTGTGTGTGTGTGCCACCACGCCCGGCTCAGTACTTTTTTTTTTTTTTTTTTTTTGGTTTTTCGAGACAGGGTTTCTCTGAATATCTCTGGCTGTCCTGGACTCGCTTTGTAGACCAGGCTGGCCTCGAACTCACAAAGATCCGCCTGCCTCTGCCTCCCAAGTGCTGGGATTAAAGGCGTGCGCCACCACCGCCCGGCTGTACTTTTTAATTTTATTCAACTTTCAGCTATAGTAACTTTCTGCCACAATTAAAGAGACCAGGGTCATAAGAATATATTTTTTATTCAACAAGTACTTATTGAGTGCCTCTTTAACACACAGAATTCTAAAGTGATCTTTGGCTTTGAATAATTCCATATCCTTTGAGTATGTATAAACTCTTTGATGACTATGAGCTGTCACTCTTCTGGATGATGAGACTTTATCTGACTAAAGAAAGTTTGCTAATATAGTCAAGTCTACTACTCTTACCCTTGAATTTTTTTTTAAACAGGAGATAATCTGTATGGGCAAATCCCACTAGCCCTTTAAATCTGGGTCTAGAGATAGAGACGGAGGACATCTTAGAAAAAAATCAGAGAGATGTGCTTCTATATGAATGACAGTTATGAAGATTGTGTTATGCTGCATGTGTATGTTGAACCATAAACTCTGTAGGGGAAGAAGATATTAAGTATGTTTGTATTTTTATATTCCAAATTTTATACTAATCTCCTCTCATCTTTTACAGATGTGGAGAGACTATTCCCAAAAGAGAACAGTTTAATGATCTCTCCATTGACCTTCCTCGGAGGAAAAAACCACTCCCTCCTCGTTCAATTCAAGATTCTCTTGATCTTTTCTTTAGGGTAATATCCTTGATATATTCATATAAGTCAGTTTTATATCTTATAGATAATTGTTTGAAGTTTTGGTTTTGTCAAGACAGAGCTTTGACTAAATTATGTTCAGGAAAATAATGAAAGAAAGTGTTTATAAATATTTATATATAAATTTTGATAAACTTGATTACAGTTCTTAAAGAAGAAAACTGACTTCTTAAATAGATTGCATGTCTAACTGAATAGTGATTGATTAAGACAACCTTAGAAACTGGTTCTTGTTTGTGAATAGATATGAATACAAAGCATTTGAAATGACCTTTGCTAAAATTTGGCAACATGAATTAAACTTAGAGATACTATGTGGGCTGTTATGAGAGCTGAGGCATGAAAAGATACTCTTTTCTTATGTTGTGTGCCCTAGTAGGAACAAGAAGGAAGAATTGTGTTTATTCAAGCTATAGATAAATGTTTGTGGATTTGTGTGTGATACTGAGACAGTTTCTGGAACATAGTCAGGCTTATTGTGTTACAGACCTTAGAACTCATGGAGATTTACTTCATCTCTATTGATGGTCCTTGATTTGTAACAAATTGGCAAGGTTTTCTTTCTGTAGCTTAATAAAAATGCTGTTCCTTAAGAGATGACTATTCAGCTTCATCAAAAGATAACTACTGTGTCTCTTTGTTATTTTACTCCTTCTCTACTATTCCTGTTGTTACCATACACTACATTTTCCTATGTAAAGTTTTCACAGGGATTCTTGATTCAGTTTTCTCTGGGTGATGGTATCTACCCTAAACTTTCTTGGTGGGCTGTCACAAAAGATTGAGTTCCATTGTAAGAAAGGGGCAGAGTTATACCTAATAGACCAGGAACTCTGCCTAATGGATCTCAGCTGTAGCCAGCTGTTAAAATCGCAATAGACTTGGCAGCGGCCCTTGTGTCCATGGGGAACAATTGAGATGTGTTTCACTAGAGTCTAGTTACTATCATAAATTGAGATGTTTCTTTGGTAAAGAAGGGTTTAGGAATTCTGAAAATAAAAGATCTGATATCATAAATAACTGTCTTAAGAATTAGGTCTTAATTTAGTAATCCCGTGGCTCAAGACACATTTACAGTGGTTCAGAGTGGTCACTCCAGTGAGCTAACGAGGCTAAAGATGACTGGCATTTGGTGGGTTGACGGCAGCTCAGCTTCTTCCCTGTTTCTCTCTGATCTCTCTAGGCAGAGGAGCTTGAGTACTCCTGTGAAAAGTGCGGTGGGAAGTGCGCTCTCGTCAGGCACAAGTTCAACCGGCTGCCCAGGTAAATTGACTGCCTTTGAAGTGTGTGTAGCCCCAGGCTGCTGCTGTGTAGTTCAGGGGTGTAGTGCTCACCCAATGTGCACAAGGCCCTGGATTTGATTCCTAAGTTCAATAAACAAGCAACAAGTTTGAGTGAAACTTAACATCATGAGTTCCTAAAGATCAGGAAAGCTTGGGTAGAAAAAGAAGAGGGGCTGGAGAGACAGCTCCGTAGTTAGGAGCACTGACTACTCTTGCTGAGGACCTGGGCCCATTTTCCAGGACCCATTTGGTGGCTCACAGCCGTTTGTAACTTCAGTTTCAAAGGAACCAATTCCCAGACATACATGCAGGCAAAACACTCATACCAAGAACATTTTTTTAAAGAAAATTTGGAATACTGTGGAGAAAGTGGTCTTTGAGTCTCAAGAGGAAGACAAAGAAGATGTAGTTACTAACACTGGCTCTAGAGTTTTCTTTCAGTAATATACTAAGTTACATAGTTTGAGGTCCCTTCCGAAATGCTTGAGTCAGGAATGTCTTATATTTTGTAATATTTGCATATACTTAGTGAGATCTCAAGGTGGGTTGTGCAAGTCCAAGCACTGAAGTTCATTTACATTTCATGCATACTTTATTCATAGTCTAAAGATAATTTTCTATATTTTTAGGGTCCCTGCTTTTTACTTACATCTTGTCACATAAAATAAATATGGAATTTTTCACTGTAGCTTTATGTAAGTTCTCTAATAAAAGTTTCAGATTTGGGAACATATCCGATGTTGAATTTTTCCATTAGGGATTTCGTTTGTTTTGCTATAGTCTCCCTCCTTCTAATCTCTCAGGAAAAAAAAAATCTGCTGCAGACACAATATGGAGATAGAGGGAGCAACTTACTTCATTTTTCCCATTCCTTTTTCTTTCTTTCTTTTTTTTTTTTTTTTTTTGAGACAGGGTTTCTTTGTGTAACAAGCCTTGGCTGCCCTGGACTAACTCTGTAGAACCAGGCTGACCTCGAACTCAGAGAGATTCACCTGCCTCTGCCTCCTGATTGCTGGGATTAAAGGAATGTTCTACCATGCCCGGCTCCATTCCTTTTTCAAAGGATTTTATAAATTAGTAGATTTCCTTTAATCATAAGACTAATTTTCTGCCTTGGATGAAATTAGTTCCCATTGTATTAGTGCTGTGTCTGAACATAAGATGAAGCTAGTTGCAGAAATTATGATACAGTTACAAGATAGCTCTTAGTGCTTCCCAAGGTTAGACCTCTCCGCCACAAACAAGATGATTACTAACATTAAATATTTACATGGCACTCTGCCTGCACCAGGGAACTTTACTTTTATTAGCTTCAATTTTCTGTAGATGTAGAGTTTCTGGAATCTAGGCCTTAGGGAGAAGTTCTTTTATAGTCTATAATTCATTCCTTCTAGAAAATAAGGTTTCAGAGAAATTACTTTATAAGTTGTAACAGTATTATTTTTTGTTTGTTTTTTAGTTTAAGAGACTATATGAATGTTATGGGGCAATAGGGAGGAAAGAAGAAGTTTGAGAGTAAAAGATTGGTTACTACTGTCTGTGGTAACAGTATGCACTTGAAAATGCTGAGGTGATTCTAGAGAGATGGCTCAGCAGTTAAGAGCACTGCTGTTCCTCCAGATTGTCTGTATTCAAGTCCCAGCACCCACATGGTTTTGTTGTTGGTGGTTTTGAGATAGGGTTTCTATATAGCTCTTCTTGTCCTATGTAGACTGGGCTCTGTCAGAGATCCATCTGCCTCTGAGTGCTAGGATGGGCAAGAAACTGGGATGACCACCACACCTAGCCCACATGGTGGCTTGAACTGCCTGAAGCTCCGTTCTCAGGGGATCTGATTCCTTTTTCTGACGTCCTCTGGCACCAGACATACAAATGATGCACAGACATAATATGCAGGAAAAACATCCATGCACATAAAATAAAATATTTCAAATTAGCCAGGTGGGGGTGCACAACTTTAATCCCAGCTCTGGGTGGGCAGAGACATTTGAATCTCTTGTGAGTTTGAGGCCAGCCTGGTCTACAAAGTGAGTTCGAGGACAGCCATTTATTTAATAAATAAATAATAAAATTAGTGTAAATAAAAGAAAATACTATGGAAAAGAGATCTTCCCCCCAATAGTGTACTTATATTAAGTGTTAACTTGTTTTAAACCTGTTACATTAAATAGATGCCTCCAAATCTTAAATACTAATTATTAATCTTCTAAACCACTGTCTGCTTTTACTTTATGGTGTGTGTGTGTGTGAGTCTTGGTTTGGGTTGGGTTTGGTTGGTTTTTAAAGACAGTCTCACTCTGTTTCCCAGAGTGTACTGGAATTCATTGTGTAGCCAGGCTGGCCTTCAACTTGCAGCAATCCTCCTGTTTTTATCTCCCAAGTGCTGGGATTATAGCTATTCACCACTGGGTCTAGTTGTATATCTGTTGTATTTTTCTGCTGCTGGAATTGAAACCAGGGCTTCTCACATGACAGTCAAGCCCTCTGCCCTTGGACTACCTCCCAGCCCTCTGCTTACAGTATTGAAAGACCTGATGCCTTTACCAAAACTTACTCCCTTTAGTCTGCCGCATCTTTTTTTTTTTTGGTTTTTCGAGACAGGGTTTCTCTGTGTATCCTTGGCTGTCCTGGACTCGCTTTGTAGAACAGGCTGGCCTCGAACTCACAAAGATCCGCCTGCCTCTGCCTCCCAAGTGCTGGGATTAAAGGCGTGCGCCACCACCGCCCGGCGTGTCTGCCGCATCTTTATAGACCAGTAATTTTTGATGATCACCTGTTCTTTTCATGATTTTCTTTTATTTTTGGCTCAGGTTCTTTGAAACTTTAGTTAAAATATTTGAGAGTTTGGCATCAGTTTTAGTGTATTTAACAATTGGATCAATCAGTATATTCTTTTACATTGTAAATTAAGAGGGCATAAATTCTAGCTTTTGGGGGGGGAGCACTACAGATCTAGCCCATGAATGGAGGGGCAAGCATTCTACATGAGTTATACCACAGTCTTTTTAAGATTTTTGTCTTGGAATAATGTGTCGATAAATCACTAAGCTTGGTCTTGAACCCATGATTCTGTTTCAGCCTTCTAGTTCTAGGATTAGAATCCTATCCCATATGAAGAGAAATATAATCAGTAACTTCAATTTTCAAATTTTTGAGTTTGCCGTTTCTATGATAGAAACCTGTACAGAAAGAATAGACACAGTTTTCTAAGGGGAGATAGTTTTTTTCCCCCAAACTAGAGTTTAAATATATTTTGCGATATTATATAACTTATTTTAAATGTATAACACTCAAGTACATAATTTAAGGATTATTCAAGATTAGTAGACACATTTAAACTTTTAGTTCTTTTGCCTACTATGTGTTGTTTATTGGTGGGGGGGGTCTTTCCTTTATATAAACTTCATTAATCACTGGACAAGGTTTTTTTGGTTGGTTGGTTGGTTTTTTCGAGATAAGGTTTCTTTGTGTATCTCTGGCTGTCCTGGACTCATTTTGTAGACAAGCTGGCCTTGAACTCCTGCCTCTGCCTCTGGAGTACTGGGATTAAAAGGGTATGCCACCACACCCAGCAGTTACAGACAGCTGTGAACTGCCATGTGGGTGCAGAGATTTGAACCTGAGTCCTGTGGAAAAGCAGCCAATGCTCTTAACTGCTGAACTGTCTCTCCAGCTTGGATCCAAGGTTTTTATTTGTATCTATCCTAACACCTTTGTACATGGCAAATATTTAGTAAATGTTCCTTAAAATACGTAAAATACATTTAGTTTGGCCGTGTGTGTGTGTGTGTGTCTGTCTGTCTGTCTGTCTGTCTGTGAGAAGAGGCCCTGTTTGAGACAGGGTCTGGTTATGTAGTGCTGACTGATCTGGAACTCTCTGTGTAGACCAGGTTGGCCTTGAGTTTATAGAGACCCACCTGCTTGTGCCTCCCAAGTGCTAGGAGTAAAGGCTTGGCCACCATCATCAGCATGACCAAATGCATTCTATAAGTCAAAATCTGTCCAACGTGATTAGAGTGATTTCTCTAAGAGAGAGACACCTGTGCTCCACACAAATTAACAGTCATTCTCTTCTGTTTTCCAGGGTCCTCATTCTTCATTTGAAACGATACAGCTTCAATGTGGCTCTGTCGCTTAACAACAAGATAGGACAACAAGTCATCATTCCAAGATACCTGACCCTGTCGTCTCATTGCACTGAAAATACAAAGCCACCTTTTACCCTCGGATGGAATGCACATATGGCAATGTAGGAGACAATGCTTTTTACCTTTACTTTGGAAGTGGGTTTTAGTATTTCAGAGACTGGCCATACTAGGTAACAACTCTTGGGGGAAAAAAATCAAACCCAAAAGGAGATTTTAATTCTGCATTATTTTGGAACTTTAGTATTAAACAGATAGAAGTAATTGAAGAAAAATGCTTATACAAAATTCTTCCAAATTTAATAGATCCCTGGCATAACATGGTACAATTTTTTTTTTTTTTTTTTTGAGGGAATGTTGCTACTCTTTTAGAACACCAAAAAAAAAAAAATTTTTTTTTTTGGTATACTTGGGAATATAGCTTGGGAATCAGCATTCTTAACAGATGTCTCAGCTCTTTGGAACATGCAAATTTGTGAAAGCAAATGTTTTACTGGGGCTCTTCCCCAAATAGATTGATTGTTGTATAAGTATAAATTATGCCCAATATGAGTAACTTCAGAGACTCCTGTAACTGTGTCAGAGAGAAAAAGGGCCCCTTTACTTTAGATTCTTCTTTGTTGTCATGCATGCTGGGACCTTAGGACTCTGAATGTAGCACTCTCCTGGATGCTTGCTCTACTCAGAACCCTGTGCTACAGTTCTTTTTCATAATTGAACAGTAATTTGGTAGAATCATAAAGTCCTAGCGCCGTGGGAGTAAAAAGAACTTTTGAGAATTTTGTCCAAACCCTTAATTTCACTGAGGGCCAAAGAGACTGATTTCCTGTTAGTGACTAAGAAGGCCAAGCCTCGCTGTGATTCAAGACCAATTTAGGCTATGTGTAAGGTTCTAAGCCACCCTGAGCTACTAGTGATGATACTCTGACTCTAAAAAGAACAAGGAAGGACAGTTTCTTAGCTAGAGTTAGACGTTACAGAAAATACATGAACAATTCCTAAAATGGATTGATTCAATTTTATAAGCTATGTTTCTCTTGGATTTATAAATTACATCATGTAAGTTTACACTAAAGTCCTCAAAGGTCTGCTAGCAAAGCATGTGCCCAGACAGAGACTCTTTAGTGTTTTTTTTGTCTGCTTTTACTTGGAGCAACCTCCCCTCTGCTGGTAGAGCTGTTAATCCCTCTGACTGTGTTATATATCTTCATGATCACTGATCTGAAATGAAGCTGACTACATTTTAATGCATTTTTAGTGGCTTTAAGACCTTGAAAAGTTTGGCTTCTCAAGTTGGAAAGTAAGATTGTTGTGACCGTTAAGTACAATAGTACATAACAATGCTTGCCATCTAGGAAATCTCAATAAATTGCAAGTTATTATTATTTTGTTGTCAAAAATGAAGACATAAGATGAGATGGTTCTCCTCCAAGTTGTTGACATATGTGTCACACTTGACCTCATTTGTAAAGCTCTTTATTCAGTTATTGATCAGGGAGAGCCAGGGATGGTAATTCATTCTCCTCCAGGCTTTTATGGGTTAGTGTTCTAAAGTGTTATTTGCTTCTCAGGAGGGCATAAGGAGAGACATACAGTGTAGAATGATTAACTTTACCAGTTAGATATTTACCTTTAATGATGCAATTGTATACATTACATATTCTTCAATTTTCTGATAGTTCTAGACCATTGAAAGCCTCTCAAATGGTGAATTCCTGCATCACCAGTCCTTCTACACCTTCAAAGTGAGTTCTATTTCTTATGTACCCAAATTTTGTCTTTCCGAGGATTTGGCTCACCCTAATCTCTAAGGTTGCCACTCCCCTTTTCTTCATTTCTTTTTGCATGCCAGTTGCTCAGTATCACTCATACTTGGGAATGTTCTTGAGTCTGGCTTACATATGACCTAGGGTACAACAAGTTTTAGCAATCAGAAAAGGTTCCAGGATTTTGTTTTTAAATTTTTAAAATATTGTTAATAAGTGATATTCTCATCCTAAAACTCTTAGGAATTGACTCTCAGGTTTAAAAGGATAGAATAACTGCTGTCTAAAGCATCCTTCCTCAGCCGGGCGGTGGTGGCGCACGCCTTTAATCCCAGCACTCGGGAGGCAGAGGCAGGTGGATCTTTGTGAGTTCGAGGCCAGCCTGGTCTACAAAGTGAGTCCAGGACAGCCAGGGTTACACAGAGAAACCCTGTCTCGAAAAAACGAAAACAAAAAAACAAAAAACCAAAAAAAGAAAAAAAAGCATCCTTCCTCACAGATAGACACAAGATTTCACATATTGCTAGCTTGACACTGCCAGGAAGAATTCGGAAAAGAAACAGGAAACAGGGCTGCGCGGTAGTGGCGCACGCCTTTAATTCCAGCACTTGGGAGGCAGAGGCAGGCGGATCTTTGCAAGTTCGAGGCCAGCCTGGTCTACTGAGTGAGTTCTAGTATAACTAAAGGTACACAGAAACTCTGTTGAAAGAGAGAGAAGAAGAAAAGAAAGAAAATACGTCATGTCGTATTATTATGTGGGATTTAGAACCTCTTTCCTCAGAAGTTTTTGTTTTGTTATTATGGAATGTCTGTTCTGGAAGGTGGAGAGGTTGCCAGAAGTCCAGCTTCAAAATAATAAAATATAGATCATAATTTAAAATATCAAAAATTAGCCCTCATGTACTTTTGTCTTGTCAAAAATACTGATTTTTCTTTTTTTGAGACAGGGTTTCTCTGTGTAGCCCTGGCTGTCCTGGACTCACTTTGTAGACCAGGCTGGCCTTGAACTTGCAGAGATCTGCCTGCCTTTGCCTCCCAAGTGCTGGGATTAAAGGCATGTGCCACCATGCCCGGCAATTACAGACAGCTGTGAACTGCCATGTGGGTGCTGGAATTTGAACCTGGGTCCTTTGGAAGAACAGCCAGTGCTCTTAACCACTGAGCCATCTCCCCAGCCCCCAAAATACTGATTTATAGCTGGGTATGATGGTACACGTCTTTAATCCCAGCACTTGGGAGTCATAGGTAGCTGGATCTCTGTGAGTTCAAGGCCAGCCTGGTCTACATACCTAATGATTTTCAGGACAGCCAGGATTCTGTCTTTAAAAAAAAAAAAAAGTTAGCCGGGCGTTGGTGGCGCACGCCTTTAATCCCAGCACTTGGGAGGCAGAGGTAGGTGGATCTCTGTGAGTTCGAGGCCAGCCTGGTCTACAAAGTGAGTCTAGGACAGCCAGAGCTGTTATACAGAGAAACCCTGTCTCGAAAAAAAAAAACAAAAAAAAAAAAAAAAGTTAAGCCGGGCGTTGGTGGCGCACGCCTTTAATCCCAGCACTTGGGAGGCAGAGGTAGGTGGATCTCTGTGAGTTCAAGGCCAGCCTAGTCTACAAAGTGAGTCTAGGACAGCCAGAGCTGTTATACAGAGAAACCCTGTCTCGAAAAAAAAAAAAAAAAAAGTTGCACAGGGAAACCCTGTCTCAAAAATTAAAAACAAACAAACAGAAAATTACTGATCAGTTGATATACCTTAATGGACTCGAGAGAATACTTTATAAACACAGTAACAAACTACATTTGGAATTGGTTATTTAAAGAAAAAAAGTACAAAGTTTACTGGTGAATATGCAATAGCATAAACTTTCAAACTATGGCTCACTAGAGGGCGTCAAAGGTAATGCATTTACTTTTTTTGATTCATCTTTTTTCTTTGTTAAATAGTTTTTATAATGAAAAAGTTTTTTGTTTTGGTGTTTATACATAAAAAACATGCAAACAAACAAAATAAAGACAAATGTTTATTAGACTTTTAAAAATATAATTACAGGAAATTTACCTTCAAGTCGAAGAGCTCCTTCACTTCATGCCTTGATTCTGACAGTGAGGATGAACTTAAACGCTCTGTGGCCCTCAACCAGAGACTTTGTGAAATGTCAGGCAATGAAAAGCAGCAGGAAGATGTGGAAAAAGTAAGTAATGGTTCATCAGAACATCTGACAGTGTTCTGTTTAGTTTAGCTATCTAAACAAATGCCTCAGCAAATTAAACTCACAAGGTAGATTCCAAACGTAATGCTTCTGTTTCAGACACTACCTTTAAAGAATGTATTTTCTAGATACAACAAGAAACCAAGTCTTGTCTGAGCATAATGGTTCAATCTTATCCTAGACAGAAGAGGCTGAGGCAGAATTCTAGGTTCAAGGCCAGCTTAATCTGCATAGCAAGACACTGTCTCCAAAAATAGTAGTCTGTTTTAAAGAAATTAATGTTACTGGGGATTTGGCTAATAGTGAAGTGGCCTAGTACTGGGTTCAATCCCCAGTTCCTCATAAAAGGGTGGGGTGACACCAGAAACTGAGAACTACTTCCACGTTCTGAGTTTCATCTCTTTGCTTATTTTGATAGCTATTGTTTATGGGAGAAAAATCATAGTAAGTTTTTTATCGACAGAGGGGTAATCTAATTGTTAAATCACAATCATGAAGACACAGCTGCATCATCTATTACAATTCTTAATGATTAATACTTCAAAAAAGCAACCTTCCCAGTTGTTTACATCATTCTGTAGAACTATAGAAGTTGGGGCTGGAGAGATGGCTCAGCGGTTAAGAGCACTGCCTAGTGCTCTTCCAAAGGTCCTGAGTTCAATTCCCAGCAACCACATGGTGGCTCACAACCATCCACAATGTGATCTGGTGCCCTCTTCTGGAATGCAGGTGTACATGCAGATAGAGCACACATATGCATAAAATAAATAAAATAAATCTTAAAAAAAAAAAAAAGAACTATAGAAGTTCCTTGTGTTCTGAGTTGTCCCATCTTATAGTAGAGCTAAAGGAAATTTGTGGTGGTTTCCCTTGAGGATGAAAAGAAAGCCAGGAATTCTCCTAGAATAAAAGTTACTCTGAAAATATAATTTTATTATGTACATACTCTTGTATGGGTTTTATTTTTCTCATTTAAGACTAGACAATATTGCTAGGTGATACATGCCTTTAGTTTCAGTATTCAGAGTCAGAAGCGGGTGGATGTCTGTGAATCTGGTTCATACAGAAGTGCCAGGTCAGTCAGGGGTATATCATCAGACTCCACCTCAATTTAAAAAAAAAAGAAAAAGACCAGCCAACATTTAAAATCAAATATTCAGGGTAATGAACAGAATGCTTACAGTATAATCCATGTGTATCTGAACCAAAATATTATCTCTGACTAATCATTTGGTTTTTGTTTTTTTGAGACAAGATTTCATGTTATAGCCCAAGCTGGCCTAGAACCTAATAACAATGTTCTTGTCTCTGCCTCCTAAGTGCTAGAATTACAGACATGCACCACCATACCTAGTTGACTTCTTGTTTTGAGTAACTTTATTCTAGCAGTGTTTATCTTCCAAATTTTTATGAGGGGTATTCTTTGCACCTTTTGTAATCAAGAAAAACTTAGCTTTGGAGTTGTAGCTAGGTTGGTAAAATGCTTGCCTGGCATACATAAAACTATGGGTGTGAGCACCAGCACCATGTAAGCCAGGCATGGTGGCACACCAAATCAATTCCACACTCATTTTTAAATTATGTGTATGTAGGGGTCATCGCTCTCAAAAACCAGAGTGAGTCAGACTTGGGAACTGAGAACTGAACTTGATCCTCTTCAAGAGCAATATGAACCCCTGACTGCTGAGCGATCTTTCTAGTTTCTAAATACCCTCTTTAAACTCTAGGGTATATCAGATGTAGTGTTCAACATTAGCTGTATTGTTTGACATTCATATTGGTAGCCATTTGCCATATTGATAGACATGTTGGCTTCTTATAAAATTCTCTTCCTCAGGATTTGAAATTGTGCAGAACAGAGTCTGGGAAGTCTGAATTAGAGAACTCAGGATTTGACAGAATGAGTGAGGAAGAGGTGTTGGCAGCTGTGTTAGAGATAAGTAAGAGAGACGCCTCTCTGGTGCTCAGTCACGAAGATGATGATAAGCCAACCAGCAGCCCAGACACTGGATTTGCAGAAGATGATATTCAAGAAATGCCTGAAAATCCAGATGCTATGGAAATAGAAAAACCCAAAACAGTCACTGACCCAGGTAGGTTTCATCAAGATAAACATCCATTACACAAAACATGTCATTTCAGAGCCTTTACTGACATGTGGCTTCTAAATAATCCAAGTCCTCACATTTAGAAATGGAAGTCATAGTGGGATATCACAAAATTATTTTCTAGATTTGTGGAGTCAGAGCCTCTTCAACTTTGAATTATTTTATATGAAAGTAAAATAATAATTAGTGTATCTTTAGTTTAACAAGAAACAAAAAGCTGATAGGGTTCATATGGGTGTTCACTTCCTCTAACACAAGTATCCCTTACATATTCCTTGTTCTTTTGGTCACTGTAATAAGTATCACTTGTTCATATTAATCCTTTGTTCTCAAAACCACTGCTGTGTTTCATTGATTCTAAGTGGAGGGCATTCTCCCCTTCCCTGGAGTATTTGACAGTGTCTTTCATTTTTGGTTGTCACAAATGGAGAGAAATAGACCATTTCTGGCATGAGCACTTCCATTTCCATAGATGAGAGGAATCCTGTCAGGTGACTCAGTGAAAGCTGGTCCCTGGTAGAGTCGGGGATGTTGGTAAAATTTAAAGCCTACACACCTCTTCATTTCCCATTCCCCAAAAGGTCTCATCTGCACCTTATTCAAATCATTAGTGGTGCTGAGGCTGAGAAACCCTGATATAGATGGGGTAAGATAAACTTGTTGGTCCCAAAAAGTCCTAAGTAAGGGCTTGGAGTGTAGCTTGTTTAATAGCACGCATGCCAACCATCTAGGAAACACTGAGTTTGCTTCCCCAGCATCCCATAAAACCAAGCCTGATGGTACATGCTAGCAACCTCAGCAAAGACATGGAGATGGGAAGACAGGGTCATCTTCAGCTGCGTAGCAAGCTCTGGGCCTGCCTGAACTACAGAGGCCCTTAAGTGTTAATGAGGCCAGGGTAAATTACTTTCTCAACTGTAGGTGTCAGTAGACTTCACAAATTTCAGGTTTTTTTCCAGAATAATGTTCTGTTTCTTTAGATGCTGCTAGTTTTACTGAGATAACAAAAGACTGTGATGAGAATAAAGAAAACAAAACTCCAGAAGGCTCTCGGGGAGAGGTGGACTGGCTCCAGCAGTTTGACATGGAGCGTGACAGAGAAGAACAGGAGCTCCAGCAAGCACTAGCTCAGAGCCTTCAGGAACAAGTAAGGCTTTCTGTTGCTGCTTCCTCCTTGCTTCTCAGAAATGGAGTCACAATGATAACCAATGTGTTAAGCATTTACTGTGTCAGGTGTGGCTCCTAGTTATTTATATACAGTTAATTATTGAAAAGAATTGCTTGGACTAGCTTTGGATTCAAACACTTAAGTTACTTGATTTTTTTATTATTGAAATGGAATAAAATATTGTTAGTCATGTTGTATGCTGTAGGGATGTTAAAGATTGTTCCCTGGTAGCTTTATTCTGCAAGCTGTCAAGTCCCTCACTGATTTTTTTTTTTTTTTTTTGAGTGATTATTGTTTAGTTACTTTCTGGTAGTGAGCTAAGCCTTAACAACTAAGCCATCTTTCCAGCACTGGTTATTTATCTTTTACTATAGATTATGTGACCAAAAATATCTAAAATCTAATTATTTTTAAATATTGGTAATAGAACATTTATCAGTGGGGCTGGAAAGATGGCCCAGTGGTTAAGACCACTGGGTATACTTCCAGAGAACCCATATGGCGGCTCACAACTGTCTGTAAATCCAGGAAATCTGACACCCTCACACATACGTAAATACAAATAAATAATTTAAAAATAAATAAATAAATAGCCAGGCGTGGTGGCACGCGCCTTTAATCCCAGCATTCTGGGATTAAAGAGGCAGAGGTAGGTGGATCTCTGTGGGTTTGAGGTCAGCCTGGTCTGCAAAGCAAGTCCAGGACAGCCAGAGCTGATACACAGAGAAACCCTGTCTTGAAAACCCAAAAATAAATAAATAAATTGAAAAAAATCATCAGTTTATTGTATAGCAAGTCTATGCACAGGTGTTTGTTGTAATGCTAGGGTCAAACACTAGGTGACTGTCTGGGCCCACAGAGGCCAGAAGGTATCATGTCCTCTGGAACTGGAATTACAGGTAGTTGTGAGCCAACACAGGTACTGGGAATTTAAATAATGTCTCTGCAACAGCTGAAAGTGCTCTTGACCATTGAGCCATCTCTGAACCCCCAATTTTTACTTTTGCTCGATGGTTTGACCTGTTGCATCATCTAAGATACTTAACTTACAGGTGCTATCTTTTCATGGTTGCCTTATCTAAGATAGTGCAAACCATGCTAGTTAAAATTTCATGGGACTGAAGATCTAGGCGACTGGTAGAACACTTGCCTGCTATTATGCATGGTCCTGGGTTCAGTTCCTAGCATTAGAGAACAAGCAAAAGTTAGTAAGACTCCTAGAACAGATGCTTGTAGAAAATCACCAAAGTCTGTCTGTTTGTTTCTTTGCTTTGCTTTGTTTTTGTTTTGTTTTTTTTTCAAGACAGTTTATTTATGTAGCCCTGGCTGTCCTGGAACTAGCTCTGTAGACCAGTCTGCCTTCCAACTCAGAGAGATCCGCCTGCCTATGCCTTCCAAGGGCTGGTATTAAAGGTGTGCGCCCCCATCCCCTGGCAGACCAGTGGGCTTTTTTGTTTTGGTTTTTTTTTTTTTTTTTTTTTTGGTTTTTCGAGACAGGGTTTCTCTGAATATCTCTGGCTGTCCTGGACTCGCTTTGTAGACCAGGCTGGCCTCGAACTCACAAAGATCCGCCTGCCTCTGCCTCCCAAGTGCTGGGATTAAAGGCGTGCGCCACCACCGCCCGGCTTTTGTTTTGTTTTTAATAATTTAATTTTATGTAATTTGGTGTTTGGCATACATGTATGTTTGTGTGAAGGTGTCGGATCCTTTGGAACTGGAGTTACAGACAGTTGTGAGCCACCATGTGGGTGCTGGGACTTGAACCAGGATCCTCTGTAAGAACAGTCAGTGCTGTTACCACTGAGCCATCTCTCCAGTCCCCAGACCAGTGTTTTTCAATCTTGATTGTATTTTAAAGTTACCTCTGAGGTCCTCCAAAAAATATTGATATCTGAATTGTTCTACCACTGATACATTTTAAAAGGATAGACCGTGGGTATGTACTGGGCATCTGTAATTCTCTTTCTTTTGATCTAGATTTTTTTTTTTTTCGAGACAGGGTTTCTCTGTGTAGCCCTGGCTGTCCTGGACTCACTTTGTAGACCAGGCTGGCCTTGAACTCACAGAGATCCGCCTGCCTTTGCCTCCTAAGCACTGGGATTAAAGGCGTGTACCACCATGCCCTGCTTTATCTAGTTTTTTTTTTTTTTTTTTTTTTTTTTTTTTTTTTTTTTTTTTTTTTTGGTTTTTCGAGACAGGGTTTCTCTGTGTATCTCTGGCTGTTCTGGACTCGCTTTGTAGACCAGGCTGGCCTCGAACTCAGAGATCCGCCTGCCTCTGCCTCCCAAGTGCTGGGATTAAAGGCGTGCGCCACCACCGCCCGTCTAATCTAGATTTTTTTAAAAGCTTCCTGGTGATTCTAATAAACGGGTAAGATTGAGAAGTGCTGCTTTAAAAATTTCATAATCAGCCGGGCGGTGGTGGCGCACGCCTTTAATCCCAGCACTTGGGAGGCAGAGGCAGGCGGATCTTTGTGAGTTCGAGGCCAGCCTGGTCTACAAAGCGAGTCCAGGACAGCCAGAGATATTCAGAGAAACCCTGTCTTGAAAAACCAAAAAAAAAAAAAAAATTCATAATCAGCTCTTCTACCCGTTTATTTATAAACAGTGCTACTATATGTACAGTATAATAAAATATGTGTATGTGGTGCAAGTGATGGGACCCAGGTCCTTACACATGCTAAACAAGTATTTTACTACTGAACTTCACCCCCAATCCATAAAGGCACTTAAACATATTTTTACTTATTTTTTTATTTTCTTTCTTTCTTTTTGTTGTTGTTGTTTTCTTTGAGACAGGGTTTCTTTGTGTAGCCCTGACTGCAACTCACTTTGTAGACCAGGCTGGCCCCGAACCCAGAGATTCATCTGTCTCATCCTCCTGAGGGCTGGTCTTAAAGGTGTGCACCACCACCTCCTGGCCTATTTATATTTTTTTCTAAGAGAACCTCTGATATTTCAGATGACAGTCAAGGGCCTTTATTAATTTGCTACCAGGTATCTCTTGTGGATCTGGGTTCTTTAGTTAGAATGAAGTAGAGATAGATGATTCCGTAGCTTATGGGAATACTGTTCATTCTGTTGTCACATGCAGGGTATAAGTGTCTAGATAGAGGCGGTTTGCTGTCTGTTCAGGAGAGCCAGTTGTGTCCTCTATATTTAGTTAGTTATTGAAAAAAGAAAACTGTATTCATTGTCTATAGGTTGCTTGAAATTGGTGGTGTGGGAGTGTTTACATCTACATCATAGAAAGTGGTAAATGAAGAAAGTAAGTAGTTTGCTAGGTATGGATTATATGCCAGGCATTGTATTCATAAAAAGAAATTACACCATACAGTCACACTGAATGACTTTGAGTTGGCAAGCCTAATTTTATTGACGAGGAAATAGAATGTGTTAACTCCACTATTGTGTTTTAAGAAGACAATGTTGAAAAATAAAGAAGCATCATCTTTATAGGTTACAGTCCAAATATCTGTAAAGCTAGAGAAGGCCTGGTGAGCAGGTGCCCCCAGAGACCCACCAACCAAGTGCCTCTTTAAACACCTTAGCTCTTGTTCTTGTCTCCCTAGGAGGCTTGGGAACAAAAAGAAGATGATGACATCAAAAGGGCTACAGAGTTAAGTCTTCAAGGTATGCAGAATATTTTAATTATGTTTTTTTTTTTTTTAATTTATTTATTATGTATGCAGTGTTCTGTCTGCAGGCATATCTGCAGGCCAGAAGAGGGCACCAGATTTCATTATGGATGGTTGTGAGCCACCATGTGGTTGCTGGGAATTGAACTCATGACCTCTGGAAGAGCAGCCAGTGCTCTTAACCGCTGAGCCATCTCTCCAGCCCCTTAATTATGTTTTTAATGGAAACATGTATTAGTACATAGAAGAACATTTTAAACATGTTTTTTGTTTTGTTTTGTTTTTTTTTTTTTTTTTTTGACAGAGTCTCATTTAGTTAAACTATCTTTGGAACTCTCTGTAGCCAAGGATGGCCTTGAACTCCTGATCCTCCTGCGTGCCAAGATTACAGGTATACAACAATGTAATTGGTTTATGCCATAGTGGGTATCACATGCAGGCCCTTATGTGTGCTAAGCAAACACTCTGCCAACTGAACTCAATCTCTAGCCAGCCCTAAAATGATTTTTTTGTTTTGTTTTTTTAGTGTAGTAACAAATTTGAACACCTCCCAGGTGCAGAGGAAGAACCTTAGAAATTATCTGTGTATATCTGTTTCTTTTTCAGAGAAAAAAAAAATCACTGTTGAAATATTTCTGTTAGCTTTAATATGTATAACAATCTATAGCTCCAGTTCCCACAGAAAATAGTGCTTCCTCCTGACCTCCACAGGCACCAGGCTTATACATAGTACATATAAACATGCATGCAAAAGGCCCATACATACATAACAAGTACATCTAAAAGGTATATACATATATTTTAAGTTATTTTTATATATCTGTATCAAAATAATGTTTTTATCTTAAACATTAAAATAGTAAGAGAAAATACATATTTAATAGAAGATTTATAGTTCCATTGCTAAGACTTCTACAAGAATATATGGCTTCAATTGATATTTTTTTTCCAACAGCTCACTCTTAGGAAGTCAGTTGAGAGAGCCAAGAGTAAGTCTCAGTCACAGAAGATTCACACACAGGGACTGGAGAGATAGTCCAGTCCGGAAGATGACTTGCTGTGCAAACGTGAGGACTTGAGTTTGGGTGCCTGTGCCCATGTAGGAAAAGCCAGGCCTGCTCACTAGTGTGCTTGTAATCACAGTGCCATGTTGTGAGGAGGAAAGATGATGGCTGGAGCTCATCTGAAAAGCAGAGTACAGAGGAGAGGGTAAAACTTTTGCTAGTACTATAGTTAAAACAAAGATACAGACAAAAACTATGCATCTCAGACATTCTTCCTTCAAGACAAGCTGGATTTGGGTGTCTACACCTATAATCCCAGCCCTTGGAAGATGGAGCTAGGAGGATCCAAAAATGAGGGTTAATCATCAAGCTCCATAGATAATTTGAGACTAGATAATTTTGGCCTACATGTGACCCTGTCTCAAGAAAATAAAAATCATTGGTGGCAGTGATGCTTTCTCAATTTACATTACCACAGTTTGCTTTGCCTGCCCTCTAACCATGCACAGATGCCATGAAGTGTCCCCAACCACTGTTTTCTCTGTTTTTTCACCCACCTTCCTCCCAAAAGTCTCATCATATATAAGCCCTGGCTGCTTAGAACTCCATATGTAGACAAACTGGTTTCAAACTCATAAAGATCTGCTGCCTCTGTCTCAGGTTGGGATAAAAGGCTTATACCACCACACCTGGCTTTCTGGCTTCCTTTTTTTTTTTTTTTTTTTTTTTTTGAGAAGGCAGAGTGAAGGGTTTGCATGTGCCATGGTGTACATGTGGAGATCGGAAGACACCTTATGGGACAGCAGTGTGTTCTTTCCTTCCACCATGTCAGTTCTGGGAACTGAAGTCACGCCATTGAGTTTAGCACCAACCACTTTTACCCACAGATCCCTGCTTTGGGAGGGGTTTGTTGTTTTGGGGGGTTGTTTTCTTGACAACATCTTTTATGGGCTTACACTAGCTAGGCAAGGATGATATTGAACTGGTCCTCTTCCATCTCCCTCCACTGCCTGGTTCCAGTTGTGTGTTAATGGAGACATCCTCCCCCAACTCATTTTCTTAAGAAAGAGTCATGATTTAAATATTTTGGAGCCCTTGCAAGTTTCATTAATTCTTTACTTGATATTTTGACTGAATATAGGATTCTTAATTTGCAGTCATAAACATGTTTCTCCACAAACTTCGTGCCACAGGACATGTGAGATACCATTTTCAGGATTGCGGTGTCAGAAGTGTGAAGGCTGCCTTTGCCCTTGTCTGTCCCCTGAAGTTTGTTTGTGTTGTGCTCCATGTGGGTCTGCTTCACACATGGCTTATACACTTAATCTTAAGCTAGAAATCTGTGTTCTTTAATTCTTAGAAATTTAGTTAATCCCCCTTCTATTTTTTCTTTTTTATCATATAGCACAACTAGCCCTAAACTTCTGCATTGCCTCCCCATCCCAAATGCTGGGATTATCTGCATATAACACCATGCCTTGTTCTCTTTTTCTCTTGAAACTTCTTTTTTCCAGGTGTTGGCCTAGCCCTTGTGATTTCCTCACATCTCCTGAGTCTGGGGTTTTTTGTCATTTTGCTGTCCTGTCTGGAAAGCTTCTCCAGCCTTATCTAACTCCAAACTTCTGAGTTTCTGTTTCTATCATGTCTGCTTAATTGTGAAGAAATGTTTTGTTTTATGACTGTTCTTTTATCCCTTATTGTTATTTGTTTCTCTGGAGTAGTGTCTGAACCATGAGACCATGAACACAGTTAATTAGCTGGGTGCTCTCTTCCCTGAGCAGATTGTTTCCTTTAGATGACTGTCTGCTGTCTGGTCTATATGGTCCTTGTTTCTGTGTCCACTAATTACTGTTAGTTCATAATTAAGACTAGGGAGCTGAAGTGGTCATTGCAACCTAAAAACACATGACTAGATCAAATTTAAACCAACCCTGAATCTTACTCTAACCCAGGCTCACAGCGATCAGCTTGGATCTTACATCCCTAGTGTTGGAATTACAAGGTGTGAGCCACTGTTCCTGCAACTTTGAGTTCTTGGCTATTCAAGTTTCTGAAGAATTTTTCAATCTCTTAAGAGCCAAATGTAATAACAGAGCCGGAGGCGTGAGTCACTTTTGTCATTCAGTATGCAAAGTAGCATCCATGCAAAGAACTATTTACAAATTCTTTATGTAGATGAAGATTCATCTACCATTAATGAAAATGTATTCTGAATTTGTATGTTTGAAGTGAAATTTAAGAGCTAAAGTTGAATTTCCATCTTTATGTTATATTTTAAGAACTGATTTAATATTTTGCTTTGTTTTGTTTTTGTTTTTCGAGACAGGGTTTCTCTGTAACAGCTCTGACTGTCCTGGAACTCTCTTTGTAGCCCAGGCTGGCCTTGAACTGACAGAGATCCACCTGTCTCTGCCTCCCCAGTGCTGGGATTAAAGGCATGTGCCACCATGCCCGGCTTAAGAACTAATTTAATATTTAAAAAAAAAAAAAGATTCTGTGGCCTGGCCTCTTTTTGTTGTTTTGTTTTGTTTTTGAGATAGGGTCTCATTATATAGTTTTGACTAGCCTAGTTGGCCTTGAACTCACAAGAGATTTGTCTGCCTCTGCTTTCTGAGTGCTAGGGTTAGAGGCCTGCATGGTTTGGCCTCTTTTAGGGGGAGGGGAGGGCTGCAGGAAGTAAACTTGGATTATCTGTATAATTATGTATTCTTTTTCAGTTTATTCACTTTTTAAATTATTTATTTTATGTGCATTGGTGTTTTGCCTGTATGTATGTCTGTGTGAGGTTGTTGGATCCCATGGAACTGGGGTTATTGACAGTTGTGAGCTGCCATGTGGGTGCTGAGAATGGAACTCCGGGTCCTCTGGAAGAGCAGCCTGTGCTCTTAACCACTGAGCCATCTCTCCAGACCCCAGTTTATTAATTTCTTATGGTTAGATACCGTTTGTTTGTTTTCAGAGACAGGGTTTCTCTGTGCAGCCCTGTCTTGTAGGCTGGCTATTCTGGACTCACTTTGTAGACCAGGCTGGCCTCAAACTCACAGAGATCCACCTGCCTCTGCCTCCTGAGTGCTGGGATTAAAGGCTACACCACCACCACTGCCACCTTTTTTTTTCCCCCCAGTGTATATCAGTGTTTTGCTTGTATATAACATGTGTGTCTGTGGAAGTCAAAAGAACTGGAATTATTGACTATTGTGGGTGCTGAGAACTGAACCTAAGACCTCTGCAAGTGCTCCTAGGGACTGAGTTATTTCTCTAGCCCCAAGATAGCTTTATTATGTCAATGTATTCCAAAGGAAAGTCTGGGCCTGCTTGCAAGACAAGCATGAGGACCTGAGTTTGATCCCAGCACCCACCTAAAAAGCCCTGTGTGGTGGCACATACTTGTTTTTATAATAGTCTTGTTAATTCTTTGAGAATTTCATACATGCATGCATACAGTGTATTTCAATCATATTCATAACCCAGCCCACCCCTCACTCCTCCCAGATCTACCCTCATGTCTCTACACCCCCTCACCAACTTCATGTTTTCTGTACAACCATTCAAGCCCAAATTTTGCTGTTCATACATTCCTGGGTGTAAGATCATCCACTAGAATGTGATAAGCATACCAGAGGCGATACTCTTAAAGAAAGTTTATGGCTCTCCCTCCTCAAGAAGCCATAAACTATGCACAGGTCCTCTGTTAGGGGAGAAGCCCCTTCCCCCTTTCACAGTTACTTTTCAGTGTTTATGAAAACTATCACCAAGGCAACTTATAGTAGAAAACATTTAATTTTGCTTAGGATTTCAGAGTGTTAGATAGAGTCCATGATGATGGAGCAAAGACATGGCAGCAGAACAGTTGAGAACTCATATCTTAATTCACAACCATGAGGCAGAGAGCAAGCAGCACACTGGGAATGGCACCTCAAAACCTGCCTCTGGTGATGCACCAACAAGGCCACACCTCCTAATCCTTCCCAAACTAGTAGTTCCACCAAGTATTTAAGCATATGAGTCTGTGGTTGCCATTATTATTCAAGCCAACACATCACTCCATGCTGTAATGTTGATTGGATTGATCTTAGGCTAGCAGTTATAGCTGCTGTGAGTGCGTAAGTAGAGCAGCCTGACATGTTCAACGACACTGTCTTGACTCCAGTCCTCCTACCCTCGAGATCTCACTCTGTCCACCTCTTCTTGGTGGTCTCTGAGCCTTAGGAGCAGGTGGGTGCCATAGGTGTGGCTGAGCACCCCACAGACTCTTTGTACTTTGACTACTGTGAGTCTCTATGTTAATCACTGTCTACTGCTCATACAAACTGCTGTGATTAAGACTGAGAGATGCACTAATCAGTGGGCACACAGAGTTAGAGGGCAATTTAGCAAAATAGTAGTGGTAGATTTATCCTATATGTAGGGTCTAGAAGCCCCCAACCCTTGTTTTTTGGTCAGATTTACAGTACCTAGTATGAGTTTCTTCCTGTGGAGTTGGCCTTAAATCCAGTTAAAGAGCAGTTGGATGCCACCATAGCATTTGTGCCACTAGTGCACCCATGGGTGTATCTTGCCATGCCAGTTGTTACTGTGGCTCACATAGATTCACAGCTGGGTTGTAAACTGTGTTAAACTGTTAATGACTCGTTTCCCCCAGCATCTTCTGGTAAGCTAGGTGAAGGTATACTTGTAATCACAGTGCCAGGGAGGTGGACTCTAGCAATAACTAATTAATAATTACCAGTAGAAATATAAGGTTAGCAGGCATCAGCGTTAATCCCTAATCTGCCATTATAAATAAATGTACACAGGCACCTGATGGAATTTAGCCAGCCTTAACCTATGACTGAGCAATTCTATTTCCCCAAATAAAACCCCAGTATATGCCAGGCATGGTGGCACACACCTTTAATCCCAGCACTCAGGAGGCAGAGGCAGGTGGATCTCTGTGAGTTCAAGTCCAGCCTGGTCTACAGAGTGATTCCAGGACAGCCAGGGCTACACAGAGAAGCCCTGTCTAAAAAAACAAAACAGGTAGAGGGATTGGAGAGAGGTGGTTCAATGGTTAAGAATACTGACTGCTCTTCCAGAAGACCCAGGTTCAATTCCCACCACCATGGCAGCTCACAATCATGTGTGACTCTAATTTCAGATCTATCACCCATTTCTGACCTCTGAGGGCAGTAGGCATGCATGTGGTGCACAGATAATACATACAGATAAAACACCCATACACATAAAAATTAATTTTAAAAAAGGTAGAAGACACCCAAGGAACAACCCCAGAGATTAGCCTCTACCCACATACCCATGCAGTCACCTGCACTTTGACAGAAGCACGGGAAACAGGAGAAAGGGACGCTTCTTTCACAGATGCCTGTGTCTACAGTTAACTTCCTAGGGGACCTGAGTGAATTGGAACCCTGCTAATAGACTATCTTATGATTTCTTGGGATGATGAGACGAGTACCTTAAGCTGGGTTTTTTGTTTGGTTTGGTTTTAGTTTTTTTGAGGCATGTACTTGTTTTAGAGTCCAGAATGCCCTCAAGCTCACTGTCTTCATACTTCCATCTCCCTGATGTTAGGATTGCAGGTGGACACCCTCAAGTCTAGCCCTGTCTTGAGCTGTTTTATCTTCCCAGTCATCTTATGTCTATTCTAAGAACTTTTACAAGACCCATCTTTCTGTTCTTCAGAGTTTAACAACTCTTTTCTGGATTCCCTGGGCTCAGATGAGGACTCTGGAAATGAGGATGTTTTTGATATGGAGTACACAGAAGCTGAAGCCGAGGAGCTGAAAAGAAATGCTGAGGTATGGTTGGTGAGACTCTCAGGGTTCCTTCTGCTCCTTCTCTTTAAAGACCCTCCCTTCAGCACAGCACAGCTTCTGCCCCCTCAGCCGCTATCAAAGCATCTTCATTTTCTCTTATCTTTTGCTCTTCATTTCTTTCAGACAAAACAGAAATACATCCTGACTGTCTTATGTTCTTGTTAGATAAGAACATGTATAGCCATATAAATGAAGGCATAAATATATTGCATTACCTTTTGTTCTTCCAAGTAACTGCTAATGTATCTTTACATTTAGTGAAAACCTTATATTTAGTCATTCAGTAGATTTTGTAACAGTGAACACATTGATAATCTCTTCCCCTGCCCACTACCCCTTTTGATGTTGTTGTTTTTCGAGACAGGGTTTCTCTGTAGACTCACTCTGTAGACTCACTCTGTAGACTAGGCTGGCCTCAAACTCATAGAGATCCACCTGCCTCTGCCTTCCAAGTGCTGGGATTAAAGATATGCACTATTACATCTGGCATCCTTCTCTTTTCTTAAGTAATTGCTTTTCCTCCCAAATATTGAATACTTGGGATTCTACTCTTCTACCACACTATTATTAGCAACTATTAATTTATTATTTTGCCATTCCCACCTTCATTTTAAGTACATCTTAAAAATGTTATAACCTAAGCAAATTTTTATTCTGCTTGTTAAATACTATTCACTGGACATAGTTGGCTCATTCCTATAATCTCAGCACTTGGGAGGCTGAGGCAAGAAGACCAGACCAGAGGAGTTCAAAGCCAGCATGGGCTACAGAATAATATCTTAATGTACAAAGAAAGAAAAGATTATTTACAAGTTCTTTTGTTTTGTTTCACTTTTTAAACTTTATTTTGTGCTTTTATTTATTTTATGTATACGAGTGTTCTATCTGCATAAAGAGCCTATATAACAGAAGGGGGCATCAGTTCTCTTTGTAGATGGTCGTGAGCCACCATGTGGTTGCTGGGAATTGAACTCAGGACCTCTGGAAGAGCAGCCAGTACTCTTTACCACTGAGCCATCTCTCCAGCTGCTTCTTTCTTTCTTTTTTTTAATGAAGTCTCCTGTAGCTCAGACTGACTGAGAAACAGCTACTGTAACTGAGGTTTATTTTATTTTCTGAGACAGGGTCTTCCTGTGTAATCCAAGGTAGCCTAGCACTCAGATCCTTCTGCTGAGTTCTGGGGCTGTGGGCGTGCTTCCCCATACAACTTCAGTTCCTAATTATGATAGTGTACTCAGCAACTGTGTGTGATTACAGTGTTCTCCACATTTCAAACTCCCCCAAGCAGAGTCGGGCGTGGGGGCACATGCCTTTAATCCCAACACGCAGGAAGCAGAGGCAGGTGGATCTCTGAGTTCAAGGTCTACAAAGGAGTTCCAGGACAGCCAGTGCAATTACACAGAAAAACCCTGTCTTGAAAAACAAGCAAAAAAACTTCCCAAAATAAATCGCTTTATCAAAATTTATGAACTTACTAATGGCTTTTTTGTTTTTTCAAGACAGTTTCTCTGTGTGTCCCTGGCTGTTCTGGAACTCACTCTATAGAACAACCAGGCTGGCCTCGAACTCACAGAAATCTGTCTGCCTCTGTATCCCAAGTTCTGGGATTACAGAGGTGTACCACCACTGCCCAGGGCTAATGGTTTTTAATTTACTTATAGCTGTATTCCTTCTTCAGGTTTAACTTTATTGTACAGCTTATAGTGTATGAATTTTACTTTTACTTTTAATTTTTAACAATGTTTTAATACAGTATTTAAAGTGTAGAAATCTATCCATAATTATTGCAGTAACAAATTTCTTTTTCATTCGGTTGTTTAGTATGCAACTGAACATAACTTATTTCTGTAGGGCTGTAGTTTTTATGCACATTCATGTGGATTTGAAAAGCAAACTAATGTTGTTAATGGACATAATTTTTCTATAAAGCTGAATGATATATATAATCGATCTGCCACTAATCAGTCAACTCTTATTGGATATATTATAACTTCATTATTATAATGTTACAGTGACTAATTTAATACATGTATACTGTTTTTGAAGATTTATTTTGTGTGTGTACTGTGAAGGTCAAAAGAGGGCCTCAGATCCCCTGGAGCTGGAGTTTTATAGGCAGATGTGGCACCTCTGTGAGTGCTGCGGATGGAACTTGGGTCTTCTGCAAGTATAAGACGCTCTTAACTGCTGAGTTGTCTCTCCAGTCCCAAGTGTATTCGTTTCTTTTAAATTATTTTCTTAGGATAATTCCTGGAGAAAAGATTCATGCACTAAGGTTTATAAACAGTGTAACCACTGACTGTTACTGCACTCTGCAGTTAGATTATCTGTATCACCTTTGATTAATACATTTAAATTCAGTAGTTTATTTTTATTCGAATGAAAAGTTGTGCCCACTTATGTTTTCAGACAGGAACTCTTCCTCATTCCTATCGGCTCATCAGTGTTGTCAGTCACATTGGGAGCACCTCTTCCTCAGGTAAGTGGGGACCACGTTTTCAGTGTTTGTTAACGCAGCAGCCACCTTTTGCCCCTTTTGTTACTGTTTGCCTGTCTTCGTTAGGTGTAGGCTGGCTACAGTAAGGAAACTTAAGAGGCTAAGGAAGCAGTTGATAGAATGCTTGGCTACTAGCATGCAGAAAGCTCTGGGTTTCATCCCTACCACTGTATAAACTGGAAAGTGGGGTACACATCTCTGATCTCAGCATTCATTAGAATGGAGGCAAGAAGATCAGGAGCTCAGAACCAGTCTGGGCTACATGAGACCCCATCTATAAAAAGATTAAAAACTTTAAAACGTTCCCTTTAATGAAATACTGTCTGTAGATTATGCAAGATGGTGTGACTGTTTTAGTTTTTCTATTCATAAATGATCATGAAAATTCCTCTGAGCAAATATGCTTATTAAAAAGTTGTCTTGAAGCTGGGCGGTGGTGGCGCACGCCTTTAATCCCAGCACTTGGGAGGCAGGGGCAGGCGGATCTCTGTGAGTTCAAGGCCAGCCTGGTCTACAAAGCGAGTCCAGGACAGCCAGAGCTGTTATACGGAGAAACCCTGTCTCGAAAAACCAAAAAAAAAAAAAAAAAAGTTGTCTTGAACTGGGGAAATGATTCAGTGGATGAAGTACTTGCCTTGCAAGCATGAGGACTAGAGCTTAGACTCCAGTACCACATAAAAAATCCAGTGGTTGGTCAGGCGTGGGGGCACAGGTCTTTAATCCCAGCACATGGGAGGCAGAGGCAGGAACTCTGTGAGTTCGAGGCCAGCCTGGTCTACAAAATGAGTCCAGGACAGCCAGGGCTACACAGAGAAACCCTGTCTCAAAAAAAAAAAAAAGCTTCTCCTTTGGGAAAACATCAAATGGCTGATGTTGCTGGTGCATCAGGAGATCCTGGAGGCTCCAGGGGCCTAGGATTAGTAGTAGGCCGTGGCAGCTTCCAAGGAGGATTCAGCAGCAGTCTTACGGACCAAGATTGTGGCGGCCATAGTTGAGGCCATGGGGCTCGTGGAGGTAAAGCCGAAGACAATGAGTGGATCCCCGTCACCAAGTTGGGCTGCCTGGTTAAGGACATGAAGATCAAGTCCTTGGAGATCTACCTGTTCTCCCTGCCCATTAAGGAATCTGAGATTATTGACTTTTTCCCGGGTGCATTCCTAAAGGAAGAGGGTCTAAAGATCATGCCAGTGCAGAAGCTGACTCGGGCTAGCCAGGGAAGCATTTCCAGGCTTTTGTCGCTATTGGGGACTACAATGGTCATGTTGGTCTCGGTGTTAAGTGCTCCAAAGGAGGTACCCACTGCTATTCGATGGGCCATCATCTTGGCCAAGCTTTCCATCCTCCCTGTGTGGAGATGCTACTAGGCAAACAAGATTGGGAAGCCCCACACCATTCCATGCAAGGTGACAGGCCTCTGTGGCTCTGTTTTGGTGCAACTCATCCCTGCCCCCAGAGGCACTGGCATCGTCTCTGCTCCTGTGCCCAAGAAACTACTGATGTTGGCCATATGGATGACTGCTACACAGCAGCCAGGGGCTGTGCTGCCACCCTGGGCAACTTTGCCAAGGCCACTTTTGATGCCATCCAAGACCTATAGCCACCTGACCCCCGACCTCTGGAAAGAGAGTGTTCACCAAGTCTCCTTATCAGGAATTCATTGGCCATCTTGTGAAAACCCACAGCAGAGTCTCTGTTCAGAGGACCCAGGCTCCAGTTGTGGCTACCACATAAGGGTTTTTTATACAAGAAAAATAAAGTGAATCAAGTTTGGGGGAAAAAAAATCCAGTGTCTGGTCTGGAATGCAGCCTCTCGGGAGACAGACACAAGAGATTCCCTAGGGCAAATCAGCTAGCCAGATAAGTGAAACTAGTAAGCTCTGGGTTTAATAAGGCACACAGCCACAGTGAATAAGGTGGGAAGTGACTGAGGAAGATGTGTGAAAACTAAAGTAAAAGGCTGTGTTCCTTCCTGGGTTGGTACATTTCTGTAATGTACCAGATACTTAAGTGGAAGCAGCATGGTGAAAAACAAAAATAAAAAAACTCAAGGCTTTGTGAACTATCTCAGTGAATTCAAGGTTAGCCAAGCTCCCTAAAGAGACCGTCTCAAGTACCACGAACTGAACTGTACCTCTGTTGCAGAGTATGCACAATACCTATCACTTTTAATTCTCTCTACATATTTTTCAGATGAATTTTAGAAACAAGTATTGCTGAGGCTGAGGATAATGAGGCCATGACTTACTTCTTTTTCTCAAACTTCTGAAAGCTGAGAAAAATATGTTTTGGAAAACCTTAGTTTTCAGGTTTTCTCTCTTTCAGGTCATTACATCAGCGATGTGTATGACATTAAGAAACAGTCATGGTTCACTTACAATGACCTGGAGGTCTCTAAAATCCAAGAGGCTGCCGTGCAGAATGATCGAGATCGGAGTGGCTATATCTTCTTCTATATGCACAAGTAAGAAACCTAGATGGAAGTAGCAGACAGAAGTTACCCAGACTCTTTGGGAACAAAATGTTCCCGTCACTTTATTAGCTGAAAGTTTTGGAGTTTTGTTATCTTTGCTTAGGAATTACAAATCTTGATATTTCCATCATTCCAGAAGACTTTCTCTGCTCACGCTGTCATCACCCAGGGGTGTCTGGGAGTTGCGCTGACAGCAGTTTGCTGTGTGGTAGAACCTGTCTTATAAGTTGGTCTGCAGTTCTGTCAGTGACGTCCGATCGTGTGAATGGGAAGTGTACAGCATTTTTATTAACGCTAACTGCTGGCATTTCTTCGTTCTCAGAAATCAGCTTCCAGGGTTAAGATGCTCCAACAAGAAAACTGCTAACTTAATGAAATTTAAATGCCAAGTAGGATTATGTAATTGTTATCAGTCTCAATTTCCTGGTTTTGTTTTGTTCTTCCCTTGCCTGTATTTGTCTCTTCTCATGGAATTCTGATTTTGTTTTGTTTTTTAAGGGAGATCTTTGATGAGTTGCTGGAAACTGAAAAACACTCTCAGGCACTTAGTGTGGATGTGGGGAAAATCACCCGTCAGACCTCTTGAAGAGCAAACTCCTGGGCTGGCAGCATGAGCACTTCTCTCTCACTGCCACTCACTTCACCTTTCCTCTGCCCGAAGAGAAATTGGAATTCTGCTTGATGCAGGAACAACAAACAGCTCAGGGCCAAACCAAAAGACAAAATTCAGTCATGTGCAACGCTCCATGCTATTTTATGGAAACCTTGGTCTCATCTATAGCTGATTATCCTTTTTTTCTCCTACAAGAGTGATTCTTCCTTTTGTCTTAGGAATACATGTTGTATATATGTACATACCCACACATATAAATGGAGTGAATGGAGCCTTAAAGAGCTAGGATGAGCCACCAGAAGTAGTATGCCTGCGCGAAATGAATGCCACAGCTGTTTGGAGGAGAAATCAGTGTCCAAGCACACTCATCTGAGGAAGGTGTGAAGACGCACGTATGACTTGGCTCTTTTGTTCTTGACTGGCTTCACTCAAGTCCGACCTTCCATATGTTTGTTAGGAGTAAAGCTCCCTGGAAAGCCAGTTACACTAACAACAGTTTATTTTCCTCACAAGAGGCATTTCTAACCTGATTTCAATTTTATTTTACTTTTAATTTTATGACTCTCATGCTGTTTACACGCAGTTTCCAAAAAATGGATTGTTGGTGCTTTGGAATGGTACAGTCCTTCCCTTGCTGGTTATTATGCACTTGGCATTTTCTCTCAGAGATACCTCTACACCGTGTTCATCGTACTCTTCCATGTTGTGCTGGTGGTAAAGCTAGAAGCTTGTATTTTCGTCTGTATCTTTTTCCCATGGAGCAGGCATGACTCCAGTGGATTAAACCCTTAATTATAAGAGGCTCAAAGACAGAATTGCTTCAACTGGGACCCTTTGAACAGGGTACTTAGGGCAGGGAAGAATGCTAGTCCTGTGTCTCCCAGACAGAGAAAGACAGGAGGTGTGCTACATTTCACAGTGCGGATTCTGGGCCACTGAAGCTAATAACTGAACACTGTGTTGTGAGGGTGAAACTAAGTAGCCGGTGAGAATTAGAGTAGTTTCAGGTGGCTCCAGGCTACCAAAGGTGCACCCTGCATCTCTTACTGTTTAGGTGCTCTGAGTTGAGACCAGGTCACAGCACAGTGCCAAGTGCTGGGTTAGTCGCATGGCAACATAACCTGCCTGGGTAAGCAGCTAATGAAACCACAGAAGGAATGACCTGAGGGAATTGTCAGTTCAGGTGTCACAGGATTGCACAGACTTTAGCAGAGTGAAGCCTGCATTTGTTTCCTTCCCTATTTTTTTCTTGCTTTTAATATTAATGGAAAGGTTGCTGTGAGTTCAGAGTTAGGTATGAGAGATTTTCAAGGGATGTTAAAACCATCACTCAAGATGCAGCATCATTTCTGGAAGAGTACAGTCAGAGAGCTCCAGGCAGATTCTCGGAACCTAGGCGCATTCTTAGATAATCACCTTGTAATGGTCTGAATCGCTGAGGCGTGCCTCATTGCTTGTGTTTGACTACTGATAAACCCTGACTCCTACCAGCTACCAGCACACATTAGTATAGACTGTGTTCCAAAGGCACAGGTAGGGTATGTAGTAGTTTACAACAGAAAAATATTTGTTTTAAAAACTAAATTGTAGTGTTTCACTTCTACCAGGAGCCTCGTTTTGTTTTGTTTTGCTTGTGACTGGTTATCTCAAGTGGAGTGGCAATTGATTGTGTACTTTAGCATGTCCTCTCCCGTCTGCACTGGAGACCTGTGAGCTGGTGAAATGATTAGGAAGGTTGATGTAAGCTCTGCATTATGGCACGGAGCAAAACAGAAGTAATGCCCTGAGCCTATTCTGCCTCCTGAACAGTCTCGTTTGAGTTGCTTTCATGGCTGATGTGCGTGTTGACTTAGAAGTACACTTGGCACAAAACCTGATTCAGTTGACTTTCATGTCTTGGGTAGGACTTGTTAGTTGAAAATAGGTTACTACTTGCAAATTTAGGACTGAATTTTACATTCTGTCCATACTATGGCCTTGTCAGCCTTCCTCTGCTCCCTTTATTCCTTTAATTTGCCCATTGGACTCCAAATGGCAGTTTCACCTAGACTGTATTGATGGGTATGGGTTGCCCTAAGCTGGATGTGTATATTTTAAAATTATGATTAAATAATATATTTCTTTTTTAAAACACTGTGATTGCAGAATTGGGTAGAATAGTTAACATTGGGCTAGGAAGGGGCAAATTATTAGATAGGAACAAAGGGTGTCAGTTCCCTCAGTCAGCATAATAACCTTCCTTTGTAAAATGCCAAATGTGTGCTTACATTACTGCAAATGACTGAACTGGAATTTATAGCAATTAGTACTCTATGCAATCTTTTCATCTTAGCCAAAATTTTTTGAAGAAAATAAACTAAAAAGTTGATCCCCTCCCCCACCCCCCATGTTACACAGAGTTAAAAAGCTACATGTGAATGTTGTTTTAGTACCCAAGACTATCATTTAGGCCTATGGGGAGACTGTACTCTTGTTTTGTAGGGATAGATGTGTATACACACACTCATAAGTTTTGTTCCAGCAGGAAGAATAAATCTATGAATTGTTGTGTTTATATATTCTGAATCCAAATTGGTTGCTTACTTTCTGTGGTCGGGCTTAACCTAAACAGCTCATGAGCAGAGATAGCAAGCATAGCTGTGTGTACACTTTAAGATGTAGCACTTGCACATTGGTTAACTCTGGGTGCAAATATTGAACTACACATTTTTTTACCATTCTTCTTGGTGAAGTATAAAACTCTTCAGGAAAATCTCTAATAATTAAAACCTCAGCAAAGTAACTGAATTTCTCCTCGCACACTGCAGTTGCCTGTGGTGTGACCACACTTACATGCGCAGATCTCTTAGCTAGATCTAAGTATTTGTGGATCTTGTGTATATGGAGGCACTTTCAGAAACTTGAGCAGCCCAGCACTACATGCATTACATAAAAGTGTCCCAGTAAAACAGCTGTGTCCATTTCTCTGCCTGCCTTACAATAACATCTCCCTGCAAACATGTACAAAAACGGGTTTTTAGCTAGGTGTGGTGGTGCATGCCTTTAATCCCAGCACTTAGGAGGCAGAGGCAAGTGGATCCCTCTGTGAGTTTGAGGCCAGCCTGGTCTACAAAGCCAAGTCCAGGATAGCCAGGGCTCTGTTACACAGAGAAATCCTGTCTCGAAAAAAAAAAAAATCAGGTTTTTTGCCGTCTGACATCTTTTTAATGCATTACTTAAAATTCTGTCTATATTGTCTTACCATCTGGAGAAATATTTTACTGAAAAACTCTAGTTTCTTGGCCATGGGAGTTCTGTGACAGGTTTATTCTGTGTCACCACAGTAGACTTCTTCGTGGTTTGCATTTGTTGGTTACTCGATTTGAGGCAGTCTCTTTCATGTATACATTATTAGTAAAGTGTTTCCTTGCTATGTGTGCTATTTGGAGGTTTTAATTATAGTGATCCCATATGAACAAACATTTTAGTGACAATGGACTTAAAAGTTAGATGGTCCTCAGGCCTAAGAAAGGGGGACGAGAGTTTGGGTCAGGATCCAGGTGTAACAAGCAAGAACAAAAGGCAGTTAGTTGTCTGAGCTGCTCAGCTGGAATAAGAGTGGGCAAGAGGGAGACAGGGAGTGGACGTGGATGTGTGAACTTGGGCCCTCACCACCCTCCCTGGCCTCTTGGCTGGTGTTCTTCATGCCTGAGGGAGGGAAACAAAATTGAGGTCCCCGCTCCCAGGTTTACTGGCAGCTTTGGCCACGTTATTTGTGAGGTGGCTTTTTTCCTTTGTGTTCAGAGTGACTTCTGGTTCCAATTATTGATATTTGTGTGGAACGGCACTTTATCTGTGTTTTAGCAGAACTGTTCCTCTGTATCCTTTATGGTTTTTCCTTGTTTTTGTTTCCTTTTTAAATTATACATTTGTTTTTGTTTTGGGGGGAACGTGTATGTGACACATTAAAGCCATTATTATTAACCTTATGTCAGTTTGCCTCATTTCTTTAAAGGGACATGTTCCTGGGGACACTGAATAACCAGTTGTTTTAAGTGGAAATCACCTTCTATTAGCTTCTGATTGGACTCCATGGAGCAAAATCATGTTCCTGATGTTGTCATTTGAGGAGTGTGTGAAGCTTTGCAGAGGTCTCTGGGTAACAGCTTATAAGCCCAGCAGTGGCCTTCGGCTTTCCCTTCATTGTATTTGAGTATGGAGGAGGGGTGAAGTAACACCTGACCCTCATACTTCCTTTCCGGTCTTCAGCTTTCAAAGAAGGGATCCCCTTAGCACCTGGGAAAGCAGTGAGGGAAGGCTGAGGCATCTCAGGAACAGTTAGATCAGGATTATAAACAGAAGGGACTGGAACACGTGTCTCACAGTAAAACCAAAACCAGTAATGGACAAACAAAGCCCTCACAGGCAGGGTGGGGAGCTGCTGGACGGCCAGATCTGCGCTTCTCAAAATAGTCCTTTTTCTTTCTTGAGGTTTTGTTGCTTCCATCGAGGCAGGGCAGAGAAGGCAGCAGGAGTCATCCCCAGGGCCTTGGTGAAATCTTCCATAGACAGGTGTTCCTAGGAGAGAACCGGAGGGCAAAAGTCACAGTTTACCCCGGGTTTGCTCACGATGAATCAGACAGAGGTGGCATATGATCAAACAAATGAAGGACAAAAGCTAACACTGTCAGGAGCCAGGAAAGGCGAGGACAAGTGATATGAATGAATGGCCATGTAGTCAATCAGGCTTCTGCCTTGTTAGTCTTAAAGTCAGATCTTAGGTCTTGGCTTGTTTGAAGAAGTTCTGTTCTTTCCAGGTGCCTACTCTACAAAGTAAGGAGATGGTCTCATGACCCAGGCTGGGGCTGGAACTGGAACTCCCCTAGGGCGAGCCCTGAGCTCCTAGACCTCCTACCCCACATAGTTGCTAAGATCACAGGTATGCACTGCCATGCAGAGTTTTTATGTTACATGGTTCAAACCCAGGGCCATTATATTCTTAGTCCAAAATGGGAGATAAATAGGATCTCCCAATGTAGCCTTGACTGGCCCTGAAGACACTATGTAGCCCAGGCTGGCCTTGAACTCTTAAGAGATGAATCTGCTTCTGGTTTCTGTATACTGGAATTAAAGTTGTGTACCACCATACCTGGCTAAGGGGTATTTATTTATTTTTTAGTTTTTCTGGCCCCCAGTTCTACATGCAGGTGCACATATATTCAAGCAAAACGGCCATGCACATAAAAATTAAATCTGAATAAAATTGAATAAGTGAACATTTAAAGGGTGGAAGGGCATGGTGGCACACGGCTTTAATCTTAGCACTCAGGAGGCAGAGGCAGGCGGATCTCTGAGTTTGAGGCCAGCCTGGTCTACAAAATGAGTCCAGGACAGCCAGAGATACACAGAGAAACCCTGTCTTGAAAAACAAAAACATTTAAAAGGCTGGGGGAAATGACGAGGTGGCACACTCCTATAACTCAGAACTTCGAAGGTACAGGCAAGGAGAACCCTGTGACCCAGCTCTTGTCACCTAGTTGAAGGCTTAGGCTGTTCTGAAGTACAGTTGCCCCAGGGGACATTTCTTTGACTCCCATGGTGGCTGCATTGAGCAACTTCTTAGCAAACACTGTAGACAGGTCTCAAACTCAGGTGGGTATGACATTCCCAGTTCATTAGAGTTGCCTCCCAGGCCTCTTCTCCTCAAGTCTCCTGGGACCCCTCCCAGTCCCCGGGCAGGACAGTAGAGAACCTTGTTTTGGAATGGCGTGTATAAGGATACCAGTGGGGTAGGAATAGCTGTTCCTAGAACCCTTTCCCCTATTTTTGTCACAGCTGTGGCTGCTAAAACTGACAAAGCTCTACACATGGATCCATGATACCCTCTCCTGGGCTCAGTATGTTTGACTTCTCAGTGTGCCAAGACTGCTCGACTCTGACCCCAGCTACATGGCAGGGACTACCCATCCCATTGAGCTTGTATCTTTTCTGGGTCCCACTCTCAACCTCTGCCTGCCTGCCAGCTGATTACTAGTCTCACCCATGTCCAGATCTGCCTCTAATCCAACCTCCCTGAGGTTGACTTAGCAGTACTTCCCTTACCGTGTTGCTACTGCCTTCGTCAAGACCTGCCATTCCACTCTTGTTAATGGCTTTCCTTCAAAGTTTGAGGGAGCCAAAAAAAGGTCTGAAATCTTACTCTCCCTGTTTGTCACTGAACTCAGCTTTTTCACAAGATGATTATATCCATGATTAAAAAAAAAAAAAATCAAGGACTGGCTAGAGAGATGGCTCAGGGTTAAGAGCACTTGCTGCTCTTGCACAGGACACAGTTGAGTTCCCAGCACTCACGTGATGGCTCACAGCCTTCTGTAAGTCACTACAGGGGATTGGATGCCCTCTTCTGACCTCTACAAACAGCAGACATCCATGTGGTGCACATACAAACAAACATGTAGGCAAAACACTCAAACATAAACCTACAAATACTTTTTTAAGAATTTTTTTAAAGCCTTTATCCCAGCACTTGGGAGGCAGAAGCAGGTAGATCTCCATGAGTTTGAGGCCAGCAGAGGCTATATAATGAGGCCCTGTCTACAAAAATAATAATAATAATAAAATCAGTTACTGACAACTGATTTTAAATAAATCTGTCTTCTTAAACCACTCTGAGAACCATGGGCTGTATTGACCCTGTCCCCATATGCATTAGCCCTCCCTTTCAGCCTGTCAACTCTGCTCATCAACATACTGCCCATCCTTCACAAATGCCGCTTTTATGGCATATGACACTAGCACTCTAGACCTGGTCCTCATCCCTGCTTGCTGCCCTTACCCTATCTGACTATGCAACTAGCTAATTAAGCTCAGACAAGTTGCTTCCCATCTCTGAGCCTTCATTTTCTGGGTTTGGACAGGGAATATTCTTGGCGTGTGTGTGTGTGTGTGTGTGTGTGTGTGTGTGTGTGTGTGTGTGTG
>CAJQZJ010000750.1:2142330-2156696 GCA_907164525.1 Lophiomys imhausi | reverse complement strand
GTGTGTGTGTGTGTGTGTGTGTGTGTGTGTGTGTGTGTGTGTGTGTGTGTTCATGTATGTGTATGTGCAGGGGCATGTATGTGTATAGAGGCCAGAGGACAACCATCCACCTTGGCTTTTGGAGACAGTCTCTCATTGCCCTGAAAATCATTGGTTAGGTTAGACTGGCTAGCCAGCAAGTTCCAGAGATTCCTGCCTATGTCCATTTTATCAGACAAGCCCGACTTTTTTCTTTTCTTTTTTTTTTTTTTTTTTTTGGTTTTTCAAGACAGAGTTTCTTAGCCTTGGCTGCCCTGGAACTCACACTGTAGACCAGGCTGGCCTCAAACTCAGTGTGATTAGCCTGCCTCTGTCTCCTGAGTGCTGGAATTAAAGGTGTGCACCACCATCGCCCTGCTTTTTTTTTTTTTCTTTTACTTAGATTTTTTTTTTATGTGTTTTGCCTGCATGTATTTGCAGAAATTAGAAGAGGGCATCACATCCCCTAGAAATGGAATTATGGGTGGTTGGCAAGCACCATGTGGGTTCTGGGAACCAAGCGAGGGTCCTCTGGTGCTCCAAGAAATCTCTTCAGCCCCATGAATGGTATTTGATATGGGTACTAGAGGTGGAACTCAGGTCCTCAGCTTTCACAGCAAGCACTTAGGGTCTGAGCCATCTCCCCGGCCCTAGATAATGGTTTTCTTGACTGTAGAATGGGATAGTAGATACAGATTTGAGTCACACTATAATCTTGAATTCACTAAGTAGCCCAGGCTAGGCTCAAACTAAAAATGATCCTCCCCCCTCAGCTTTCCAGGTGCTGAGGTTATTGTGTATGTCACCATGCCTAGCTCACAATATGGTTTTATATATATATGATGTGTGTGTATGTATGTGTGTGTGTCAGCACAAGCACACACCTGCAAAGGTGTCTGTTACAGAGGACAACCTCAGGTGTGGGTCCTGACCTTTCACCTTGTTGGAGACAAGGTCTCGTATTTGCTGCTGTGTACACCAGACTACCTTGAGCTTCCAGGGAGTCTCCTGTCTCTGCCTCCTATCGTGATGTACAACAGTGAAATTACAGGCATATGCTACCTGTACTCAGCTTTACATTCACCCTTAGGATTTGAACTCAGGTCCTCAATCCTTGTACAGCAAGTGCTTTACCCACTGAGCCATCTCTTCTGGCCCCTCAAACTGCTTTTGTTAAGTTTTGTAGCCAGTGCAGCAGCAGCATGACAACCCCAAGCGCCCACAGTGGAGGGCTAATAGACTCTTGTGCTCAGAAGCCCTGGTGTCCTCTGAACTGCCTGCCTACCAAAGTCCCCTGCAGCCTAGATGATGCTTAAATCAGTGCTTCTCAACCTCTGGGTCGGGGCCCCTTTGAGGGTTGAATGGCCTTTCACACGGCTCAGTATCGGATATCCTGCATATCAGATATTCACATTATGATTACTACTAGTAGTAAAATTACAGTTAAGTACCAATAAAATAATTTTATGGTTGGGGTCCCTATGACATGAGGAACTGTATTAAAGGGTTGTAACACTAAGAAGGCTGAGAACTGCTACTTTGAAAACTGCTACAAAAAACACTGAGCTTAGTCAGGGGTTCAGGGTTTTCTATGTATGAATGTAACCATCTTTGCCCCCCAGCATTCAAAACCCTTCTACTTCTTCAGTCACATTCTTTTTTTTTTTTTTTTTTTGGTTTTTTGAGACAGGTTTTCTCTGTGTATCTCTGGCTGTCCTGAACTCACTTTGTAGACCAGGCTAGCCTTGAACTCAGAGATCTACCTGCCTCTGCCTCCCAAGTGCTGGGATTAAAGGCCTGTCCCACATTCCCAGCAATTAGACAGCTGTGAACTGCCATGTGCGCGCTGGGATTTGAACCTGGGTCCATATCTCCAGCCCAGCCACTACATTCTTTAGGCTCCCCCTTCTTCTCCAGTTGAGCAGAAAAAATCTCCTAATGGGTCTTCTAGAGGCTCTTTCCCATCTATTAATGCATCTTTTTTTTAAGATTTATTTATTATGTAAAGTATTCTTCCTGCATGTATGCCTGCAGGGCAGAAGAGGGCACCAGATCTCATTATAGATGGCTATGAGTCACCATGGGGTTGCTGGGAATTGAACTCAGGACCTCTGGAAGAGCAGCCAGTGCTCTTAAACCTCTGAGCTGTCTTCTCTAGAACCTGTTAATGTATTCTTTACTGTGTAGCCAGACAAGCTTTTAAAAGTGGAACTCTGAGTTCTGGCATGACAGCAAAAGCCTTTCATCCTAGTACTTGGGGAAGTGCAGATGAGAGGATTAGAAGTTCCAAGTCATCCTCTACTACATACAAGTTTGAAGCTAGCCTGTGCTGCACAAGAACCTGTCTTAAAAAAAAAAAAAAACAAATGAAAACACCACCAAAGCTAGAGAAATGGCTCAGGGTTAAAAGCACATGCTGCTTTTGCACAGGACTCAAGTCCGATTCCCAGTAGTCATATTGGGGAGCTCACAGTCACCTTTAACTCCAACTGCAGGGGATCCAGTGCCTCTAGTCTACACAGGTACCTGTGCCTACATACGCATGCACACACACTCACACAAATAATTAAAAATATTTTTTAGATCACCAAAACAGAGGCCAGGCATGGGGGCACATACCTTTAATCTCAACAACTCAAGAGGCAGAGGCCAGAGATCTCTCTTAATTTAAGGCCAGCCTGGTTTACATAATGAGTTCCAGGATTTAGACATACCCTATCTCAAAAAAAGAAATAAAATAATAAAAAACAAGGAACTGGAGATGATGGCTCTGTGGTTAAGAGCACTGGCTGCTCTTCCAGAGGACCCGGATTCAATTCCCAGCACCCACATGGCAGCTCACAGCTGTCTGTAACTAGTTCCAAGGGATCTGACACCATCACATACATGAATGCAGATACAACACCAGTACACATGAAATAAAATTTAAAAGAAAGGTAGACTTGCCAGGTGTAGTGGCACACGCCTTTAATCCCAGCACTCGGGAGGCAGAGGCAGGTGGATCTCTGTGAGTTCGAGGCCAGCCTGGTCTACAAAGCGAGTTCAGGACAGCCAGAACTGTTACACAGAGAAGAGAAACCCTGTCTCAAAAAAAAGAAAAAAGAAAAAAGTAGACTTAGTAGTGCATACTATAGGCAGACAGGAGCATCACTACAAGTTCAAGGCCAGCTTGGTCTACATAGCAAGTTCCAATTCCAAGTTCGGGGCTACACAGTGAGACCCCATATCCAATATTTAAAAATCTTAAGCTTTAAAAGACCTCCAATGCTTCAGCCACAATAGGTCCCCAAAGGCATGCCCAGCTTAGACCCCAGCCTCCTGTTCTTGTTCCCTGGGACCCTTGCCTTCACACTTGCTGCTGCTGCTCCCACAAGGACTCACTTTGCTCAATCTCTGACTCATGATGCTCCCCCTGACAGGAGCACACCTGTCAGAACACCTCCATACAGGTCTTCTTGGCTGCACCTGTATGTGTGTGTGTGTGTGTGTGTGTGTGTGTGTGTGTGCGTGTGCGTGTGCGTGTGCGTGTGCGTGTGCGTGTGCGTGTTTGTGTTTGTGTTTGTGTCCCGCTCTCACAATGAGCAGTGCAATTGGACTTTTCTGTCCTGCTTGTGGGGATATAAGACTGCTATGAAGGTGTTTTATTCACCAAGTTATCCCCAGCACCCAGTCCTCTGCTGGGCACAGTCTGACATCAATCAGGTTTTCCAATAAAATAGACCAGTCCTTGTCCTGCTGGGTACCCCCGACTCACCTCCTTCCTGCTGGGGTCCACACCCTCCGGGAGATCCTCCACAGACTTGTTCACCAGCTGCTCCAGGGGGAAGGTAGGCAGGGGCCCAGAAGTGAAGCTGGTATTGGCAGTGAACACATCCACTTTGGAGTTCATGACTTCCTAGGAAAGAAGGAAACCACCATGGTTACTCCAGCAGCCATGTGGCTACATCTACACTGCTGCTGTTCTCTTCATTCTAGGGTACCTTCTTCAGGAGGTCTCTCCTGGTTCTCCCCCTCCCATTACACACACACAGACACACACACACGCACATACATGTATCCACTCAGTAGAACGCATCTCCCTGGGCTGGACCAGGAAGCTGGTATAATACTGCTTGTGCCCTGCATCTAACCTGTTAGTTGGAAAAAGAAGACGATTTAATCAATCACTAACTTCTCTGTGGCTTCCCTGGAACATGACATCTAATTTATCCTGGACAGTTATGACTCTTTCTCATATCTGTTGTAAAACTGTCATTTATAAATTCACTCAGCCTCAAACTAGCTTTTCTTTTTTAACACTGCCCTGTCCACCAGAAAGGGCACCTTAGTTCTCAGCCTGTGGTTGGAGGAGGTGGGAATGCCCTCACCCACTACCCTCACATGCTTGAGAAGTTGGTCTCAGGTTCTGATTGTGTTTCTGAAGAGCTAGCTCTGTCTTGTTTCTCTGTGGGCCTGGGACCTTTTCAAAGGATGGTTTTGAGTTCACAGGGTCATATCCCAAGCCTACAGGCTAAGCCCATCTCTGCGAAGTAACAAAAGGCTGAAAGAGTCACAATCGTTCTGCCTGGAGAGCTGCTCCCAAGGGTGATGGTGCTAGAGATGCCACCATTTTCCCAGGGACAGGCAGGCCATGGCTTATGCCCATCAAACCACCTGGGCCTTTCGTTTAAAGCATGCGGAACCTGGAGCTGAGGAGATGGCTCAAAGGATAGAGCGTTTGCTGTGCATGCGTGAGGACTGACGTTTAGATCACTGGCACACACAGAAGAACCAGGCAGAGTGGCAGCACACCTGCAGCAGTATTCTCCAGAAGCAAAAACAAGGGATCCCAGAGGAAAGCTGGCCACTACAGCAGGGCTCTGGGTTTTCAAGAGACCCTGCCTCGGTAAATAAAGTGGAGAGCAATCAGGGAAGATTGCTCAACGTTAATCTCTGGCCTCCACACACACATGTGCTCATGCACACACCTCACATACACATGAAGGAGCAAAAACATGCATATTCCCGAGAGCCAACTCAAAATGGAGCCTTCAAATCTGCTAATTTTGTTTCTAGTTTTGGTTGGTTGGTTGGTTGGTTTTGAGCAGGGTATTTCTATGTAGTTAGTCCTCCTGCCTCAGCCTCCTGAGTTCTGCAATTATAGTCATATACCACTATGCCAGGGAAAAAATATCTGCATTTTAATATGCTTCCCCATAGGTGGAAAAAAATAGAGGCCATCTCACTGTGAAATGGAGAGACATGGTATTACATAGCAAGGGCTTCCACGAGAGAAGGGAGGAGACAGGTGGGGTGCAAGATACTGATGTCTTCTACCATTGTTAGCTCTCATGGGTATGACCACCTCCAGGCCTTTCAGAGCCAGCCATACTTACATCAGCGATCTGGCTCCAGTCCCCAGAGTTTCCGAGCTCTGCCTTCAGGTCATCATAGGACTTGACGTTCTGCAGATAAAGCACACAACAGATCAGACTCCATCTCAGCAGAGAAATTGAATGGCTGTTTTCTTTAAGAGTGGAAAGAAGGCTGATCTGGGACCAGGTTGGGGGATGGGCAGGAGGTGGCCCAAGAGTGATCAGGTGAGCAATGTGGTCCTAATGGTGGTGAAGAACCTCCTCTACCTCCCAAACATTGGGATCACAGGCTTGTACCACCATGTCTGACCACTATTGCTTCCCTCTACTCCCCAGAGAGTTTAGTGGTGTCCCTGCAGCCTTTCTTCTTTTTTTTAAGTATCTAAAGCCATTTTTCAAAATCCCAAAGGAAGAAAAAAAAGCTTATGGGAGCTGGACAGGCCTCCCTTAGAGACCTGCCATGAAGGTGTCTGGAGGGAGGGTGTGCTGAGCCATGAGAACTGGCTAGAATAGGCTACTCACACTCCACTTGAAGGGGTCCCAAGCCAGGAACCAGCCTGTGAAGATGGTGGGCTCATGTCCCTGCTTCACCACAATGATAGGGGTCTCGGGGTCTCGCTTTCCTGGGTGGGTCTTGAGGTATTCCTGTACAGTGGTGGCTGCAGCTTTCTTCTCTTTCTCGTTGGCATGTTTCCCTATCCAGAAGAAAACCTGTGGAGAGCCCCACAGTCCCTCAGTCCTGCACAATGACCAGCACTAGCATTTCCCCATGCCTGCAGGCTCTGCCTCGGCTCATCCCTGATGCCCAGTAGGGAAGGCCTGTCACTACTCAGCTAATCTTGAGCAAGGCCTGTTTGGGCCTTGACTTTACATCTGGAAAATGAGGTTGGTCACATGCTGTTCCTTAGTCAGCTTGTGAATATGGGACACTCTCTTGCCACAGAGTCCAGGATTCTGGCAACATTCCTGTTTCCAAGGGAAATAAATCATGGGACAATCAGAGTGTGTCCTCTTTCTCTCTCTTCCTTCATAAGGAGGAAGAATAGAGGTCAATGTTTCCCTTCTCACAGGCCACTGGGGCTTCTTGATGAAAGGGACCAAGGTGAGGAAGGGTGGTCCTCAGCCCTCTTGTCCTACCTGGTCCCAGACATCCAATAGGAACACATCTTCCTCCTCCAGGTCATCCTGACTGAAGTCAAAGATCTCTGTGGCCATAAAGCGCCCAGTCTGGTTGGAGCATTCGAAGAGCCGAGGAGTGATGACTTGGTTCTCCTCCTGTAGCCTGTAGGGTGGTCAGAAAGAGGTGTGGGGCATAGAGACTTGAGAAACACGGGGACTGAAGGGTCTGAAGGTCTCTTACATGGTGGGTGGAGGGTGAGAGGACATGCTGGGACATTATTACCTCTTGGTGTTGGCATATGGCGCCTTCCCACCCAGGGCCATCCAGAAGTTGGCTGGCTCCTGACCCTCCACCACCACTTGCTTCTCTGTTCGAGAGATAGTATCAGCAACCATCTTGGCCATCTCCCGCTCATCCCCACTGCAGCCCTGGGCAAAGAGGGAGGTCAGTCGTGCTTGGAAGACCGTCTTTGATATCACCCACCTCCTCACCCTCCTGCTACATTCAGTTGGAACTCCTGTGTCCGAGGGTCCTTTTGGACCAGGACACACCCCCGAGGGAATGTTCCTGCTTTTCTCTGCCCTTAACAGTCTAAAGAATATCAGAGATTGGGGGCTGGAGAGATGGCTCAGAGGTTAAGAGCACTGACTGCTCTTCCAGAGGTCCTGAGTTTGATTCCCAGCAACCACATGGTGGCTCACAACCATCTATAATTAGATCTGGTGCCCTCTTCTGGCCTGCAGGCATACATGCAGATAGAACACTATATACATAATAAATAAATCTTTAAAAAAAAAGAATAACAGAGATGATGAGGGAACGCACCCCACTAGAAGTAAGAGAGACAACACACTGGAGAGACACAAGGCAGGGAGAGAGTTGAGACGGGAATGCTGGCAGACGGGTGCCTCATATGAAGGGAACAAGACAGGCTGATTCTGACACAGTGAATCAGGGAGGCACAGAAAGACCAGAGCTGAGCGAGGGAAACTCTTGGGCTGCCACAATGTGCCTGTGAGTGGGACCTGGTCACCCAGATGCCTTCCACCTTTGCCCTGACCTGTTCTGTGACAGAGGACCCACTGGGGAAGGGAGACCTGTGGCCCCTCACACACCTTCCCACACCACAGGTAGCAGCAGGATGGAGTCTTGAGTATGAAAACATCATTGGAGTTGAGGGAGGTGGCCCGGGCCGTGACCTCAAAAGCTTTGGTGTTGTTGGCACTGGTTCCCCGGACCTGAAACAGCCTTGTAGAGGGTACAGGCTCTGAGTTGTTTTCTCGGGAGGTGCCTCCCTACAGGCATAAGGGGAAGGCAGGAAGACAGGGACAAATGAGAAGGTTACATGATGATGCGAAGACCACCCAGAGAGGGAGAGGGGTGAAGAGCCAGCCTAAAGACAGCTTTGATCTTGGCCCTCCACTGCTTTTATGTCAAACCCAGGTACTCTGGTGGCCCTTAAAGGCCCATGAAATTCGAAATGAAGACAGACTATCTTTGTGTTCTTTCTTTCCTTCCCTAAACCCTCGGGGCAGCTGGGCTCCTGCATGTAAGCCCTTGTTTTCCCCCATGGAGCTCTCCAGTTTCCCCCCCAATGTCTAGAGGTCCTCTGAATTCCTCCTGACCATGAATTCTCTGCCTGCTCCCCAATTACTGCATTCCTGCCTCCCATGGAACTCAACTTCCCTCTCTGGCATTAAACTGCATACTGCTTCAAGCCGAGCCGGGAGCTTGCTGCTCAGACAGAGCCACATGACTGTCCCTTCTCAACGAGTGTGCTCCTGCCTTGTCTCGCTTCACTTCCTGAGTTGCAAAAGACTATGTGCTCAGAAAGCTTGCCATAAACAGATCATTGCTTAAACAGCTGCACGAGATGTCTAGTTCATTTCATTGGGAAGGTACAGCAAATCTAGTCACCCACACACACACTCACCAAAACCTCCTTTTTCATGTAGCAGAGACCAAGGAGAGTAAACAACATTTGTACACAGTGAGGGTTCCTTCCCTAAACTCTAAAGCAAACATGCTGGTTTCTGTCACCAAGTTTATTCGTGACAAGGGACCTCTGCTATGAGGAATAGGCTTTGTCCCAGCCTCATGCCCACCCTACAACCCTTTCCCCATCTCCTGGATGCTATCTCTCAGGTCAGCAGCTGCACCTGATAAACCACCATTCGCCCCTTGAAGATAGACATGAGGTGAGGTGGCTCCTTGCCCATCGGGACCCGGATCTGCACTGGCTCATCATTGTACTTCTGGTCCAGGATGACAGCTTGATACGCCGAGGCTGCAATTTCATCTTGGCTGGCCTGGGCACCCTGGGAACAATCAAGAAGGAGGGACGGAGTCCGGAGTTTAACCCTATCCCTCTGCCTCCAAAATATTTCACCCCAATTTTAAATGTTTACTATACTTGTTTAAGAGTATATATGTATGTGTTCACATGTATGGGCATGGGCTGGGCATGGTGGCACAGACCTTTAATCTCAGCACTCAGGAGGCAAAGGCAGGTGGATCTCTGTGAGTTTGAGACCAGCCTGATCTACAGAGTGAGTTCCAGAGCCAAATAATATAGACATTTTATCAAAAGAAAAGGGGAGAGATGGAGGAAGAGAGAGCAAGCCAGAGAGACTATGTGCACAAGCAGGTACAGAAGTCAAAGACTTCCAGGAGACATTCCTCCTACCACGTCGGTTCCAGGGATGGAACTCACATGAGACTTGGCAGCAAGTGCCCTTACCCCTGAACCATCTCTCTGTCCACCCAATTTTTTTTTTTGTTTTGTTTTTCAAGACAGGGTTTCTCTATGTAGCCCTGACTGTCCTGGACTCGCTTTGTAGACCAGGCTGGCCTCGAACTCACAGAGATCCACCTGCCTCTCTGCCTCCCAAGTGCTGGGATTAAAGGCATGCGCCACTACCACCCGGCCCAATTTTTTTTTTTTAACGTTTTTCCTTTTGAGATGGAATCTTACTATGTATCCCTCTCGGCCCATGCTACAGTCTAGCATGGGATTCACAGAGATCAACCTGCCTCTGCCTCCTGAGTGCTTAGATTAAAAGCATGTGCCCCTGCACTAGGCCTCACCCAATTATTACTTTTTTTTTTTTTTTAGGCTGGGTCTTATGTATCCCAGGCTGGCCTGGAACATTCTATGTAGCCTAGGATGACCTTGAACTTCTAACCCTTCTTCCTCCACTTCCTAAATGCTGGGATTATAGGCACTTACTATACCACACTAGATTTGGTGCAAGGCTGAGGACTGAACCTAGGGCTTTGTGTGTGGTAGTCAGTAATCCCGCCAACTGAACGACATCCCCAGCCATCCCCAGATCTGGCCTGACTGAACCTATAATATAGTCTCCCTTCAGTCCCACACTGAACACAACCAAAACCTAACGCCAATAGACTGTGATTTGGGCCCTAGCCCCAACTCTAATCCTTTCCCGGCCCAGTCCTGGTTCACCTGAAGCCCAGACCTGACCCCAAACATGCTATCTTCTTCCTGTTCCCATCCTCAGAGAGATACCACAGAACTCACTCTCTGTACCCAGGCATCTGACACTGAGTCACTCAGAACCAAAGGGAAAGAGCTGTGAATGGGAAAACCCAATGGGAACCATCTAAGACCTAGAGCAAAACCAAGATGGAAAAAAGCTGGAGGAAGTGAGTCCCCCACCTCCAGGGGTATTCACCCATGGGTGAGACTGGAATGGGGTATAGCTGTGCTGCAGGTGAGGTGGGCAGGACCTCACCTGCCAGATATACAACAAGTAGTGTTCTTTCTCGCCTATGAGGTAGGTGTAGAGCAGCAGGTAGCAGTCACCACCATAGAAATGGCCCAGCCACTTGGAATCCACAGGCACCAGCTCTAAGTTCTCGATGCGCCACATCTGGGAGGAGAATCAATCCTGTATGAGGTCCAGCCTGGGTCCTACTGCCCTTTTTACACCAACCCGTCCTCCTCCCCCCCCCCCCCCCCCCGCTCACCTGTACTTCCCCACTCCCATCATCCACCATTTTCTGCTGGGCGGCCACTTGAGGCTGTACATGCATGGACATGGCGTCAAACTTCACCTGTTCCACCTTGGCTGGAGAGATGAGGACACCAACCATCTGTAGCTGAGGTACCCCACATTCTCACTACAGTCCTGAGTACAGGCTGGGATTTGCAGACCCAAGTGACAGATGAATAAACTAAGGCCAGAGAGACTCAGCTGTCCATCCAAGGTCACCCAGATGGAGAGTAATGAAGATAAATAAGTCACAGCACCATGCCTCTAAGGCACTGGCTTAGTCAGTGGCTCCCAGGGAAGCCATGGAGGACAAGCAAGGGTCAAGAACAGAGCTTAATTTAGTCTGGCTCTCTGTACCATTCAGACTTCAAGCAGGGCCTTGCCTCCCAGCTTGGCAGGAAGCCCATGGTGATGGAGGCTGTATACGGTCCTTTCCTTTGAACTCCTCCCCCAGTGTCTGACATACCCCTTGCCTCAGCAAATATAGTCTGGTAAGAAGTTTCTTGGGGGGGCTGGAGAGATGGCTCAGCGGTTAAGAGCACTGGCTGCTCTTCCAGAGGTCATGAGTTCAATTCCCAGCAACCACATGGTGGCTCACAACCATCCATAATGAAATCTGGTGCCCTCTTCTGGCCTGCAGATATACCTGCAGACAGAACACTGTATACATAATAAATAAATCTTTAAAAAAAAAAAAAAAAAAAAAAAAGAAGAAGAAGTTTCTTGGTTCCCAGGGAGGCTCAGACCCATTCCACATGAAAGACAGGTCATTTTTAGCTCCCTCTTTCTTTGTGATAACTCTTGAGCTTCTTTGTCCCCTGGGCACCAGGGAGCTGAGAGCCAGGTTAATATGTGTATGGAAGAGGGGCATTAGGAAAAGAAGGCAGGAGGTGTGGGCTCTCACCCACAGAGCCCACTGTGTGGGTTTTGCCCAGGCCTGAGGTACGATTGGGCACTGTCCACTTCTGGAAGAGCTGCTGGAAGAGGGCCGACTCCGCCCCATCATTCTGCACCTCCACCTGTGTGCTTGGTGGGTACTGCTTGGCTTTGATGAAGTTCTGGGAAAAGAAGGGGATCACTGGAGGGTACCACCTCCCTGTCCCTAGTCCGCACACCTCCATGCAAACCAAAGCCTTGCAGCAACCCTGAACATACTCAGTTCCAACCCCAATGCTGACCCCCAAACTTAACCCTACCAACCCTCCCCAGTCAAGATCAAACCTGATAATGTCTCAAACTCTAACCTCACCCCTGCATCTAATCCTGACCCCAGACCTAACTCTGATCCCAATGGATCTGACCTCTTCCTAAGCTACACCTCAATTCTAATTCTAGTGCCCATTCCAACACTGACTCCAGACCTGAGTCCTGTCTAGGCCCTGACCCCAAACCCACTCAATCTTTCTGGAGGAAGACTAGCCATTCCCTTATCTAAACTAAGTTCTTGTATGGGTTGGTGACACCCAATATCCCAAGGAGGCCTAGATTTGGCTGGTGGTCAGTTCACTCACACGCTGAGAACATTATAGTCCTCAGCCCCCAACAACTGTCCATTCACTCCCAGTCCTGACCTCTCAGAACCTTCCTGGTGCTATGGTCCAGACTGAGTCCCTTTCTGCTGCTGCTAGACCAGCAGTTCTCAACCTGAGGGTTGTGACCCCGTGGTGTCACCTAGCAGATATCCTGCATATCGGATATTTACATTACAATTTATAACACTAGCAAAATTATACTTACGGAATAGCAATGGGAATAATTTTGTGGTTGGTGCTCACAAAACATGAGAAACTGTCTTAAAGGCTCGCAGCATCAGGAAGGCTGAGAACCACTGTGCTAGACCCTTTCCTTACCAAGGCCTGATTCATGGCTCCGCTCCTCTCCTGGGCATTAGCATTTTTCCCCTTCCACACAAAGATCTTCAGGCCTCCCTGGTCCAGGATGTAACAGTCCTAGAGTCAGTAGAGAGAGAGAGAGAGAAGAAAAAGAGCCTGTGGTTTTGGAGGGCAAGGATGTGCCAGTTTTCTCTCCCTAAATCCACTTTAGCATCTTACAGGTGCCCCTTGCTTGGGGTCCTCCAGACCCTCTCACCTCATGGCTGAGCAGGTCCTGGGTGAGTGGCTGAGTAGCAACTTCCCTGACCACCAGCTTTCCTCCTGAGTCAGACACGCTGCAGAATAAAGCAAGGCATGGATAGGAGAGCACCCCACCACCTCAGGAAGGCCCCAGCACCCTGGAAGACCCTGGCACCCTAGGAAGTCCCCAACACCCTGGAAGGCTCCAGCCTAGAACTCACTGGTAGAGCTTAAGCAAGGCCTTAACTGCTGGCTCCACCACTGAGTCAGAAATGGCCGCCTTCAGTTCCTTGCGTTGGCCCAGCACGTGGGTCATAATTTCCATCAGCTGTGGGGAGTTCCTTTCATTCTCCCCGTCCACCACACCCACATAGGTGCGACCGCCCCGTTCCTGGTCTCGGATCTCTTTAGCCAAGGTGGTGCCCTGCGGGAAAGCCAAGGATGACCCATGAAAGTTGGCAGCAGAGAGAGTAGTAGTGGTCACCACCCTGAAGTCTGCTGGGCAGACTCCACCCCATCCCAAAGATCTACAAGGGGTGGAGACAAGGCGTTTCAGGTGCGTGAGGAAACACTTGGAAGCTACGAGAAAGTAGATCTCCTCATAGGTTAGGGGGGCTGGGAGGAATTAGTAGAGGTGCTTTGGGATGGGCTTGCTGGGCCTTTAGTTTTGACATTGTTGGGAATTTGTGGTTTTCCTTCATGATTTTGTACAAGAGCTGAACCTCAAAGATCATAGTACCACACACAGTCTGCACAAAGCACACATGTTCACAATACACACACAAATTCACATGCACATACCTACACACAAATACCCAGAGAGCTCAGTTTCATGAAAGCTCACACAAGCATGCATATGCACACATAGTCCCATGGGTGCCAGCTTTCACATGTACACACTGTGGTTCACTCATTTTTAGCCCAAGTCCCCACCTTTCTTTTTTTTTTTTTTTTTTGGTTTTTTCGAGACCGGGTTTCTCTGTGTATCCTTGGCTGTCCTGGACTCACTTTGTAGACCAGGCTGGCCTTGAACTCACAAAGATCTGCCTGCCTCTGCCTCCCAAGTGCTGGGATTAAAGGCGTGTGCCACCACCGCCCGGCAAGTCCCCACCTTTCATGGGCCCTCTGGAGTCCCAGGGCCCTTGTGGACAGCTGCACAACACCCGTGTGCTTCTGTCTCTTGCCTAGCCCTCGGCTCTCATCATAGGACAGCCCCTCATCAGACAGACAAAAGTATCCTCTGTTTTTTCCCTGAGATCTTCCCCATCTCAGGAACTGGGCCTCCACTGCTCCCTACTGTTCTTGAGCAGAAGGCTTTGCATCCTCATCCTATACCAGAGAAGCCCAGGTTCCACCTGGTCCTCTACCCTGCCCATTTCTACTCAGAAATCATAAGCTTTGTTAACTGGGTGTACCCAGCAAAAGACCTAACCCTTTCTCACAACCTGCTGACCACACATTCTGCCTATGAGACCTGCTTACCTACCCACTCAGCATATTCCTACTGAGCTGGTGGACTCTCTACCAGCCACCTTCCTGTCCCAGGGCCTTTGCCTCACCTCCATCTGATCCCCAAAGCTTCTCTGTATACCCAGGAATATATAAGAGTATACCATACTCCACAGTAATTATGCCTTTGGTTCTTCCTTTCCCATCTGGCTTTTTGACTAGATGCCCAGCAAAGTTCAAGCCAGTTCACCCAACCTTTGGGTACCCAAAGCTGAGCATGAGGACTGCCATACTACAGAGACATAGTCCACCTTAAGGGTTAGTCACGAGTACACGC
>CAJQZJ010000750.1:2129811-2142320 GCA_907164525.1 Lophiomys imhausi | reverse complement strand
TAAGGGTTAGTCACGAGTACACGCAGCAGCATGGCTCTTTGTGTACTTGAAGACTCAGGTCTACCTTCACACACTTTCCCGTCCCCAGAAGTGCCAGCAAGAAGCTTGTGGGGTGGGAGTGGTTGGGGGGGGCAGCAGAGCTTTGACTTGGGGCAGGTGATGCTGAAGCTGCTGAATCAGGTAGGGCACTCTGAATTGCAGGGGTGAGGTCTCTGTCAGGATTACCCGAAGTCTCTCCATTCGGCTACTCTCTGGCCCATTCCACTGGATGATAAGCTTCCCAAGGTCCAGCAAGAAGACATCCCCTCTGTTGAAACTCTTCCAGGACATTTCCACCTAGAGGGAGCAGGGAGGTCCAGAGTCCACTGAGAGCCGACAGACACATCAGCAGCATCTCCAACCACCTCCCTTCTCTCTGCCCCGCTCAGTTCCTAGTCAGTGTCCCAGCTGGGCCACCCCACCTCTCCAGCCATCACATTCCTCTTGCCCTTGACATGCAACAGCCGCTGGACATTGCTGGAGTTTGTTTCCACGTGCTTCATGCCAGAAGCCACGCCCCCTTTCCGGATCCTGGGAAAGAAAGGAAAACTGACTCAAGGACATTGGGTAAGGGAGGTGTGCTGAGGTCCTGAGCTGCCTGGGGCCCTGAGGCCCCACCTGGGACAGGCTGAGGCAAAGGAAGTACTTATGGTTCAGACATCAAAGTTACATTCACTATCAATGTTCTGCAAGGGCTTGGTTGGCCTGTAGCATGCTGTTGCACCTGACCCTGCCTGGTAGGTCTTTCTGCCCTTGGCACCAGCTCACTGCGCTCTAGGGAGGGTCTGCAATGATAATCATGGTGATCTGGAGAAAAGAAAAAGGGAAAAAGGCCATGTCCCTGGTGACAGGGCATGAGGTGGAAGAAGGGAGAGATGCCACTCAAATGCCACACACACACACACACACACACACACACACACACACACACACACAAACCTAGGGGTGTGCTATGGGCAGAAGAGAGTAAGACAAAAAGGGGAGGTAGGGACTATGGCTGATTGGAGAGCTTCCATCTCCTACAAGATAAAGAAGAGCAGGTGTTTCCATGAGGAAAGCCAGCCCAACAGAGCTTTGGACTTTTCTAGAAAAGGTAGAAAGACTGTCCTGTTGGTGAAAGGCGGGATTAGAGAAGGAACAGCCATCTTAGCCTGAGTGGGCGGGGCTTGGTGTGAGGGCCTCAGGCAGCTGAGGACAGGAACTAAGGCCATAGTCACAGGATTTTAGAAGGGCCCAAGGGGTAAGTCAGGCCAAAGTAGACTCAGAAAGACAGGGCCAAGGTCAGAGTAACAGCAAAAATAAGGGTGAAAAAAAAATCAGCAAAAGCCATGTGAGCTTCCTAGAAGTCCCAAAGCTTCAGGCTTCCTTCCTTCCTGGCACAGGTCACTTCCCAGTGTCCAGAGTCTCTCACACCGCAAGCCTTAGTGTCCCTATCTCTTCAGTGCAGCCCCCATGTCCCAGTCCCCACCTCTGATGACCAGTCTTGGTGTCCTCCCCAGCCCCATTGCACCCCTCCCTACACAAGGCCTTTCTTGAAGTAGCTTCGGAAAGTCTCGCTCTCATTGCCTTGGACCTCACGGTGCTGGACAGCCCGGCCCTTCAGGTAGTCATCCATCTGTGTTGTGTAGATGGCAGCTGCCCCCTGCTCATCCTGGGACGAGTCCTGGCCGATCCAGTAGTGGATATCGTAGGACAGGGTGCTGCTGGTCTTGTGGATCTGGGGGTAGGAGGCACCTGTGTAGTGAGAACTGGGTTTCCAGGGTCCCCTATCCCATTCTGCATGGTCTCCCACACACTTGGACCCTGGGCCACAGATAACCCTGGAGCAAGGGAGGCCTCTGGCCTGCTGTTGATCCCTGAGTTGTGGCCCAGTTCAGTCACTCACTGTACTGATTGGGGTCAGTAGGTGGCTTGGCTCTCTCTGGACCTTGTTCTTATCTTGAGAATAACTCACACGGACTGATATGTGTGGACTATCAGATGGTAAGGTGACTACATGGGCAAACAAGGATATTACAACTGTGCTTCACTGTTTGTCGGGGATAGGACCCCCATAGATGCTCTGTACTGCCTATGCTGGAGTCCCCTCTGTAAAATGTGTGTGATGTTTGCATAAAATCTGAAATCCTCCCTTATGCTTAAAAAATTTATGTGTGTAGCCGGGCGGTGGTGGCACACGTCTTTAATCCCAGCACTTGGGAGGCACAGGCAGGCGGATCTTTGCGAGTTCAGGGCCAGCCTGGTCTACAAAGTGAGTCCAGCACAGCCAGGGCTACACAGAGAAACCTTGTCTCGAAAAACCAAAAAAAAAAAAATTTATATGTGTGTGTGTGTGTGTGTGTGTGTGTGCGCACACGTGCGTGCATATGAATGTTATATGTGTTTAAGTGCAGTTAAAGGCATGCCCTGGTGCATGCGTGTGTGTGTGTGTGTGTGTGTGTGTGTGTGTGTGTGTGTGTAGGACAGAGGACAACTTTTAGGAGTTGGTGCTCTCTACTGTACTTCAGGATTGGATCCCTCTGGTCAGGCACTTAAATTTATGAGCCATCTCCCTAGCTCAAGAACTAGCTTTGTTGTTACTGTTTTTTTTTTTTTTTTTTTTTTTTTTGATTCAGGGCCTCATGTAGCCCAAGCTAGACAGGAGCACCTGGGATGGAGAATAGCGTCCATCTGATTTCTCTTTCTACCTCAGCAGTGCTGGGATTACAGGCCTGTATGCCAACCCACCCACTCATGTAGGGCTAGGGATCACACTCAGGGCCTCCTGTGTACAAGGTCAGCACTCTACCATTTCAGCTACGTCCCAGGTGTCTCTTAGACTTTACATCATCTGTGGATGATTCATACTACCTAAAAGAAGATAGGTACTGTCAAAATAATTGCTATATTGTACTCTTTATGGAATAGTGACAAGAAAAAAATTATATAACCATTCACTACAAATTCAATTAATTTTAAAATTATATACATATACATATATATGTATGTATGTGTGTGTGTGTGTACTATGCTGGGAACCAAACTCACTCATGTCCTCTGCAAGAGCAGTAAGCACTCTTGACTGAGGATCCATCTTTCCAGCCCCCCCAGATGCAATTTTCTTCCAAATATTTTTTGATGCATTGTTATTGATTTTGATGCACTGAACCCACAGATATCTTGTGTACCCAGATGCAATTTTCTTCCAAATATTTTTTGATGCATTGTTATTGATTTTGATGCACTGAACCCACAGATATCTTGTGTACACAAATAACTGCTGCATTCACAATTATTGTGTAAATACATCATAGCTGTTTTCAATCTGTGACCCAGAACTTGACTTTTCACTCAACAGTAAGGATGTGGCTAATTGTTAAACATATATCTTCAAACTGTAGAAGCAGGGTAGACAAGAGGGCTGACTCAGAGGCTAAAGGCACTTGCAACCAAGACTACCTGAGTTTGATCCCTGGAGCCCACATAGAAGAAAAATAGAACTGACTCCAGATAATTATCCTGTGGCAACATGTGCATCCAGCACATGCTGAATATGAATAAGTAAATGTAATTTGGAAAAACCTTAAAAATTAGAAGCAAAAGTGAGTCCAGGATAGCCAGGGCTATTGCACAGAGAAACCATGTCTCAAAAGAGAAAACAACAACAAAGTAGAAGCAAATTGCCAGGCGTGGTGGCGCACGCCTTTAACCCCAGCACTGGGGAGGCAGAGGCAGCCCATCTCTGTGAGTTCAAGGCCAGCCTGGTCTACAAAGTGAGTCTAGGACAGCCAGGGCTATTACTCAGAGAAACACTGTCTCCAAAAAGGAAGAGAAGAAGGAGGAGGAGGAGGAGGAGGAGGAGATCAATATAAGAAAAGCACAAATGTCTTTAGTAGGGTAGGTAGTGCTGGGATGTGCAAATATCAGGAAAGAGCATGAAGATCATGTGGGTTTTAAGAGAGAAGGGCCAGGGCCAGCGAAGTAGCTGAGTGGGTAAGCATGCCTGCCACAGTGACTGATTACTTGAATTCAATCCCTGGGCCACATGATAGTACAAACAGAGAATGGACTTCCCCAAATTGTTCTCTGAACTCCACGCCCTCTGCATGGCACACAAGCATGCATATGCACACACAAGTATGATAATAAAAGGTGGACCAACTCAGAAGGTCCCCCAAGGCTGAATGAGCTTAGAAAGGGCTTTTACAGCCGGGCGGTGGTGGCGCACACCTTTAATCCCAGCACTTGGGAGGCAGAGGTAGGCGGATCTCTGTGAGTTCGAGGCCAGCCTGGTCTACAAAGAGAGTCCAGGACATCCAGAGATATACAGAGAGCCGGGCGTTGGTGGCGCACGCCTTTAATCCCAGCACTTGGGAGGCAGAGGTAGGCGGATCTCTGTGAGTTCGAGGCCAGCCTGGTCTATAAAGTGAGTCCAGGACAGCCAGAGCTGTTATACAGAGAAACCCTGTCTCGAAAAACCAAAAAAAAAAAAAAAAAGAAAGGGCTTTTACAAACATTTCTAAGCTCTGTGGAGCCACACAGCTAGGCACCTGGGCACACTTATAAACACTGGTGATGAAGCCAGACCACTTCTCAGCACTGTCCCCAGCCTCTAGTTTCCTCCCTAATACCAAGCAAGCTTTGCTCTCTGTTCAGTCCCTTCTGGCCTGACCCACTTACAGCCAGGACTATGTAGCAGTCACCATCGAAGAAGCTTCCAAAGGTGCTGGAAGGAACAGACACCATCTGCATAGCCTGAGGAGAGAAAGAGGCCATTGTGGGCTTGGTGGCAAACCTACCCAGGAGACTGAAGGAACAGGACTGCTTGGGTCTAGCCATTCTAGGCAGTTATGTGCTGTTCCAATCATGTGGCTGCGCTGAGTTTGGGATCAGTACAATGGCGTCCCAGGAACAGGGCACTATAGGGTTAGCGAAGGAGGAAAGAACTGATCCGGGTCAGAAAGAGGGAGGTCACAGGAGCTACCGGGACCACCAGCTGGGGAAGCTGACCAGGGGATGTGCAGCAGGACGGGAATTGGGGGTGCAGGATCTAACAAGGTTTGGGGGTAGCTTAAAGATATGGAGTCCTTACTGGGTGCGGCCCTGGGTTTCCTTCCCCAACACCACAAAATGCCAAAAAGCAGAAAGATCAGGACTTAATAATGAAAGGTAGAGAAAAGAGATGGAGTGGGAGGAGGAAATGTGGCAGGAGCTAGAGAGGAAACACCAGAGAAGGACAGGGCCACTGGGGACAAGGAAGTGGAGGAAGGCTAAAGGAGGATGACAGCGGAATGGAGAGAAGAGGTGAGGGAGGAAGCAGGGGTGAGGGAGAGGGAGCAAGTGGCACCAGCAGCTCCCTGCAGTGTTCAGAGCAATGTCAGGTTTCCTCCACCCTCCTGAGTGCCAGAACTCCCCTCCAGACAGAACTCACCTCCATCCTCCATATCTGTATCCCTGGAGTTGTGATGTTGAGAGAACCTTTGACTTGGGTGGTCAACTTGGTCATGGTGGGTGAACCTAGAGGAGAAGGCATGTGAAAGCCATGGCCGTGCAGCTTGGAGTGCCCAGAGTCTCAGGTGGAGACCAGCTTATCTCTGGGTCTCCCTGGCTGGCCAGCCTAGCTAACTAGATGAGCTTTAGGCTAATGGGTAACCCTGTTTGGGGAAAAAAGAGGGTGGTGGACACACACACACACACACACACACACACACACACACACACACAGTAAACAAATATAATGTTAAGATTTTGTTTTTCTTTTTGTTTATAGAGACAGGGTTTTCTCTGTGTATCTCAGCTGTCCCAGACTCACTCTATAGAACAGGCTAGGCTTGAACTCACAGAGATCTGCCTGCCTCTGCCTCCTGAGTGCTGGGATTAAACATGCCCGGCAATTACAGACAGCCGTGAACTCCGTGTGGGTGCTGGAATTTGAACCTGGGTCCTTTGGAAGAACAGCCAGTGCTCTTGACCACTGAGCCATCTCTCCAGCCCTAACACTAAGATTTTTTTTTTTTTTTTTAAAAAAGGGTGTTAGCCGGGCGGTGGTGGCGCACGCCTTTAATCCCAGCACTAGGGAGGCAGAGGCAGGCGGATCTTTGTGAGTTCGAGGCCAGCCTGGTCTACAAAGTGAGTCCAGGACAGCCAAGGATACACAGAGAAACCCTGTCTCGAAAAACCAAAAAAAAAAAAAAAAGGGTGTTACCTGAGGAATGACACATCTGTTTGTTCTCTGGCCCACACACACAGGTACACACATACATGTGTGAGCACTTGCACACAGACATGCACACACATACACACAGAAAGGGGAAAAGAAAAGAAAGTTGTCTTTGAAGTTCATAGATGCTTGGTTCACTGTAGTCTTACAAGTGGAACCATAGCCTGATCTACATAGTAGCTCAGGACAGCCTGGGGTTGGGGTGGGGTGGGGGAGGGACCATAAATTTCCATCGGTAAATGAAACAGAGAGCCGTGTAGCCGCACACACAAAGGAACACTATTAAGCCATAACATGGAACATAGTAATGGCACATGCCCCAACACAAACTGCACTAAGAGAAAGGAGCCAGTCACAAAAGCCAGTCACATGCTAAAGCACCCCATTTACATGAGCTATTCAGACAGGCAAATCTTTAGGGCAGAGACTGTGTTCGCTAGGTCTGGGCACGGGGGAACAGGGTGCTAGTGAGCACAGAGTTGCCCACTGGGATGGCAAGAAGTGCTGGAGCTGGCATGCAGAGAGAGCTGCATAGCATTGTGAATGTGTTAAATGCCACAGATCCACCTGGACAAAATGGGGGCTGGGCTCAGGGGCAGAGAGTTTGTTTAGCGTGCACAGGTCCTGAGTCCCACACCCAGCTCCTAACTAAATAATAAATAGAATAAAATGACTGGGTGTGGTGCTGAACACCTGCAAACCCAGCTCTGGAAGTGAATGGCTGTAACAGTGATAGGAGAATATACGGTGAAACTAGCCTGGGCTATGCCATAGGTAGATGGATGGGTGGATAGATGATAGATAGATAGATAAGATGGATAATCCATTTTTTCAGTATTTTATCATAGTAATACAAAAGAGAGCATACCTGTCCCCCACCAGCCTGTTAACATCCTTCAATCACTGTGATTGTTGCTCAGAATATTGTTTGTTTTCTTTTTGGGACAGGGTTTCCCTAGGTAGCCCTGGCTGTCGTGGAATTCACTCTGTAAACCAAGCTGGCCTCGAACTCAGAGATCTGCCTCCCTCTGCCTCCAGAGTGCTGGGATTAAAGGCATACAGCACCACTCCCAGCTGTCGCCCACATGTTCTCACAAGGGCAGGGACCATTTCTGCCTGCTTGGTACTAAAATCTCCAGCATTAAATTGGGTGTGGTGTCAAACACCTGTAATCCTAGTACTCTGGTGGAGGCAGAATGAGCAGGAGTTAAAGGTCATCCTTGACTCCATAGCAAGCTTGAGGCCAACTTAGGCTACATAGGACGCTTTCTAACAATAATTAGGTGTCAGCAAAAATGGCTTGATTTTGCTCGAATTCCCACCAGTCTGATAACTGGAGTTCAATCCCCAGAACCCTGCTGGTAGGGGAAACAACACCCAGAATTTATTCTCTGACTGCCACATGTGTGCTGTGGCATGCACATGCCTTTATACATACACAACCAATCAGTCAGTCCATGTCATTTAAAAAATAATAATAGTTAATTAAATCTCCAGCATTTGGTACAATACCAGTTCTCCAGTGGATGAGTGAATGAGTGACAGAAAGCAGGGAAGGAGTAAGGAGAAAGGGAAGGTTTGGATGGATGGATGGATGGATGGATGGATGGATGGATGGATGGATGGATGACAGGCAAAGAGAATCTACCACTAGTGCTAACCACCCTCCATCCACTGGGCTGGAAGAAGCCTCCACTTCCCAAGTTTTCCCTAGCTTTTTCTCTTTCTGTTTGGACCTGTGGCTGTGTTTGTTCCAGCTGCTGATCAGAGCCGCCTGGGAGCTCCTGAGCTCAGAGCATCCCTAGGGCTCTGATTTAATTACACCGGAATGGGGCTTAGGGCTTGGATACTTTATTTTCACCATAGATGAGGCCTCAGTCCTTTGAAAACTGTGAGCCACAGTGAGAACCACTTGTACCTGGTTTTTCTCAACCCTCTCCACCGGGTCCGAGGTCAGCCCTACTCCACGTGCCTGCCCCAAGCTGAGTAGTAAGTAGTCAGTCACCCTCTGCGGCCGCTCCTTGGCCTAGTGACTAATAGGTCAAGAGCCCCACACTGATGGCCCCATCTCTCCAGCTAATCTCTCCTTGCACTTTGACCTTGAGTCATGTCCTGGATAATAAATGCCTTGGCCTTTAACTCTTGTGAACTCCCTCTTCTGAGCCCTGCAGGGTGCACAGCCTGAACAGCCTGACCCTTGGTGATCCAGGCCACCAATCCAAACACAGCTTGCTGTGTTTGCAGAAGCACCACGGACCTGACTCCACCTGATACCCTGGTTAGCATGGCCCCCAGTATCAGATATTCCTGAGCATGAAGTGTTCCCTAGACACACACACACACACACACACACACACACACACACCCCTAGGCCTCTTGGTTCAGCAAGACCAATTTGGGTGCAAAAAACAGTATTTTCTGTTGTATTCCAGCCATCTTTGCTACTGTTACCCTTTCTCTAGGACTCTCTTTTGCATTCTCTAGGTGAGGAATGTGGGCCATTTCTTGGTGAGCTAGAAGCAGAGGTCTACCAGATGGACTGTCCTGGAGCAAATTGGTAACAAAATAAAGTCATGTTAGACACAGGGGTATTTATTGTCCACCAGGGAGGGGATAAAGGCTTGCTGCCTCTCTCTGAAGAAAAGTGGGATTGAGACTCCCCTACCTCTTCACTCAACAGCTTAAACAGAGAAGAGGACTGCCTTTTTTTTTTTTTTTTTTTTTTTGAGGCAGGGTTTCTCTGTGTAACAGAGCCCTGGATGTCCTGGCCCAGCAGGATTGCATTCTTAGGGCTAAGTGAAGATGTCTGGTCTGGTGGGTCCAACTCCATGGGCACCTTCAGTTGCTTCTGATCTACCTGTTTTGGTCAGAGCAGACACCTCTCCCTGGCCCCAGAAGGACCCCCTCAGCTCTCCTGTCTCCCCTAAACTTCAGGGAGCACTGGAGGGCCCTCATTCCCCAACCTGCCAGCAAGGATGGGGAGGGGATGTGTTCCTCAACTTGAACTCACTGCCTCACCCCTCGTCCCCACCCTTCTACAGCCCTAGCCCTGGGAGGACATCTTTCACCCAGAGAATCAAAAGTCAGCTATGTGTGTAGAATCTTGGATGCCTCCCCTCCTGCCCTTCTGTCCCAACAGTCTGCCCTCCAACACCCCCCAACCCTCTCTTGTGGCACTCTGCTTTCGAGACTAGCAGCCTGACTACTGGCCACAATCCCAAGGCTACAAGTACCTCTGCTCTCTCACTCATACTGTTCCAGACTCAACTAGCACACACTTCCTCCAGGAAGCCTTCCCAGAATTCTTAGGCTGGCAAGGAGTCTATTCTCAGGGTCCCACTGTGTTCCAGACTGAAACCTTTCTCCTCCCTGACCACACAAGTGACAAAAAGGCCTATTTATAAATCTAAAGTCCCCAAACTCCACCACTTAGGCAGGTGAGGGTTTTTTGTTTGTTTTTTATGGTAATGCTTTTTTTCACTTTTTTTTTTTGAGACGAAGTCTCACTCTACAGCCTAGGCTGGCCTCAAACATATAGCAGTCCTACTGTTTCAGCCTCCCAAGTGCTCAGATTACACACATGAATCATCACAGATAACAGCTTGTAGTTGTCCCCTCATAGCCCATAGTAGGTGCACAACTAGCACACACATGCTGACAGTCTGAACTAGGGAACGGAAGGAGGACCTGATTAGGCCTTAAAGAGATTTAGGGTCTTGTTGTCATCTCCAGCTACCCATCCTTTCCAACCTACTATGCTGTTGTTCTTGGGGTACAACTTTAGGGAGCCCTTGGGGTGCTACCATGGGTCCTTGTTCCCAGTACGCAGCTCTTAACTGGACAGGCAACACCATGGGTTAGGTCAGTCTTCCTTCCTTATACAAAGTCTTCCTTATACCTCCCTGCTAAGCAGGGCCTGGGACCCCAACCTCCAAGTGGCAGAAGGTTCCTGAGCAGATGACCTTGGACACAGTAAGTCCCAAAATTCTAGAGAGGTTTGGCTTTCACTCCCAGCTCTGACAAAATAGACCATGATGATTGGGGAGAAAGAGGGGGCGCTTCTAGGGCAGGGATGATGTCCAGGCCTAATGGGGCCTAGGGCCTTGTAGCCTCCAGCTCCTGCTTTTCCCCTCCATTTGGTTTCAGCCACTGGGATTCCTGGTGGCTGCAGCTAACATCCCAGGATCCAGGAGCAGAGGACTTGAGATCCCAAGAGTGTCAGGGGAATGGTGACACAAAGAAAGAAACCATTTTAGATAAGGAAGAAATGGACAAAGAAATGAGCAGGGAAGGAATGAATAAATATAGTCAAAGAAACCAACTAATCCAAGCTTTTTCAGGACTATTCTTGATTTTTATTCTAGAAACCTGAGCCCCAGGGCCCACCTGAGTCCCAGGCAATCTGCATGGGTGACACCCAATGTGAAGTGAGGGTGGGTTACAGGAAAGGGGCTTGTGAAGTTCCTTCATTGAAGGCCCAAGACAGCCTGCTGGCTTCTTTCTTCTTCCAGAGTCTTGGAATGCCTTACCTCATCCCCAAACCTGCGCCAACGTGCAACAGACAATCCAGGCTGCCAGAGAACAGCAAGGACCCTGTCCCCTCCAACCCCCTGTGGTCATTATGCATTCCCACCCAATTGCCTTACCTGTCTGGAAGAGGCAGCCACCACCTGGAAGATCTTAGGAAGTTGTGGCAAGCTGGCTGCAGGAGAGCGACCTTTGTCCTCACCCCCCCACCCAGGAACTTCCTTCACCATATAAGGGAAGATAGGGCCCCAGAGAGAGAGAGAATGGATGAGGGGGTGGGGAAGTAGGTGCCCAGGTCCCTGGGAACCTACAGCACAGCAACAGCCTGACAGCCAGGGCTGGCGTGTGCCCCGCCCTTGGCTCCAGAGCTCCAGGGATGGGGTGTACTTCTGCCTAGGACCTGGGCTCTCCCTGCAAGTGGACAACCCCTACCATGGCAGGCCCAGATGCCTTGACAAGAAGGGGAACACAGCTGTCCACCCTCCTGCCCTATAGGGAAGGCACGGGGTAGGAGGGAGGCGGCAGAACTCCTGGGGCCTTGCAGCTGGAACTCAGACACACAAGGCCAGGGATCACACTTGGGACAGGTGGGTCCCCTGGTATCCCTACAGATCTCTTCTACTCAGCATGACCCTCGCTCCCCCCTCTTTCTGAGCTCCAACCTCCACTTTTATGAGTTGCCATAAACCAGTGCCTTTGAACCCTGCTCTGCTGCCTTCTCCCAGGAGCCAAGGGCCTCCACCTCCCTGCCCTGGACCTGGACCAGAGAGGCCTCACTGCCCTCTGCTGTAGGTCTCCCTTGGAGATCAGCCTTGAGCATAAACTGGGAATGATGCCCTGCTTCCCATCCCTGTCTCTGCTGCCTGTAGAACTCCTATCACCTTGGAATCTTGGTCCTTTAGGAGGACAAGATGAAGAGGGTGGGATGAGGGCAGCCCTCCCCTTGATCTTTCCAAGAGCTCTGGAAGCTGAAAGAGTGTGTGTGTGTGTGTGTGTGTGTGTGTGTGTGTGTGTGTGTGTGTGTTTGCAGGCCGCATGCATGAGGGCCCATGCATAGTCAGTGAGGAAAATAAACATACTGCAGGTGGTGTTTTGTTTTGAAATAATGCAGCACCCTTTCTTGTGAATGAAAAGGAGTGTATGTCCACTCAGTTACAAGCAAAACAGAAAGAAAAAACTCCAGGATGGATAATTACCCATGAGTCAGTGCTCACAATCTATTTTGAAGTATCTCAGTTTCTTTTCTAGCTCTGGAAACTGAAAGAGTGTGTGTGTATGTGTGTGTGTTGTATCTACTGTAAGCACATATCTTCTTCTATCAGCTTGTGTATGCATACTTTTTACCAACACATACCCTTTTAAGTTTATTTATTTATTTGTATGTGTATGCGTGTTTTGGTTGCATGTATGTCTGTGTATGTGGCACCTATAGAGGCCAGAAGAGGGTGCGGAATCCTCTGGAGCAGAAGTTAAGGATGGTTATTGGCCACCATATGGATGCTGGGAACAGGACCTAGGTTCTCTGTAAGAGCAGCAAATGCTCTTGGCAGCTGAGCCATCTCTCCAGCCCCACATATACCACATATAATTTTTTTTTTTTTTTTTGGTTTTTCGAGACAGGGTTTCTCTGTATAACAGCTCTGGCTGTCCTAGACTCACTTTGTGGACCAGGCTGGCCTCAAACTCACAGAGATCCGCCTGCCTCTGCCTCCCAAGTGCTGGGATTAAAGGCGTGCGCCACCAA
>CAJQZJ010000750.1:2111419-2123882 GCA_907164525.1 Lophiomys imhausi | reverse complement strand
ATAGATAGATAGATAGATAGATAGATAGATAGATAGATAGATAGATAAACTATAAGAGGTTACTCCTTAGTCTGCTTTCCCATCCTCCTCCACTTGGATGCCATTCCAACATTCTTGTCATTTCCTATACTCCTTGCTCAAGAGTTCATCCTTCTCGTTCAAGCCACCACGTTACAGACTCCTCCTTGTCAAGCCTCACTCCCACAGGGAATTGCTGCTCAATCCCCAGGGGCTGCCCTTGTGTGTCTATGTGTCCGTGTAGTCTCCAACCCCCCAAAGTCTCTCACAGACACTGGGAGCACCGCAGTGCCGGGGTCCTTTTTCTGTTTCCAGTTTCTTTTTCACACTGGGTGGTGTGACATGCTTTGTGGGTTCTGTTCTCATGAACTGCAGTGAGTCGATATTTAGTTATCACAGATACAGCTTGTGTTTTGATAACACTAGCTACATTCTGAGCTTTCTCTAGCAAGGCGGAACTAAGTGGCTGATGCCGGATGATAACCATCCAGATGAAGGTATCCTAATATGCAAATGTGATAGTTGGCAAGAACTTTTTCCTCCTCAATTGACCTCTAGAATGGGGTGTGGAGCACTTGGGAGATGGGCGCAGGAGGCTTAGATGGCCAGGGTTATCCTCAGCTATATACCAAGTTTGAGACCAGTCTGGGTGACATGAGAGCCTGTCTTGAACAAACAAACAAACAAATCAAAATTCGTATCTGAAAACTAAGATGATGTTCAGGGATAAACATTTCTAAGTCCCAGGGTCTTTTGACACATCTCCATTGACTCCAACCTGCAAGTACTTACTCTCTGGCAGTGCCCACCTAGACGTCTTTGCCTCATCACTGCTGATATGATGACACTCCAGACCGTCTTAGTGTCATTTTGGATGTCATGGTCCCCCTGCACATCTGGACAATTTCTTCTACAGACATGTGATGTTTTGTTCATCATGAGCATGAGACCTCAACATGATTTTTTAAACTTATTTTTGTTTATTCTGCCTTGTGTGTGTTGCAATAAGTAATTAATTCTGGAGTCATCTCCGTTTCACTTGGTGTACCATTTCACTGGAAGTTTGTCTTCTCCTTAGTGGAATTAGGATCCTTAGGTTAAATGACCACCAGTAATTGGGAAACTTAGACAACCTCATTGGCCCCACAAAAAACCAAAACAAACAAACAAAAACCAGAAGAATCAAGGCCAGTGTCTTTTGGTTTTTGTTTTATACTGAGGCAGAGATTTTAACAATGGTCAAAGGCCAAGTCATGATGCGGCTGCTACAGAAACTATGTTACCTCTTCCCTTAAATTACAGATTTAAATCACATCTGCACCATGACTACACTTTCTTTTTCTCTTTTTCGGACTTTCTTTTAATTAGTTAACTATTAAATGTTAGTATTTATCAAATTAATAATTTGGTAAAAATTAAAGCATAATTGTTAATCATGCTTTAATTCCAAAAATATTCTCTATGGGCCCCTGAGGGACTTACAGAGCCCTCTCTGGAGTAACTGACATCAAGGAAACATTAACGATGCTCAGTAGTATCAGGTGGTCCTAGAGAAAGCATAACCATATTTAAAAGATACTATGTATCTCTTCATCACTCTGGAATTAATGACATTTTTTCTTCTTTATTTTTCCCCTTTATTTCTATTTTATGGGTGTTTTGCCTGCAAGTATGGCTATGAACCATAAACCTGCAGTGCCCTCGGAGGCCAGAAGAGGGCATTGGATCTCTTGGGACTAGAGTTACATAGAGTTCTGAGTCACCCTATGGAAACTGAACCCCGATCATCTGAAAGAGTAGCTTTTAGTTGCTGAGCCATCTCTCTAGCTCCAAGATCTATGTTGCTTACAATGAGACGAGTTCCTTGAGAGCAGAAGCACAGCCTGACACTGGCTGGTGCTGACAAGGAAGTTCCTATACATGTGGCTGAATTTAATTCTGCGTGGGCAGAGGGTGTGTGGTTGCGAGGTAGGAGAGTTTAATTGTGGGTCTCAATGGAAGCTGGTGCTCTGCTTGTGTGGCCTCCGGGATGCAAATTTGAGGCCGACACTGTTTGCATACAGAGCAGGAAACCAAGCCTGAACCAGGCAGAGGGCAGGTCAGGGGCAGGGTATAAATCTTGCAAAAGGCTCTCCTGGTCCACACAGCTCCAGACCAGAGCTGATTCCGGGGTAGGCTTCTTCTCAGGTGGGAGTTTCCTGGCTCTTTTCTATCGGGTAAAAGTAGTGGGGTGGGGTAGGCAAAATGCGTTAAGGGGCAGCTTCACACCTATTGCTAGCGCCCCCTCCCACCTTCAACACACACATTCACACCTGAAGCAAAAGGAGGCTCAGGGCTAAATTCTTGAGTAAGGGATGGCGTGGGAAGGTGGAGTTAGGGGATAGGGACCGGCCTTTGGGCGGCACACAACCCCCTTCTCCACTATGTGTGGCGGGGGGACGCCTGAAACTCCACGCTTTGAGAGGAGCGGTGGATGAGGCCAGCTCCCACCGTCCCAGACTCGGGGTTCGCTAGCCGGGCGTCCGCAAGGACAAGGAGGCCCCTAGCGGCAGGCCAGGGGTCTGGCCTGGAACTTCCTGCCCCGCCCAGGCGAGGTTCGCGGAAGACGCTTTGGCCAGAGGGGCGTGGCTAACGCTGGCGGGATCCAGCCGCGGGGCGCGGCCGGGGTTCGGCCAATGCGGGCAGGCGGCCTCGCCCCACCCAGTCTCCTCCCTGGCCCCACTGCCCGGAAGGCTGTCGGCTGAGGGCGTCCCGGGTCTGCTTAGCCTTCCGTCTCCCGCCCCGCCCCGCATTCCGGCAGTGGGCGCTCCGTGGGTCTTGCGTATTCTCTTATTTAGAGTGTCCGTGTGTGTGTGTATGGGGGGGGGGGAGCTCGTGCCATGGTGCGTGTGAGGTCAGAGGACAACTTGTGGGGAGTTCGTTCACGCAGGTTCTGACAATCGAATTCAGATAGACCAGATAGATGCCCAGTGGCCCAGGCAGAACCCCTCTTGACCAAGGAGGGTTCTGAAAAGTGGTCACACTGCAGGTGTGAGACATTCACACACTTCAAGTCCCCTCCCCAAAAACCACAGAGGCAGAATAGGAGGGGGTCTAGCTTTCTCTTTAGTTCTTATCACACTGAGGTGCTCGGTCACAGAGAAGGCACTTAAGTGGGAAGGTCAGCTGATCCAGGCCAACCATATCCTCTCTCCCTTCACCGACTTCCTTGGCACTTGTTTGTGGGTCCACCTAACCCTCATAATCTGGGGAGAGGGCCCAAGGGCTTGAACTCCAGACTCAGCAGGTATGGGAGGGGCTTTAGGAACAGAAGTCGGTTAACAAGAGGTGGTGCCCCCAGCCAGCAGGGGGCCATGGAGGAGGCTGCAGGAGGGAGTGGGTGAGTTGGCACGGGAGAGCGGGACAGCTTAGTAAGGTTTTGGAGACCTCCCAAACCCCACAAGAAGGTTCCACCTCCGGCAGATACTCTGAAGGCACAGGTAAAGTCTGGGGTGTTGGGGTGAGGCACCAATGATGAGACAGAGACCCCCTCCCACTCAGCTGGTGGGACTAGCTCACTGCTGGGCACAGAAGGTACTCAATACATATGTTTTGAATGAATAATAAAAGGGCTGGGGCAGACAGAAGACTGGGTCTGACCCCTCAACCCAGCTTGTTCCATTCAGAAAAATAGTAGTTTTAAAAATGTAAAAATCCTTTCCCTCCCTCCCCCAATTTCTGGGCCCAGGGAAGGGACAAGGGAGGAGTGTTTACTCCCACCCTTTCCTCACTCCTTCCCTTAAAAATCTATATACACATATACATATTTATATGGCACCACAGGGGAGTCCTGCCAAGCCCCGGGCTTTGGGGCTTAAATGATACAGGGAGCAGCCATTAGCCTTGGACAAGCTGGACTGGGAGTGTTCCCTAAGGAAGGTCTGCAGCTCTTCTACAGGTGGTAATAGATTTTCTTCCTTTCCCTCCCATGTAGAAACTGGTAGGGCACCATCATCCCAGCAGGGAGGAGGGAGACGGGAGAGACTGGTGCCTCTCTGGTCAGCCTAGATCTGGGAAAAGCTGACCAGTAAAGGGGTTTCTATGCAAGGCACTTGGTGTGTACTGTTCCCAGACTGGGAGGGATCCAAGGCATGGGGCAGCAAAAACCCTGCCACTACCCCCAAAGCAGAACTAGGGCGAAGAGGCCCAATTTGGCAGCAGAGAAACATGGCAGCGTGGAGAAGAGAAGACAGAAGGGGGGAGCAGCAGGCAGGGCCCCCCAGGCCCCCTGAGAAGAGGGGAAGAAGTTTGAAGGCACTGACACAGGGGCCCAAGAGCTCACTGTCCTCCATGCAACATGGCAGGGGAGACACCCTCTGTCCCAGGGCTATGAATATGGCCCATGGATTTTGTTAACAGCACAGGCAGGTGCCCACAGTCTACGGGAAGAGGTGCAGGCCTTGGTGGGGGGCAGGTCCTGGCCCCGAGACACCACTAGCTCCCGGGCCTAGGCTGTCTGAGCACTGAGTACACGTCGTCCACTCGGCTGAGTTGCTCGAAGAAGGGTAAGAGATCGTGCAGCTCAGTGTCACTCATGTTGTCAAACCAGGAGGCCACTGGTACCTGGGGAGACGGCAAGGAAGTGAGGAGGGCAGGCGTCCCAAGAGGCCCCACGTCCAGCCCAATCCCTGGCCACATAGCACACACTCTTGTATTTGTTTTTGGTTTTAACAGCGGACAGTGAAATTCATTTGTAGACACCATTAAGTAAAATGTTCACATACATCCTCAAGCTGTGTTTCATTTGGCAGGCTCTCAACTGGGACTTCCGACATTCACTCCTATTAACAGGCCATGATTGGCAGCTTGAAAAGTGCCAGATGGGGACCCCAGCCAGAGGTGAGTACCCTCCACACAATGGGCATAGGGTAGACTATGTGAGCAGGCAGCAGGTGGCAGACACAGGTAATAGGAAGTTACCAGCCCCCCACCCTACGTAGGGCTGGGGAGGCCACCACACCACGTTATGTGTTCTTGTCCTCTGCCTCAGCCAGTGGGTCTCATGTGTACTCACGGCATTGTCTGGATGGAAGACGTAGGAGGCGGGTGAGTTGTCTAAAATCAGCACGCGCCGCAGGTCTCGGCCCAGCCTGCTCAGGTCCTTCACATAGTTCCCCCGATGGAAGACACATGACTCTCGAAATAGCCGGGCACGGAAGGCTCCCCATTTGTCCAGCAGATCAGCTACAGGGTCTGCATACTGGGGGTAGGAGATAAGTCATCCCAGGGTGTGTAATGAATGCCCAGGGCTGCATCTTGAAGGTGGGTGGGAGGGTATGGTTGCCTCAGACCTCAGGCAAGGGCTCACCTTGGCAAGACTGGCAGTGAACAACACACACTCAAAGAGCTCGCCCATTCGCTGCAGGAACTCATCTACGTGAGGCCGCTTCAGCACATAGACCTGGGGAATGAACCAGTGAGGGAGCTGCCGGCCCACAGGCTTGGGGGTGATAAACAAGAATGGGACAGGAATAGTGGAGGAGGTAGGGGAGTCCAGGGAGGCTGGGCCCAGGGCCTTCGAGCTGCCCCCAACCATCCCCCTTCCAAAAGATCAGAATGTGACTCCAATGGTCCCACGTCACCTAGTGAGAGTCACTAATCCATCCCCCAGTCCCTTTCCCATATTGGTTTTATCCAAATGCAGGAGCCCAGATTATCCCTCTCACCCCAAGGCTGCAGGGCACCGGCCCCCGAGCCAAGTAATGGAGAACAGGCTGGCCAGCACCACAACCTATCCTGAATTACTTGAACTGGGTTCCGGGCAGTGGGGGCAAGAGGGGAAAGAGGGCTTCACAAGACAGGACCAGAAGGAGCCCACTCTGCAGGTCTGGGAGTCTGGCTCCATGGGGTTCCCACCCTCTTTGAGCTTTGGACATTCCCCATCTATCAAAGTTCCATGTGTGGTTCTCTCAAGACCGCTGGGAGGTACCTGGGTGTAGAGGGCAGATGCCACCCACACCCCACCTCACCCTGACCCTCACCTGGTGAACCACTCCATCAATCTCCACGGGGATGATGAAGTCAGCATTGTTCACTGGCTGTGTGAGGGAGAGAAGAAAAGCTGGAGCTTAGACGGAGAGAGTCCCAGGGATGAAGACCTCCCTCCCTGGCCAGGGCAGGCCCCCCTCAGAGACTGCAGGCTGAATACTGCTGGGCTGGGCCCACCTTGAAGGAGCTGTGCACCAGGGTCTCATCCAGGTCGATAACCACGCAGATCTTGTCTGAGTCCTGGGCCTTGGCCTCGGGAAGCAGGTACTGGACTGGGGTCTGCTGTGGGGAGGGGCTGGGCTGGGTGGGGCACCTTCTACATGGGCTTCCCTCCCCAGATCTCTATCTGAGGACCCAACCAGACCTTCCACCCCTTCCCAGCTTTGGTCTTGCCAACTGTGAGCCAGGGGTAGATTATGTGGATCTTTCTTTCTCACCTCAGAAAGTTCCCATCTATAAGGGATATACTCAGATCTCAGGCAAGCCACGTGTAGGCAGGAGGTGGGGGTGGGGGCTGGAAAAGGCAGGACCTGGACCTAGCAGGCAGGCACTCTCCTTCTCTGAACATTTTAGGGTCTGGAGGTGTGTCAATGAAGTTCCGCCTATTCCCACTTCTGCCAAGTCCACTTCCAGCTAGACGCAGGTGCACCTGTCCTTCCCTCCTGACCACTACACACCTTAGGGATGGCACCATTTTCCTCCACCAGCAGGGGAGCCCCACTGTGGGCCGGCAGGGCCTCCCCATCATCTCGGCAGACACAGCAGAATAGCGAGTGGAGGATGCCCCGACTCCGGGGCTTCTGGGAAACTGCTGACTTCTGGTCACCTGAAGCAAGAAGTGAGTGTGAGCACACCTGTCTGCAGAGGCTACCTACACTCGGGTCTCAATCCCTGAGCACAGAGACCGTGGGCATTCTCCTTCCATCAGGGGCCACCCCAGGGTGGCTCTGGCACTCCAGGAAATGCTCCTTTCAGGGGCCCCTGCAACTTTGCGACTTAAGGAAACCTGGTGTGATTAAGAAGGCAGCCAGCTGGCCGGGCGTTGGTGGCGCACGCCTTTAATCCCAGCACTTGGGAGGCAGAGGCAGGCGGATCTTTGTGAGTTCGAGGCCAGCCTGGTCTACAAAGTGAGACCAGGACAGCCAAGGATACACAGAGAAACCCTGTCTCGAAAAACCAAAAAAAAAAAAAAAAAAGAAGGCAGCCAGCCACCTTAAGGAGTAGGTGGCTTGAAGGAGGGGGCAGATTTTTCTCACGTTTGGTTCTCAATCAATCATCTGACCCCATACCTTACCTGAGCAGCCCCTGCTCAGGAACGTCAAGGCTTGGGGCCCCATCGTCCACTCCCACTCTCCCTCCATTCTGTCTACCCAGTGAGTCCAAAGTCCTCCTAGAGCCTGGGCCCAGAGGCCAGTGTCCCAGGAGTGTCAGCCCCGCCTCCTCCACCCCGCCCCGTCACAACCTCAGACGTCGAGGCAGCGGCCTCTCCAATTGACAGACAACCCCCACCCCCAAAGCTGCCGCCCGCTGCCTCTAAGAAGCTAGAACTGGACGGGTTGCAAGCCCCGGTGACTTCCCGATCTTAAAGTCCACACTGGGTAGTGTGGGGGGGGGTCCGATCCCCACTCGGGCCAGCCCCAGGGGCTCGGCGTCGGCAGGCGGCGCCCCTTACAGGGTCTCTGCGGGCGTGCACAGGCCCCACGCCAGGCCAGCCGGCCTAGCCTGCTGCACTCGGGATGCCGCGTGCCCAGCTGGACACCGGGCTCTCAAGTGTGTCTTGCAAGGCTAGCGGCTTTCTGTCTCCGAAGGTGTGGTCCGCACCTCCACGCGTGACGCCGAAGTTTGTGGGAACGTGGTTGTGTGTTGGCGGGAGATCCCTGCAGGACTCCCCAGCCTGCTGTCACCACCGCGGCACCCCTGCCAGACCTCAGCCTGGAGGGGGCGGAGCCTCACCCCCACCTTCCAGTCCCCTTGGCGCCAAACTGGGGGAGGGGGCGACGCCCGGGACTCGCCGGCCGACCAGCCCTTGGCTGGCCTCCTGCCTCAGTTTCCCTACGAGTAGCCCGCCGGAGCGCTCCAGTGGCTCCAGGCCCCGCCCAGCGCCTCAGACTCTCCTCTCGCGGAGTTCAAACTCTCTCTGGTCCCACTGGCGGGGGCTCGGGCTGGGCCGAGGTGCGCGCCCGCGCCCGCGGTGACGGCCCCTAGCCCCGTCCTCCCCTCCCGCCGCCCGCGTACCTTTGCCCCGCAGCGGGCCCCGCGCCTCCTCCTTGCAGATCTGAGTAATGACGGCCGAGCTGTCCATGGGGCCCGGCGCGCTCCGCTCCGGCCGGACTCTGGCCCCGGCGCCCGGCCTCCCCCCCGGCTCGGGCCGGAATCGGGGCGCGGGGGGGGGGGGGGGGGGGGGGGGGGGGGATCCCCGCGAGCTTCGGAGGGGAGGGGAGCCAGGTTCTCGGGGGGAGGGGGAGGGAGGGGGCTCGGAGGAAACTTTGTTACAACATGGAGTTTCCTCCCCGCCAGGCGGATGCAAACATGGAACCCGGGCGCCGTTTCAAGGCTCCCCCTTAAAAGGGCAACGGCTTCGGCGCAACCGGGGCTCGGCCGCAGCTTTCATCACTTCTGGGCCCCCGCGGCCTGGGAGGGCGGGCCGGGTTCCTGCGGAGATCCAGGGGGCGTCGCCTCTCTTCCTGCGGCGCGCTGGCGGGACCGAGCCTCTGCGGCTGCGTGGCTGGGAGGACTCGGGTAACCCGCCGCGGCAGGACAGGGAGCCTCCGGCCCGAGGCCCGCCCCAAGCGCCGGGTCCGCAGTGCCCGAAGGCGACGGGGCAGCCCCACCTCCGCGCATTCCAAGGGGCGGACACGAGCTGCCCGCCTTTGCTCCTCTGGAAAATAGGATGACGTTAACTTTCTGCAAAATGGGTGTTTAATATTTGCTTTTAATTTTTAAAATATTGTATGCGTATGGCATGCAAAGGCGTATGTGCACCGTGTATGTGCAGTTCACTCAGAGGCCAGAAGAGGGCGTCAAATTCCTAGCTCCTAGGAACGGAAATCGGGTCCTTTCAAAAGTCGCAAGTGCCCTGAGCCAACTTTCCAGTCCCTAAAAAAAAAAAGTTATATTTATTTGTGTATGGAGAGGGTTTGCGCGTTCCACGAGTGGAAATCAGAAGCTCTCTTCTTCCACTACTTGGGGGCGTCATCCAACTCATAGTCAGGCTTGCCAGCAGGAACCCTTACCCCCTAAGCATTCTCACTGCCCCTACGATGGATCTTTTGTCTAACGTTGTGTATATCGTGAGAAAAAAAAGGCATTTTTTGGTAGCTCCAGTTATGCAAACATGCAAAATTATGGAATTTTAGAAAGATTGATTTTTATTTCTGTGTATATGTATGTCTGCCAGAGCCATCGGGGGCCAGAAGAGGGCTTCAGATCCCCTGAAGTTGGGAGTTACAGGCAGTTGTTAGCCGCCGGGGTGGGTGTGTGTGTGTGTGTGTGTGTGTGTGTGTGTGTGCTGGCACCCGGGGTGTGTGTGTGTGTGCGTGCGTGCGTGCGTGCGTGTGTGTGTGTGTGTGTGTGTGTGTGTGTGTGTGCTGGCACCCGAACTCACTCGGGTGGTCTGCAAGAGCGGTGGTACTTTCTCCTAATGGCTGAGCCATCTCTTCAGTCCTAAATTATGTTTTTGATTGAACTATATCAGCACTCACCACAGTCTCGAGGATATCACAGAATGTGAAAATCCCACTTCCGCGCCTACCTTTACCGATTGTCATGTAGCGAATCTAGCCCTTTTGCCCTGCCAAGTGCTTAGCGTCCCGTCCCGTCCCGTCCCGTGCGGTCCCCCCACATCCCCACCCCACCCCCGGCAGGAGCAGAGCCTCTGGAGCTCAGGGCCTTGTATCTTGTACGTGCTGTTCCCTCGGCTTGGAACGTGCGTCCTGGTCTTTGGCCCAGCCAGATCCCTTCGAACCAGAAGAAATACCACCTTGTTTAGAGGCCCTCCACTCCACCCCACCGCTCCTATCTGCGATTATTAGAGGGGCCATTTCCAGGGTTGGCTGTGTTCCCAAGTGCCCAGGGGGACTCCCGGGGAGGGAGGGCCCGGCACTCGCCCTCGGGCGCCAGAGACTGCAACTATTCAGATTTTAAACACACGTGTCACCGGATCTGTGGTGACACCCCAGCCAGAGCCTGGATCTGCGTTTGCGTGCAGGGGCTTCTCGCAGGAAGCCCCAGCTGCACCCCTCTAGGGCTGCGGTTCGTTGATTTTTATTTTTATTTTTTTTTCCTGTTTTACAAAGTTCCTTTCATTCGTCGTAATTTAAAAGATACGAATGCCAAGCTCCGACACGCCTCACTTCCTCCCCTGGGCACTGTGGCGGGGGGCGGGCGCGTCCTGTCACCTCCCAGTAGGGAGCGGACTGGGGGTCTGGCCCCAGAGGCGATGCTCTGGAGGCACACCAGCTATGTGCCCCGGACCAACACCGGGTGTGGGGCGCTGACCCCTATTTCTGCCCTTGGGGAGCCCCAGGGCCGCCATCCTTATAACCCAAGGTTTTCAACCTCCCGTGTGTTGGCGCCCTGGGGCCCGCGCCCTTATTTGCACTCGGGATCTCGCGGGCTCCTTTGAACTATCCCATCTTCTTGCGTACTTGACAGAAGAGGGAACAACTGGTGAAAGTGAGGGCACGAGCCCAGGCCCTTCCGCCCCTCTCGGAGAACCTCTTCTGGGCCAGGCCCACGGGGGCGCCTCAGCTTTCTCAGCTGGGCCCGCAGGGTCCCCAAAAGGAAATGTGACCCGAAAGTTGAATGAGCCCCTGTCCAGAGACTGGGCCGAACCCCCGCCAAACTCAACACTCACAAACCCGCCATCTAAGCCCACACCAGTCCTCAAGAGCCACCCCCAAAGAGCCCTACCACCTCCTCCAGGCCTTAGCTGGCGGTCCCTTCTGCAGGGAGAGCGCCCAGGTTGGTTCACCTTCTGCAGGCAGCTCTCCCTGTTCCGGTGCCATACTGTGGGAATTGCATCCCCACTGGAGGCGGGTTTTCTGTTTCCTCGGAGGGGAGCAGGACTCCACCACCGGTGTTGTCTCCTCTCCCCTAGCAGGTGGTGAGGGGCTTTACCAACGCCATCTATTATGATTATTATTTTAATGGCTGCATCCCCAAGAAAAGCAACAGTGTGGGCTGCTAGCCGGGGGTGGGGGACAAACAGAACTAAGCAGGATACTGTAAGGCAATTGAAAGGGGTCCCGACGTCCAGCACCTCAGTTTCCCCCCTTGTGGAAGGGAAGAGGACGCATGCAGGAGGCCTGGTAGAATGCCCTCAGCCGGTTCCTGGGAGGCAGGTAGGTGGCAGACCAGTTCCAGTTTTGGGAGTGGGGTCACCATGGCTACTACGGAGATGGGGGAGCACTAAGCAGAGGCCTCTGGGTGGAAACGGCTGACCTTGGCCTGGCCTCTTCTCTGACCCTGGGTCTCAGTAGCCGCTGAGCTGATCCTCTTTAAAAAGAAAAATTTAAAGCTAGGCATGGTGGCGCGCGCATTTAATCCCAGCACTCAGGAGGCAGATAAAGGCCTATCTCTGAGTTCGAGGCCAGTCTCTTCTACAAAGCAAGTTCCTGGAGAGCCAGGGCTACACTGAGAAACCCTGCCTGGGAGTGGGGGTGGTGGTAAGTCACTATTTTATTTCTTTGTGTGTGAGCACGCATGTGCCACAATACATGTGTGGAGTTAAGAGAATGCCGAAGTGGGTCTCAAGAACCAAATTCTGATCCTTAGGAATGGTGCCTGGCACCTTGACTTATGGAGCCATCGCACTGGTCCCAAAAGTTATTTTCATTAATAACAACAACAGAGTCTTTGCTAACCTGGAATTTGCTACTTAGGCCAAGCTGGCCCGCCTCGAATACATAGAGATCCACCTGCTTCTGCCTCCAGAGCGCTGATATTAAGCAGTGTGCCACAAATGCCCGGCCAAGATTTATTTTTATGTACATGTGTTAGTGTCTGCCACGAATGTTGGGGTGCCTTTGGAGGCTTGCAGAGTGTTGCATCCCCTGGAACTGGAGTTCCAGGTCGTTGTGAGTTGCCCATATGCCATTCCCTGCCAGGAGTGCTGGGAAATGCAGTCATAAGGGAGAGCAGTAAGTGTTCTCACCTGAGCCAAACTTACCTTCTCAGCGCCCAATTCTAAGGCCTAGACTTAACTATCCATATGATCAGCCTTTTTCCCTCCTTCTGGGTCTCCTAATGCATTGTTGGCACACACTAACAGCTCTTTCTTATTTCACTTTCAAATTCCTGTGCTCAGTGGTCTTCTCCCTGAACTCACTGAGACAAATGTGGCCTCTTCCTCCCACTGTCCTTGTTTATTTACACACACACACACACACACACACACACACACACACACACACACACA
>CAJQZJ010000750.1:2078140-2098774 GCA_907164525.1 Lophiomys imhausi | reverse complement strand
CTTTCTTTCTTTCTTTCTTTCTTTCTTTCTTTCTTTCTTTCTTTCTTTCTTTTTTGAGATGGAAGGAAGAGTCTCTTTAAGTAGCCCTGACTATCCTGGAATTCACTATGAAGACCACGCTGACCTTGAATTCACAGAGAGCCACCTGCTTCTGTGTCCTGAGTGCTGAGATTTGGCATTAAAAGTATGTACTATTACCAAGTCTGCACCCCCCCCTTTTTAAAAATAAACTAAATTATCCTGCCAGACATGATGGTGCACACCTTTAATCCCAGCATTCTGGAGGCAAAGGCATCTGGGTCTCTCGGAATTCCAGGCCAGCCAGGGATACACAGTGAAACTCTGCCTCTAAACAAACAAACAAACAAACAAACAAACAAACAAATAAATAAAAAATAGCTGTGCCGTGGTAGTGCACTTGGGAGGCAGAAGCAAGCAGAACTCTGAGTTCGAAGCCAGCCTGGTCTAAAGAGTGAGTTCCAGGACAGCCAGATCTACACAGAGAAACCCTGTCTTGAAAAACCAAAAATAAATGAATAAATAAATAATAAACTACTCAGCTTTATGGGCTCTATTTCAGCAACAGACACAGACTAATCAGATGGATGCAGAAAGAAACCAGGCTTCCTGCTCTGAGTGGCATTTTTGGCAGTGACACCATGAGGACACTAGGCTCCTGTAGCTCTCATGATTATTTAAGCAGTGGCTCCAAGCTTCTACAAACAAATGACTGCTTCGGGGTTCCTATGGTATAGGGGAGTGGGGGTCATCAGCTTTTGTGACACTTTTTGCCCTGGGACCTCCAACCCTTCTGACTCCTGAGAGGGTTAAATTTGAAAAGGGCTGGAGACCCTTTCAAAGGTAGATTGTTCACCCAGGGTTTAGGAGCTCCAGGCCTTAATCTCCAGTGGTGCAAAAAACAAGTTAAGTGAATCAATAAAGCAAAAATCCCTTTGGAATATCTCATAGTGTGATTTTGGTGGCCTTGAGTGGATACCAGTAACACCCAAGTTCCCCAGCCCAGCAGTTACTAGCCCTGGGCTCTGTGCCTCTATGTGCTACGAATTGGACCTGTGTTTTTGTCTGCCAGCTGGAGTTGTGATGCCCGGGAGCTGATGATGCATTTATTTTATTATGGAAGCTATAAACAGCTGCTCGGGGGTTGAGACCTGTAGGTGCTTCCTGTCCACGACCCCTCTGCCTCTTCCCAGCTCACCTTAGGGTAGTAGAGATGGCAAATTTCACCCAAGTCCTTGCCTGTCACCACGCCTAGCCGGGCAGCCAGCCGCTGGCAGAGCAAGCCTAACACGGTGGCCCATAGCAGTACCCAGAGCAACTGTGAGGAAACAGAGGAGACCCTCAGTCAGAGCAGCCCCTCCTAGACGGGGAGTGGATAGGAAGACCACCCCTTTCTGGAGAAGCTTCCCTGGGGACCTTTTCCTGCCCCACTAAACTTAATCCTAATTCTCAGGAAAACCACTCACACGGCTTGCTATGGAGACCTGGGCTCTTCACTGTCTTAGCCAAGATACCGCCCTCCCCACAAAGCCAGCATGGAGGCCCAGACTCATTACTTTGAATCCAGCCACAGCACCAGCTTGAAGATCGGACTCGATGTTCCCTGGGTCAAGGAAGGCGATGCTCATGAGGAAACCAGGCCCTGTGAACGCCCACAGCTTCCTCAGGCTGAATGTCCCCTGGGGGTGGAAACAGACTCAGGTCATCTTAGACACCTGGTGGGAGGTTGCAGCTGGCCTTGGCCATCCCTTCAGCAGACCTCAGCAGGTATCTTCAGTCAGGCTGGGCAGCCCTGTCCTCCATCACCCACCCAGTGCTGGCCCCTACCCTGAGGGACGGGTAGGTTGTGCTGAGTCACTGTGGCTCTGCTTTCTGGGCGGGTCATGCTCAGCAGCCTTGGCAACAGGACAGCATGTGACCCAGCTGCCTCTTTCAGGCTTGTCATACAGACCTCAGAGTCCCAAGAAGGGACCTTGGTGTAGTTAAACCTCCCTGCTCCAGCTCCTCCCTCCCTGGACCCTTCTCATACTGTAGGTTCTTCTCCCTGGGAATCACCGAGGTCTCAGTCACTCAACCCTATTTCTGGGTTTGGCCTGGCAGCCTAGGAGTCTGCTTAGACTGTGGCAATGGGGACTGTGAGCAGGCCCAGAGGGTAAAGACACTTGTCACTAAGCTTGGAACCCACATAGTGAAGGAAAGAACTGACTCCCACCAGTTGTTCTCTGACCCCGCAGAAAGCTAAGGTTCTCTTGAGAACCATTTGATCATTTTTTCAAGTAACTACAGAGTACCCCAGGTAATCATTGTTCACAGGGCCTGGTTTCCTCAGGACAGATGACCCCTCCCCAGCCTGCAAGACCTCAGAGGATCTATCTGGTAGACCCAGGAAGCTCTCAGGGCATTCCCACCATTCCTACCTGTTCTGTGCTGGGGATGGGAATCTTCTCACTCAAGTAGCTCTCCTGGGAAGGCCCTTGCTGAGGTGCTGGGCCAGGCAGGCTGGAAATGGAGCCATAACTGGACCTGCTCAGCCTCTGGGGGCTCTTGTCACCTGTGAGGGTCCCCAGGATGCTAGGTGGGTGTGTGCTTCTATCACGAGCCTAGCATTCAAGCTACCTACCTCCTCCCAGCACTTCCACCCCCTCAACTGGCCACTCCATCTGTGTGTCTAGTGGAGGTTTCCATAATTACTTCCCTCACAGTGAGCACAGAACTTCTCCAATCCAAATCCCCTGAGTCAGGAGATTTGTGAGACATGAGGCCCAGAGAAGGGTAAGCCGAGGCCCCCTGCTCAGCTGCTTGGCCCCTTGCTCTGCCTCCTTGGTCAGCTTTAATCCATAGAAGTGCCTGACACCAATGTGTCTGGCAGACCAGAGCCCCCACCAAGACTGTAAGTCTTCCTTCCCACCTCAAATCTCGCCCACTTGAATCACATTAGGTCCCTGGAGGGCAGCACTCACGGATCATGAAGACACAGGTGTCAGGTACAGGCTGTGTGTGATCAGCAGGCCAGGCAGGTCCTCAATCTGTCCCCTTCTGTGGATGCTGGTGCAAGTGAGTCAGAGTAGGGGAGCCCCACGCCCTTCCCATCCTTGCTAGACTTCCATCTGCACATCACCAAATACGTGTTCACAATTTCACATACTCAGTGTTTCGAAATATTCGCCAAAGGCAGAAGTGGCCAGTTGTGGCGGAAGGGGCTGGTAATCCACAGCTTTGACCCTTGTTCCTCTCCTGGCTACTCTATGCTCCATAATATCTCTGGCTTCGTTCCAGGTACCCCGGGGTTCTTTGCTTCCAAAATTACCTCTGATTTCAGGCATTTCCTGCCATTTGGGTATTGATGTTCACATCTCATGGCAGCTTCACACATACACCACACACACACACACACACAGACACAGATACACACACACACACATATCACACACCACACACACACACCCCACACACACCACACACACACACACACAGACACCACACACCACATACCACACACCCCCCACACACACACCCCACATAACACACACACACACCACATACCACATACCACACACCACACACACACAACACCCACATACATACCACACACACCACACACACACACACACACCACACACTGGCTGGCCTTTCATCTCAACCTGTAGTTCAAGGGCCGATGGTTGAGGTGATGGAAGGACAGAGGGAGGCAGAGAGCCATTTTATCCTGTGGACCTAGAGGAAAGACTTTCCAAGCCCTGCCATGGGTGAATGCTGTGTCCATACCACAGAACTCCTGGACATTTACCCTAGAGAAATTAAATGTATGTCCAAACAAAAACCTACACATGAAATTTCCAGCAACATTATTTATAGTAGCCAGAAGCTAGAATTACCCCAGCTGTCCATCAACGGTTGAGTGAATCACTAGTTGGCAAGAAAAGAAGCAAAGTACTAACACATAGTAATGTGGATAAATCTTCAGGAAATTATGCTGAATGAAAAATTCGAAGTCTGCCTGGGCTGCCGACTGAGTTTAAGTTCCCAACAATTCAGTGAGACCTTGTATCAAAATGGAAAGTAAACCATTAGTAGGGAAGTAGTTTAGTGGTAGAAATTGTGTGCTTAGGTTAAAAAAAAAAGTCACTTTCAACAGCTTACGTAGTAGTTTAATGTGGTAGCACACACTGCAAATCCTAGTACTCCAGAGGCTAAGGCCTGAGAATTGTGTGTTCAGATGAGCCTTGCACACACCAGGCAAGTGCTCTACCATTGACCTGTAGCTTCAGCCTTTCATTTTTGTGTAGCTCAGGCTGGCTTCAAACTCACAATCCTCGTGTCTCTGCACCTGAGTGCAGAGATTATAGGTATGTGTCACACTTGCCAGGTGTGTGTGTGTGTGTGTGTGTGTGTGTGTGTGTGTGTGTGTGTGTGCTCAAGCGTGCTCAGGAGCTTGTGTGAGCCTTAGGGATGATGGGTCTGTGGGTATGTGTGCACCATAGCACACTCATACAGAGCCAAGATCGTCTATCACTCTCTGTCTTCCTACCTTGGGACCTTTCTGTGTGTCACAGAAAGAAAGAGTTAACCATTTTGTCAAGCGCACTGGCCTCAGGATCTGCCTGTCTCCAAATTCCAACTCTACAGTCATGACCTCCTTTTTTTTCTCCCCTTGAGACAATTTCTCTGTGCAGCCCTGGCTGTCCTGAAACTCACTCTGTAGAACCAGGCTGGCCTCAAACTCAGAGCTCCACCTGCCTCTGCCTCTTGAGTGCTGGGATTAAAGATGTGCACCTCCATTGTAATGGGTTAGAATTAGTAAAGACTCTTTAAGGGCGTGTAGATCAGCCTGGCACCTGGCAACACGTGCTTCTGGCAACCATTGAGAGAGTACTCTGAAGGTCTGGGAATCTGAAAAGAGCTCCTAGCTTGACATTGTTTGAACACTATGGGGACCTGAGCTGAGGTGGGCAGAGCCCAGATTGGACTGAGAGCTTCTGAGGGCGCCCAGTGGAGGTGTGGCTACAAAGCCATAGAAGTCGAGGGAACTGCCAGTCTCCACGAGAGTTCAAGAGTCCACGGGACACTACGAGAAACCACAAGACAACAGCCTATGTAAACTAGAGAGCTCCATGTGGATCTCTCTCTCTCTCTCTCGGCCCCCACAGATGGAGGAGACAGAAGCACACTTGGGAGAAGTGTGAAACCAGGTATACCATCTGCCAATCTTCAGGCTGCAAAAAGTGCCAAAAGGTGGGTAGAGTTCAGAGGCAGCAGCGAGGGCCTAGGAAACAGGCCAAAGGGTAGCCCCTGTCACATGAAGCTGTACAAAGCTTTAAAATAAAAGATTAGGCCACACACAGGATAGCATCTGTGCCGTGTATAACTGAAGACAGACACAAGCTGAGCAAGGAGGCCAATTGGCCTCACTGATTGGTGGACAGCGGTTGCTGGGCCCAGAGGAAGCTTAGCCAAGCTCTGATTGCCAGAGCTAAACTGTTAACCAAGATGCCCACATGGACCTGCACTAGAGAGTCTTAATATCCTTTCAAGAAAATTAAGATAGAATTGATTAAGTGTTTTTCGGTATTAAGTGTTTATAGTATTAAATTATAGGTTATAGGTATTATGTATTGTAGGTTATAAGAAATGTGTTTGTTAATTATTAATAAATATAATTGTTTGAAATAAAATTTTTCTGTTGGAATCCAAAATGGCCACTTCAAAAGGTCTATACACAGCAGGCATGGTGGCGCACACCTTTAATCCCAGCACTTGGGAGGCAGAGGCAGGCGGATCTCTGTGAGTTCAAGGCCAGCCTGGTCTACAAAGCGAGTCCAGGACAGCCAGGCCAGGGCTCTGTTACATAGAGAAACTCTGTCTCGAAAAAAAAAGTCTATACACAGTTTATAGGAATTGGTAAATTATCACAAATAAAGCAAAGTGTATGTTGGATTAAATGTGTTAGACCAGAAGGGCAAACAGTGAAGTTGAGACCTTCTGTGACTGACATACCCATAAATATATGGGGAAGAGATCTTTTATAACAACGGGGCACTCAAATTAATATTCCTGCAATCCCAGAAACAACAAATGACAACATTTTAGATGTTTCTGGGGAAGTTATTGATACAGGTACTCAAGAGCAATCACAAGCTGTGTCTAGTGTTCAAACACAGGACACCCCAGGCATTGAGTTTTCAAATTTGTGCTAGGGGCCACTGCTGAAATTCCAACAGCCCTACCTTTAAAATGGCTATCAAATACCCCTGTATGGCAAGAGCAATGGCTCATAAAAAAGGAAAAATTACAGGCATTAGAACAACTGGCCTGAGCCAGGCATGGTGGTGTATACCTTTAATCCCAGCACGAGGCCAGCCTGGTCTACAAAGTGAGTCCAGGACAGCCAGGGCTACACAGAGAAGCCCTGTCTTGAAAAACCAAAAAAAAAAAAAAAAGAACAACTGGTACATGAACAGCTGGATTCTCATCATATAGAAGAGTCTACCAGCCCATAGAATTCTCCTGCGTTTGTGGTAAAAAAAAAAAAAAAACCAGATAAATAGAGAATGGTAACAGATAAGATCTGTGAATAGAGTAATTCAACCAATGGGTCCCTTACAGCCAGTTATACTTTTACCTTCTTTACTACCAAAGTCATGGCCCATAATAGTAATTGATTTAAAAGATTGCTTCTTTGAAATTCTGTTGCGTAAGAATGACAGGGAAAGGTTTACTTTCTCTGTACCTATTTTAATAACAGTGGGCCAATCAAGAGGTATCACTGGAATGTGCTTCCACAGGGAATATTGAATAGTTCAACTCTGTCAATATTTTGTACCACAACCATTAGAAATAATTTGTGGCCAGGGGTGATGGCTCATACCTTTAATTCCAGCATACCCAGAGAGGCAGAGCCAGGTGGATCTCTGAGTTCAAGGCTAGCTTGGTGTTCAAAGTGAGTCCAGGACAGCCAGGGCTACACAGAGAAGCCCTGTCTTGGAAAACAAAACAAAAAACCAAAAAAAAAAAAACCCAGAAATAATTTGTAAGCAATTTCCTCAATCTATTATTGTGAGTGCTGGGAGAAAGGTGTGCACCAGCACTGCCCAGCCCATGTCTGCCTTTGTATGTATTAGCACAGCCATATGTAATGGGAACATTGACAGTCATAAAGCCCATTGAGCCGACTGATGCAATCACCATTGCACCCTCTTTCACTTTTGGTTTTGATCTTCAGCTGTTGCAAGCTTGGGGGAGTTCTAATATTTGTACAACCTGGTGATACTGGATTGATGGGAAATTACTTATGAATCATTTACACTTTCTCCCAGGAGTCCTGTTTCTAAGCTTCTCCAAGAAAGTCCTGAGCATACTACTTCTTCCATTTTTTTTTTTTTTTTTTGGTTTTTCGAGACAGGGTTTCTCTGAATATCTCTGGCTGTCCTGGACTCGCTTTGTAGACCAGGCTGGCCTCGAACTCACAAAGATCCGCCTGCCTCTGCCTCCCAAGTGCTGGGATTAAAGGCGTGCGCCACCACTACTTCTTCCATTTTTAGGGAGATATTCTTATCTGGTTCTACTTGAAGGTCTTCCTTTCTGCTCTGGAGGTTGTGACTCACAAAAAGACACCAGAGATCTCCTTATGAAGCTCTTATTCCAAGGTACTCTTGGAAAATCTGCTCCTGTCATTACTCAGGAACAAGATGATCAGAACAAAGTCAACCTAAAAAGATAAATAAGATTCAGTGGGCTAGAGGAGTTGGAAGCCAATCAGATTAAAAGCCTCTTCTTGCTGTACATTCAGGTGATTGTGTGGCATATAAAATTGAGGGATGCATATGGTATGCCCCTCAAGGAAAACATACAGCAACAGAGTTAGACTGGCTGGAGTTGTCTCTGCCATACACAGGTGCTTATACCGATAGACAAAGAATAGTGAGGATAAATGATAAAAGAGGAAGTATTAAAACTCTCTTTCTTAGAAAAGTTAGCTTATGTAGGGCCCACTGTGATGCTGTATGACCAAGGAACAAGCGAATACCAAGATTAGGCATATAAATAATTCTACAAAGATATAAAATATATTGGCGGGGCTTGGTGGCACAGTACTAGGGAGGCAGAGGCAGGTGGATCTCTGTGAGTTCAAGGCCAACCTGGTCTACAAAGTTGAGTCCAGGACAGCCAGGGATACACAGAGAAATCCTGTCTTGAAAAAAACAAACAAACAAAAAGATATAAAATATATTGTATTATGACAAAATTGAATAATAATTGCGGCAGCTTTGGCCTGAAGATTTTTCTTGGGCCCAATGACAATTGGCACTCTGACCATTAAAAGTTAGCAATACAGTTCTCAGGAAATGGCAATCTGCCCAGGTTGGCTTGGAAATTTTCTTCCTGTCTAGTGTGCTTGAAACCACAAGATTCTTAAAAGTTGGTTTATGGGGTTGATGAGGGAAAATGATTGTAAAAGGTAACTCTGTTCTGTCACCGTTTATCAATGACGACTAAACTTAGGACCAAGAGGAAGTTTTAACGTGTTTTCCACGTGTCTGGAGACAAAAACGATATGATCTGTGTTTTGAAACAACTGTGAATCTATCCCTGTCTACTGAGTTCTGTATAAATAAGGAAGCGTTCTGACTGCCAGTTAGTCAGGCTGAAAGATTCTTTGACCCCTGTGCCTGACTCACAGATCCCTTATCTCCCCTTTGGGATCTGGCCATCGCAGGGGCTGGCCCCCAGCGATTTATGGTGCTAAGGATGAGAACTTGGGTTCTCATGCTTGCAGAGCGTATGCTCTGACGACCCACTGGGCCATCTTCACAGTCCTTGTTGTCCCATTCAAATAGTACTTGTACAATGACAACATTCTAGAGATGAAGATCAGATCTGGACCTGTGGTTGCCCCAGGTTCGGGACAGGTCAGGTGGAGGATGGATGTGGTTATAGAAGTGACTTGAAGACACTTGTGGTGTTGACATGTTGTAGATATGGAAACCACATGTGAACCAGCCATTCGGGACTTAATATGCTCATGTGTCTGTGTTAAGAGGTGGGACCCTTGGGGGTGCTATCAGGTCACAAGTGTGCTACTCTCATAAATGAGGCTTGAGGGGCTGGCTAGGGTCGAAGCTCATTCGGTAGAGTGTCTGCCTAGTGGGTTCCATCCACAGCATAAACAGGTGTGGTGGCTCACACCTGAATCCAAGAGGTGAAGGTAAGGAGGCTATCCTATGCTTCGTGTCTCAACTTCCCTTCCCCCCCCAAAAAAAAACAACCAAACAAGCAAACAATAAACAAGTAAGCGGAACTGGGCTAGAGAAATGGCTCAGCACTTAAGAGCAGGTATGGTTTTTGCAGAGGACCGGAGTTCAGTTCCCAGTACCCACATCAGGCCTTTAACTCCAGCTTCAGGGGAATCTAACATCCTCTTATGGATGCTGAGGTTATTGCACACACACACACACACACACACACATAAATGACAGGGTTTCCAGTCATTGCCATGCTGACCTTGGAATGAAGATTCTCCTGCCTCAAGTGAGCTTTTGGTATTTTATTTTTTTAAAAAATGGTTGGGGTTTTTTTTTGTTTGTTTTATTGAGGCAGAATTTCTCTGTGTATCAGTCCTGGCTGTCCTGGACTCACTCTGTAGGCCAGGCTGGTCTTGAACTCACAGAGATCCACCTGCCTCTGCTTCCCAAGTGCTGGAACTAAAGGTGTGCACTACCACAACTGACTTTAAAAAAATGTTTTTAAAGATCATTTTATTCATCTGAGTGCTTTTCCTGCAAGTATGTCTGTGGACCACACACATGCCTGGTGCTTGAGGAAATGGTAAGGCTCCACATGAGAGCTGAGACTCGAACCTGGTTCCTTCACAAGAACCAGAGCTCTTAACCACTGAGCCAAATCTCCAGCCCCAAGGTATTTTCTTACAATAGTCATGATGTGTAGAGGGATTTTAATCCAGCAACATGGCTACTGTGGCTGGAATAGAGACATGCCTTTAGTACTCACCTTTAATCCCAAACAATGAAGGTAAAGTTAGTTTGTAGAAGGAAGCACCCAGTTTGAAAGTGATGTCTAATTATGTGGCAGAAAAAGTAACAAATCAGAGAAAGATTTGACAGAATAGGATTTATGCAACTCTCATGAGAAGAGAGAGGAAAGGGAAGTTACTTAAGGGAGCAGCAAAAGAATGAGAGAGAAAGGAGGAGGCAGTTTTACCCAGAGAGTTTTACAGAGACAGGTTGAGGAGAGAACAAGCTAGGCACAGCTGAGGACAATGAGCCAGAGAATGAGAAGGATAGAGAAGATTAGAACAGATTACCACAGTTGATGTGAGACCAAGCAGAGCAAGTCAGAGGCTGAGAGAGAAGCCAAATTGAACAAGTCAGTTTGGAGAGGAGTTTGAGCCAGAACAGCTGGGTTGAACCAGCCGTTAAGAATTTAGAAAGGGGCTGGAGAGACGGCTCAGAGGTTAAGAGCACTGGCTGCTCTTCCAGAGGTCCTGAGTTCAATTCCCAGCAACCACATGGTGGCTCACAACCATCTATAATAGGATCTGGTGCCCTCTTCTGTTGTGCGGGTATATGTACTAAAATATAGAACATTGTATACATAATAAATAAATATTTTTAAAAAAAAGAATTCAGAAAGAACAAGAAAGGGTAAGTGTATTCATCAGTGAGACTCAGAGACTGAAAACGTTCTAGGCCTAGGTTAGATTGCACGGAGGGTAGAAGCTTCCAGGACTAGGTCTGGGTTAGCAGACAGAGGCAGTAAGCCTCCAAGATGACAATTATATCAGGTGAATAAAAGATACTTTTTTTTTTTTGGTTCTTCAAGACAGGATTTCTCTGTGTATCCTTGGCTGTCCTGGACTCACTTTGTAGACCAGGCTGGCCTTGAACTCACAGAGATCCACCTGCCTCTGCCTCCGGAGCTCTGGGATTAAAGGTGTGAGCCACCATGCCCGGCCATTTCAGACAGCTGTGAACCGCCATATGGTGCTGAGATTTGAACCCGGGTCCTTTGGAAGAACAGCCAGCGCTCATAACTGCTGAGCCGTCTCTCCAGCCCAAAAGATACTTTTATAATGATGGACTAATTCAATCAACAAAACCTCTTCATGTAGTATATAACTGAACTACAGGCTATTTGTAGTGATTATATAACTGAGCAATTTCAAAAGGAGATGACCCAAATAAGCAGGGATGAGTTTCATCATGGTGATGGTTTTCGGGAAGCATGAGATTTAGGCAAAGGATTAATAAAGGAAAGACCAACAGAGGACTACTCTGCACTGTCAAAAGTATAACCAGTCTGTGTTTTGCTCATTTTTGTTTTCAGTACTACAGAGTGGAACTAGGTCCTCACTGGTACCAGCCAGGTGCTCTACCATCAAGTATGCTATTGGGGCCAAAGTTCACTTGACCAAACTTTAGTCAGGCTTCAAGAAGCCTGGGAACTTGAACAGGCCCAAAAACTCCAGGTCAACTTGCCCCACGAATTGTCACGTATTACCCCCCAGGGCTTGGAAGCTCTAACGGTTACCAGGAGGCCAAGTTCCTGCTTGGATATGGCCAGTTCCCAGAGCGACAGGGAGAACAACAGAAACCACAGGTTGCCAATGGTCATGAGTTTGGAAATCCCCACCTTGTTTCCTAGGTCACCTATGCTAGCCAGTCAAGGTACTGGTGCTTGATGATGCCTGATTCTGCCTTGATGAAATGTATTTAACCTGAACTGAAATTCTGTTTGGGGTCTCCTCCCTCCCTCTGCATGGGGAGTCTGTGAGGTTGACCCCAGCATGCTGGTCAATAAAATCCTCTTGCCTTTTGCATCATTCTCCAGTTCCTGATGTTCCTGATGATTCCTCGATCGCCCCACACTCAGGGTCAGGAATCTGTTTCTTGAACCTAACAATGCCCCCAGAATACTACCACCCTTTTTACATTTTATTTGAGGACAGGACCTAACTAAATTTCCCAGGCTGACTTAGAATTTACTCTGCAGTACGACAGTCATTGACTTTGCCCTCCTCCTGCCTTAGCCTCTTAAGTAGCCTGAGATAGATCCAGGATCATGCCACCATACCTGGTTCTGTAGAAAGCTGTGTTGGCTGTATCCACTTTTCTATCATGTCATCCCCTCTTCCTGAAATGTCTATGTGCCCTTGACCAAAGCAATACTGTTGTTGGATATTTGATCACACTGTAAACCCTGAGAAAAACCTGTTTCTAGCTGTGTGGCTCAGTGCTAGCACACACCTTTAATCTAAGAGCTTTCTGTCTACAAGTAAACAGGTACTTGTGGTATTGCTCAGTCCTAGCATTCACCTTTAATACAAGAGCTATTTTGTTTATTGTGAGCAGGATTAAAGTCAACCATAGGTCAAGAGGTGGAGCAAGCAACCAGTTGACAATGAGTGAACATAGGAAAAACCATAGAGAGCAAGAGGAAGTCAGGAGGACAGATAAAGACATGCATAGGAAATAGAAAGAGGGACATTCAGCTTGAAGAGTTTTTAAGACAGCGTGGAGAAGGAGAATGGGGCTTTTCCTTCTGGTATGTCTAGTGGACATCATACAGGAGGAGCTGCAGTGGGCAGGTGAGCTTCCTAGAGACGGCCCACCACTCTGCACAGCTGCAATGGGTGCACCTTGGAAAGGTATGGCTCCAGGGCTTCCTCTCTGGATTGCTTCTTTCTGCTGACATGCCTTCTCATGTTTGTCATTGCTGTATTCCTCATATATCTGGCATGGGGTGATTGAGTGTTGGGAGACCTTCACTGGCTACAGTCTGATGTGACTGCTTCCTGGATGTTACTCTACTCTATTGGGCAGTTTTCTTGCAGATCAATATGAAGATGAACTTTCATAAAACAATATTGTTTAGATTAATTAATGACTACAGAATTCCTGATTTGATTTAAATAGTTTTAGATAGAAAGTTAAGGAGATAGTTTAAGTTGTTTTGCAAGAAAGTTATAATAAAGTTACCTTAAGATGTTTTTGTTGGTAGCTCTGATGTAGAAAATCTTAGGGAACAGTTTGAAGTTCAGAAAGGCACACTCTTAATAGTTGAGCTAGGGAATTTTTATGGTCAGGAAACAAGAATAACAGCCTGAATGGCACTGGATGACGTGACTCCTTGCTAGGGCTGGACTGAGGGTCAAGGTGTGTTGTAAAACTACACAATACCCATTTTTGCCTTCAGCTTCCTGATAAGATTTTATAAAATTTGTTGAGCAGTTGTACATCTTGAGGATTTAAATTATAAGGGACTGTTTTTATATAAAAGTTTAGATTTGTGATTCTTTTAAGATTTTAAAAGATTACTTTTTGAGATAAATAAGATAATTGGTTTTTGTTTTGTTTTGTTTTGTTTTTGTAAGTGCAAATTGCTGCCTGCCAGTAAAGAGAAACTGGCTGGAAAAAATTACCTTGCTTACTTATACTTTGTTAATGTACAACAAGCTGCTTAGTTACAAATGTATGTGGGTTCTTGGGAATTTGTTTTTCACGTCTGTTTTCCCCCTATAATTCATAAAACTTCTGATCATGTGAGGGTATTGGGAAATGTGTTTTTCTACATATACTCACTGTAATCATTCACTTAAAGAAAAATAGAATGTAACTACAGTGTGATTTTTGTACTGCTTGAAAGATTCTGCTAGGACATGTAAGCTGTGGGAGAAAAAAATGAAGTTGTTAGAACTTGTTGGAGTTTGCTCCATCTACCAGATGTGAGTATGTATGTATGTATGTATATATGTGTGTATGCATGTATGCATGTATGTATGTATGTGTGTAATGTATGTATATATGTGTGTATGCATGTATGTATGTATGTATGTATGTGTGTAATGTATGTATATATGTATATATGTGAAATGATTGGAGCCTACTTGTTGAAGCTTTGCTTCATCCACCCAATGTGTAAATGTGTGTATGTATGTATGCATGCATGTACAGGTGTATGTGTGAAGTTGTTGGAGCCTGTCTTGCTTCATCCACCAAGTGTGTGTGTGTGTGTGTGTGTGTGTGTGTGTGTGTGTGTGTGTGTAATTTTCTCTCCTTTTTCTTTCTCTATTTGCTGGCCACCATCAGTGGCAGCCTGCAGCAGATGCCATCAGCACCAGTTTCTCCCTCCTGCTCTTTGTTTAATAGCCTGCTGCTATCAATGGAGGCTAATAGTGGGTGCCATTGGTGTCCAGCCCCCGATTCTATGTCCATCTTCTGTTTACCGTGAGGTGTTTTAGCTGCTCTTCAACAGACTTCCTCTGAGGAGGAAGATCAGTTGTCAGTTGGGTGCTTTCTCTTCTCTGAACTAGCAGGCTTTCACATCTGGCTCCTGAGACTTCATTGGTAAAACTGAACAATTGAGACTTTCATAAAAACAACACAATACCCATGTGTAATATGCAATATGATAAAAGCCTTCAAAGCAATTCAATAATTCCATTAGTCAGAATGTATTTTTAAGAAATTAACTGCTGAGCCGGGCGGTGGTGGCGCACGCCTTTAATCCCAGCACTTGGGAGGCAGAGGCAGGTGAATCTTTGTGAGTTCAAGGCCAGCCTGGTCTACAAAGTGAGTCCAGGACAGCCAAGGATACACAGAGAAACCCTGTCTTGAAAAAACCAAAAAAAAAAAAAAAAGAAAGAAAGAAATTAACTGCTAAACCAGGTGTGGTGGTTCATGCTTGCAGTCTGAGCACTTGGGGGGCAGAAGCAGGAAAGTCACAAGTTTAAGACTACCGTGCTGTTCTACACAATGAGTGCTCACTATGTAGACCAGGCTGGCCTTGAACTCACAGAGATCCTCCTACCATTAAAGCATTGAGTGCTGGGATTAAAGGTGTGCGCTACCATAAATGGTTACACTGATTTCTAAACCCACCTGAGCTATGGATTCTGTTTCAAAAAACCCAAAAAACAAACCAAGCCAAAAAAAAAAAAACAAAGAAGAAAATAATTGTTAATATATGTAACGACACAGGGATGGTCAGTGCAGCAATGTTTCTAATATCAAAAAAGGAAGCTGATTGGCTGCAATATAGCAGTCAAGATAAAGGACTAGGACCAGTCTTGGCTACATAGGGAGATGCTGTCTCAAAGTTTAAAATCCAGATCAAGTGTGGTGATCCTATAATCTTAGCTCTTGGGTAGTAAGAGGGAAGAAAATCAGAAGTTCCATGTAGACCTTGACCACATAGGAAGTTCAAGGCCAGTGTGAGCTACATAAGACTCTTTCTCAAAATGAAACCCTAATTTCCTTGAATTCCACTTTCCTTATCTTAAAAACCATATAATAAGACTATATAACTAGCTGGGCGTGGTGACACACGCCTTTAATCCCAGCACTCAGGAGGTAGAGGCAGGCAGATCTCTGTGAGTTTGAGGCCAGCCTGGTCTACAAAGCTAGGGGTACACAGAGAAACCCTGTATAAAAAAAAAACCAAAAACAAAAACAAAAAAACCCCCAAAACCCCTACATAATAAAGTTTTTAAAACAAATTACCCGCCCCCCCAAAAAAAAAATGGGCCAAAGAACAACAAAAAGAATGAAGTGCCTCAGGGCCAGAGTGTGTTTAGTATCCATGATTCTGGTATGTTGTAATGATATCAAAAGTGTATTCTACACACATCAACAGGTGCCCACCTGTAATCCCAACACTTAGTTGTGAATGGTTTTTGTTTTTATTTGTTTGGGTTTTTTTTTCTTTGTTTTTTGTCCTGGAACTCCCTTCTGTAGACCAGGCTGGCCTTGAACTCACAGAGATCCACCTGCCTCTGCCTCCCGAGTGCTGGGATTAAAGGCATGTGTCATCACGGTCCGACTTGTGAATTTTTTTTAAGGAGGGGGGAGATGACATAAAACACTTTAAATTTTTTTTTTTTTTTTTTTGGTTTTTCGAGACAGGGTTTCTCTGTGTAGCCCTGGCTGTCCTGGACTCACTTTGTAGACCAGGCTGGCCTTGAACTCGCAAAGATCCGCCTGCCTCTGCCTCCCAAGTGCTGGGATTAAAGGCGTGCGCCACCACTGCCCGGCTCATAAAACACTTTATAAAGCTCAAGTGGCAGGCAGCCCTGCTTAAAACCTTCTGAAGTGATTCCTGGGAGAGCCATTGCCTTCCCTCACATTCCTCAACCTTGTAGCCAAGACTCACACTACCCATTACATCCTGGAGTTCCTTTGGAGTCTCTTATTTCAAAGCAGCAGAGCTGATGGCTGGTGGCCAGAGGCATTAATGGAGGCACAGTGCCTGCACCCCAACTACCAATTGCCTCAGAGGATCTTGCTTAACACTCACTACTCGGCCCACAGCCAGCACCAGGCAGACAAGCCACTAGCCAGAACTAGCGGTGAGCAAGAAACCTGGAGGTGGTGATGAATTCCTGTCTGTTCTTTTTTCCTTCTCATTGGGTGGCGGGGGATCCCTTGCACAATCTGAGGGAGCCTCCTGCATATAGGTGGGTCAAGAAGTACAAAGCAGCTGAGCTGAGCTAGGGGTGTTCCATGGCCCACCCCCCACATACCTTCTGCATTATTTCTATGGGTGGCAGTGATTAGGTTTAGATTCACGGAGCCACTGTTGGATTTCATATCCAACTCCAGGTTCGAATCCTCCTCTCCCACCTGCAGGATCTTATTTAGCCCAGGCAGGACTCAAACTCATTGATGAGAACTAAAGATGGCCTCTGTTTCCCAAGTGCTGGGATTATTGGTGGTATGGGCCTAGTTGTTCCTTCCTCGACTCCCCTTCCTTCTTTTCTTAATTTTGAATTTAATTTTTGAGACAGGGTCTTGCTGTGTAGTCCTGGCTGGCCTTGAACTCACAGTAGTTCTCCTGTCTCAGTCCCCTGAGTGCTGCTGTTACAGATGTGAGTCAGCACATCTGACTACAGGCCTTAGCTTTTCATTTTCTCTGAAATGGCCTTAACTGTGAAAACGGCATCTAGAAAGAAAGGATGAAACTCACTGGGTAAACAAAATTAAAGCTTCCCATTTTTGACAAGAGCCGCTGGCCCGAGACAGTCCCTGTTGGGAGAGTAGCACCAGGGAAGGACCCTGATTATCTCCCACTGAAGCTGCAGCCAGGATGCCCAGCCTGGCCAGTCCCCGTCTCCTGTTCCCAGTGGTCCACCTAGTCCTTTTCCCGATCTAAAGTCTGGTTATTGTAGTCTTCGTAGTCATTGCTGTAGATATCGTCATCTTCCTGGAGAATGTCATTTTCTTCATCACCATCGTTGTAGTCGTCATAGTTGTTGTCTTCTTCATCCTCATCATAGTTGTCTTCTTCATCGCCATCATCGTAGATGAAATAGTAGTCATCCTCATCCTCGTATACCTTCTCTTCCTCTACCTCTTCCTCCTCTCTCTCCTCTTTCTCCTCTTCCTCGTCTTCTTCCTCCTCCTCTTCCTCCTCTGACTCCAGCGGGCAGAAAGGGCTGGGCCGGTGTAAGGATCGCAGGGCGGGGATTGGCGAGCGCGATGCCGAGAAGGATCCGAAGGATCCGAAGTGCTCCGCGGCGAAGGTGACCACGTCGTCGGGTCGGCGGAGCAGCAGGAAGAGCAGAAAGTCGGAGACCAGCGCTTGGGCCTCGGGGTGCTGCCGCAGATAGCTGGTGTGGCTGAGGCGAAACTGCTCCTGGCGGGGCGAGGAGCGGGCCCGCACCGGAGCTGAGCACAGCCGCTGTCGGCCAGGAGCGCCTGGGACCCCATCATCTCCCGGACCTGTGCATTTCGGCACTCCCCGTCCATGGTAGGACAGCAGGTGAACGAACCCCCCAGGCTGGCTGTAGCCAGTTCTCACCTTATAGTCCAGGAATTTTGAGTAAAGTTCCAGGTCGTCCTCCCACACCAGGGTCTTCTTCCCAAACGTGGGCGGAGGCTCTATCACATCTGAGTGGAGCGAGCAAAGGAACTTCGTATAAGGAGGATTCCCAGGAACTCTCAAGTATGGACAGAGTGGCAGATGTCCATCCTAACCCTTTGAGTCAGGGGCTGGAAGGGCTGTCCACCTGATTCAAAGATTCTGTTACACCCCTAGCACCCCAGTTCCTTCCCAAACAAGAGACCTTGTTCCTCCCACCTTCACTGTCCCACCCTATCCTGGACCACTTACCCTCCTCCCTCAAGAGGGGCATCTTGGTGATGATACAACACCCTGGCGAACCCACCTGGACTCTCTTAGCCAGGTGCCTGCAAGGCAATACAGAAGAAGCTGGGAAGCATTCCCATGCCACTGGGAGCTAGCCCAGTCGGTTGTGGCTACTTACACCTACCCACCCACACCCTCACCCTCCTCGTTCCCAGTGTGACCAGAGAGGTCACTTCTGGGAAATGAATAAGGTCAAAGGAAGGGCGCAATGGCAGGCTCTAAACAGAAAAGAGTGGCATTCTCAGAATAGGAAGAGAAAGCAGAGAGAGAGCTGCATACCTCCTGGGCACTGCTGAGAGGCCAAGCAGTGACTGTAGCCCGAGATCTCACCAGAAATCAGCCTGGTGACTGGCCAAAAACCTGCTGGCCATTGTTTAAAGCACCCAGTGATTTTGTTCTCTTTCCCGTTAATTTACCCAGTGTGTGCTTGTACACACACACACACACACACACACACACACACACACACACACACACACCATGCGTGCACATGTTTGTGTGGAGGTGGGAGGACAACTAGTAGCTGTTTCTCTCTTCTGCCGTGTGGGTTCCAGGAATTGAACTCAAGTCAACAGACTTGGCAGTATGCTTCTTCGCCGCCCTCCCAGCTGAGCCACCCCTTAACTTGGGTGTGCCTTTTTGAGGGGAGGTCTTACTACTGTAGATGGCCCTCAGACATACGGCCCTCAGACTTACAGGGCCCTCAGACTCCCAAGGGCTGGGATGCAGCTCCCAACAGCTGTGAACCCCTGTTGCCGGCTCATCTTGTGGTATTTTGTCATGGCAGCTGAGGTAAAATACTACAGGGTCCCCAAGAGCTGCCTGGAGGCCTGGGTTTACTCTGCTTCTTCTTTCTTGGGTCCTGTCCCAGATAACAGCAAGCATCATGCCTTGCCTACTGCACACCTGTAATCCCACTTAGGGTACTAAGGCAGGAGGACTGTGAATTTGAGGCTAGCCTGAGCTCACCAGGTTTTTTTTTTTTTGTTGTTGTTGTTGTTGTTTGGTTGGTTTTTTTTTTTTTTTAAAGATTTATTTATTTATTATGTATACAGTGTTCTGTCTGTAGGTATGCTTGCAGGCCAGAAGAGGGCACCAGATTTCATTATAGATGGTTGTGAGCCACCATGTGGTTGCTGGGAATTGAACTCAGGACCTCTGGAAGAGCAGCCAGTGCTCTTAAACCTCTGAGCCATCTCTCCAGCCCTGGTTGGTTTTTTTTTTTTTTTTTTTTTTTGGTTTTTCGAGACAGGGTTTCTCTGTGTTTCCTTGGCTGTCCTGGACTCACTTTGTAGACCAGGCTGGCCTCGAACTCACAGTGATCCGCCTGCCTCTGCCTCCCAAGTGCTGGGATTAAAGGCGTGCGCCACCACCGCCCAGCATGGTTTTTTTTTTTTTTTTTTTTTTTTTTAAGTAAATGAGATGGACAAAGAAAAGGTACACCCAGATCTCAATGACAACTTTCCCTGGCATCCTGGGGATAATAGTGACCCCTCTGCCCCATTCCATCCCATGAACGTCTTTTCTTTATGTTCGAACCTTCCATACTTTAGATGACAGACACTGTCACCTTAGTCCCCGCACCAATGGCTCACCCATCAGAGAACAAATAGAACTGGCAGGAGAAGGGGATGCCCTCTTCAGAGTGTATGGTTTGCTCCACGATGAACATTTCAGCCTGCTGATTGCCCACTTGCATTGTCTGGAAGCCCAGGGATTGCTGCAGCAGCCAAAGTGGGGAATATGGTGAGGTGGTTGCCCAGTCCTGTGTCCCCATCTTCTCAAGCCCTTTCCTTCTCCTTGGGTCTTCATTCCTGCTCGCCAGTGATAATCAAACCTTAGCTGTTCAGTTCCTCATGTGCCACAAAGTTGGAGTTGTATTCTCAAGGTAAGTCTTGGAATCCTCACACCCAGCTCCAGCCACCCTCTTCCCTAGCCGTCTCAATGGAGGAGCATGGCTAGTGGCACATTTTGTTACAGGGACAAGGATAAGTGTGGGAAGGGAGGTGTTGTAAATGAGAGACCCTGTCTCAAAAACCAGGTGGACAGTGCTTTAGAAAAAAATACCTGAGGTTGACTTCTGTCCTCTACCTGCACAAATCTGCATGTACATTTGCCCAAGTACACGTGCACACACATACTACATACATATATACACAGAAAGTCAGGTGTGTCAGCCAGGTGTGGAGATGCACACATGTAATTGCAATCCCAGCATTTGGGAAGTTGAGACAGGAGGGCTGAGACCCTAAAGTCATAGCCAATAGGTGGTGGCACACACCTTTAATCCCAGCACTCAGGAGGGAGAGGCAATCAGATCTATGTGAGTTTGAGGCTAGCCTGGTCTACAGAGTGAGTTCTAGGACAGACACAGTAAAAAGGTGTCAGAGAGAGAAGCTAAGGCCAGTTTCACACACACACACACACACACACACACACACACACACACACACACAC
>CAJQZJ010000750.1:2066776-2078130 GCA_907164525.1 Lophiomys imhausi | reverse complement strand
ACACACACACACACACACACACACACACACACACACACACACACACAAACATTCACACGAACAAAAATGAAAAAAAAAAAAACTTTGTTGAAAAAAATAAGGGGTTGCCGGGCAGTGGTGGCGCACGCCTTTAATCCCAGCACTTGGGAGGCAGAGGCAGGCAGATCTTTGCGAGTTCGAGGCCAGCCTGGTCTACAAAGTGAGTCCAGGACAGCCAGGGCTACACAGAGAAACCCTGTCTCGAAAAACCAAAAAAAAAAAAAGAAAAAAAAAAATAAGGGGCTAGAGAGATGGCTCAGCAATTGAGAATACTGGCTGCTCTCCCAGAAGACCTGGGTTCAATTCCCAGCAACCCTCATGGAAGATCACACCATCTGTAGCTCTAGTTCCAGGGGATCCAACACCTTCACACAGACATGCATGCAGTCAAAACACCAATGCAATAAAAGTAAAATTTAAAAATAATGTTTAAAAAATAAATAAATTATTACTTTAAAAAAGAAAAAGGTGGCCGGGCGGTGGTGGTGCACGCCTTTAATCCCAGCACTTGGGAGGCAGAGGCAGGCGGATCTTTGCGAGTTCGAGGCCAGCCTGGTCTACAAAGCGAGTCCAGGACAGCCAGAGCTGTTAAACAGAGAAACCCTGTCTCGAAGAAAAAAAAAAAAGAAAAAGGTGTGTCTTTGGACTGAGTTGTAGCTCGGTGGTGAAACATTTGCCTAACACTTTCAGAGACCTAGATGATATATGATTTTTTTTGTTGTTGTTGCTGTTTTTTGTTGAGACAGGATCTTATGTAGCTCAGGCTAGCCTTGAACTCCTGGTCCTTCTGTGTCCAATTCCCAAGTACTGGAATTACAAGCACATGACACCATGCCTGGCTTTAGATGATGTGTGTGTGTGTTCTTCATGAGCTGTACAGCTTGTTTTATTTTCTTTTTCTTTTTTCTTGGTTTTTCAAGACAAGGTTTCTCTGTGTAGCTGTGGCTGTCCTGGAACTCACTCTGTAGACCAGGCTGGCCTCGAACTCACACAGATCCACCTGCCTCTGCCTCCCGGGTGCTGGGATTAAAGGTGTGCTCCACCACACCCGGCTTTGATTTTAAGTATTTACTTTTATGTGTATAAATGTCTTGCCTACATGTATGTATATGCATTATGTATGTGCCTGATGAACTCAGAGGCCAGAGGAGGGTTCAGATCCCCTGGAACTTGAGTTTCAGAAGGTTGTGAGCTGCCCTCTGGGTGCTGGGAACTGATCTTGGGTCTTCTGCAAAGCCAGTAAGTACTCTCAGCCACTGACACATCTCTCTGTGCCCACGTTGGTTTTTGAAACAGGACCTCTCACTGGGGCCTGAGGCTGCCCGACTCAGTCAGGCTGTCTTCACCTCTCATGTTCTGGGGTCACAAGTGTGTCCTGCTTATATGGGTTTGGGGGAATCAAACTGAGGTCTTCCTGTTTGCACCACTGAGCTTTCCTCCAGCCTCAGAAGATGTACACTTAAAAAGCAGGCTTCCATAATATTTCTTTCTTGTGTATTGACATTTGTGCAGAGAAGGTTGCTGCCCACCTGTCCATTCCCCACAGATTCCACGTGCTCCATCCTCAACCTTCCACCTGTCCACTTCTGTTATTACTCGCTGTTGCCCTAGCATTTTTCATTCTACTGTCATGACTTATACCCACCCACCTTGGTTGCCGCTCTCTCCCACTTCACATCTGTCCTTCCTGCCTCAGTGGCCTTCATGGTCCTCCTAATTGTCCCCCGGGGCCAATTCCTTTACCCAGAGGCAGTACTCACGTAGGTGCAATGGCAGAGTTTGCCCTCCGTGTCCAAGGCTAGGAAGCGGGCACCGCTGGGGACTGACCGCTGCCGTGCCATCACCCTCAGTAGCACCATATTGGCGGCATTGGAGACAAAGCCCTTAAGTGACTGATAGGGGAAAATAGAGACTCCGGTCTTCATTTCCTGTTTAGGGCAGATCTAAGTCAGAGACCTGGAGCTCAGAAGAGGCAGGAGGTATTGGAGCAGGGTTGTCACCTGTGTGGTCCTTCTCAGAACCTTGGTCTAGGCAGCTGGCCTCACCCAAGCTTGTCCCTGCTGTGGCTCTGAGTCTGTGCAAGGGGTTCACGCTTGGCTTTTACTCTTACCTCACCCTCCTTGACTCTTCTGGTCATAACCAGCTGGTCATTCTGCTTCAAAATACTCATCTTTCTTTCCATGGGGTGGACGGGGAACTGAAGAGCAGAACACATTGGAGAATCACGTGCTCACCCTTGAGAGGTTAACTCCCATCCTTCCCTCAATTTTGTTTGTTTGTATTTTGTTTTTCTGAGACAAAGTAGTTCAGAACTACTGGCCTGGAACTCCCTATGTAGCCCAGGATAGCCTTGTACTTGCAGCAATTCTCCTGCCTCAGCCTCCCAAACACTGGAATTATAGGAAATACAGTCAGTCTTATTCTTTATAAACAAAGTAAGACAAAGCCCCGGTCTCAATAAAGCAAAAAGACAAAAAGCTTGAACAAAAAAGATGAACAAAAAGCCTCATGGCTTGATACGGTGGTCCAGCACTTTGGGAGGAAAGCAGGGGAATCAGGGGTTCAAAATCATCCTTAGCTACATATCAAGTTTGAGGCTAGTCTGACTACAAGACTGTCTGAAAAAAGGAAGGAAGAGGAGGGAGGGAAGGAGGCCTTCCATTTACGGTGGAGGTCAGGAATAGGGCCATACATAATAGGAAAGATGTACTGCTGTACGCCTTAGAGCAGAACACAGGCTGGAAGCTGGGAATAGATTCCCTGAGAAGGCTGTTTGGCCCAAGTCATCTTCCACGTTTAGATAGGTCATGGCCCCACAGAGGAAGTTACTGAAAGGGGCTGAGTGAAGGGTATAAAGCCAGACAATGTGGAGGCTAAATAGTACAGGCCCTGGGAGAAGGACGACAGGCTTTCAGACTGAAGGAGGCCCCAGTGGGCTGGGCTCAGTTTGTGCCTCCAGAAAACATTAACAGCAGTAATAGAGGTGCTGGCTTATCAAGCGGTGTGTGGTAGAGGTGCAGGCTGATGGAAGATGGTACTGTGGTATTGTCCTGGGGTCCTCCCACCTTTGCAGGGCTGTGTTCTTGTTCACCCCAGACCAGGGGTGAGGCTAGAAGAGGACTAAATACCTTGATAAACTCATGGCTGTGCTGCTCCATTAGCTCCAGTTTATTGGTGAGGTAGCCTGGGGTTCGGGGAGGCAAGTGCAGATGTTGCAGGAGTCTGGGATGGACCCCAGGGTAGGTGCTGGCTGAGGCTGGTGCAACGTGGCCATGAGAGCATGACAGGGTGGTCAGCACTGTTCTTTTCCTGGGTGTGTGGCTGGGAATGACCTCCTCCCCCCATCCTCCATGCTTTACCCGCCCCCCCCCAGGTAAGTCAAGGGGCAGGAGTGGGGGCCATGGAAGGAAGATGTGTAGCTGGCACTCTACCTAGGAGGGAGCTTCCACACAGTACTTTATCTAGGAAGCCTCGGCTAGAGGCGTGCACCAGGAGGCAGTGCGTCATGATGCCCTCATCCTCCTTGTACTTCCCTCTCTCCACCTCAATGGTCAGCTCTCCCTGAGGCTCCCCTGTGTCTGAGATTATGGCCAGAGTCTCCGGGAAGAACACCATCAGTTCCTCCAGTCCTGTGTGGTGCAGAGAGGCTCTCTCCAGGCCCAGCCTTTAGACCCCACCCCACCCACTCACCCTTTGCCAGCCCTGCCACCTCTCCTTGTCATCAGTAGGTGCCAGCTGGTGAAGATTCCCTCCCCCCACCCCCATGGGCTTGTTGTCCCTCCACATGCATTAGCAAACAGGTATCAGTTCTTTTCTGAATCTCAAGAGAAACAAGGGGACGGAGAAAGGGCCTAAGTCTCTTCTCTTTTTTTCATCCCCAGACTGGAGCCTTTCCTCCCTATGCCCACCCCCCCATCCGGCTCACGGAAGGAGTTGAGAAAGTTGATGGCTTCAGCGTTGGCCTCTGGGAATGACTGTTTTTCCTGCTCCTGCTGCTGCGGAGGGCTTACGTGGTGGTGGTCCTTGGCTCTGGAGCCTACAAGAGGAAGAAGCTGGTATGTCAGACCCTGGGGAAAAGGGTAGAGTAGGCGGGGGCACGCCGGCCCTGATCCCCATCCCTAAGAGCTGAATTTACTAAGACCACGCTTAGGCTAGTAGTACGGGAGAAATATCTCTTCTCCCTCCACCCCACAAATCAGCAGTCCACCCCCCACCTGAGGAGGAAGAGGAGGCTTTGGAAGACATGCTGATTGAAGCTAGTCAGTCTGTTTCTAGTTGTCTCCATGGCAACCAGAAAGCTAGGTACTACTGCCTCTTAAAGGGCAATCAACCCCACTTTACTGAACCTAGTTTGTCTAGCTTGCGAGGTTGTCCAGCAGAGGGAGCCTTTGGCATTCTTAAGAGGCAGGGGGAAAAAAAGCAGGTTTTACCACTTCCTTGGACTGGAAGGGGCTGGAGAGGTGGCTCAGTTGTTAGAGAGAGAGCACTGGCTGTCTTTCCAGAGGACCTAGGTTTGAATCGCAGAGTTCAACATGATGGCTCACAACTGTCTCCAGTTCTGTGTGATCCAACTCCCTCTTCTGGCCTCTGTGGGTATCAGAGACATACATGGTACACACACACACACACACACATTCAACAAAACACCCAAAGACATAAAATATAACAGTAATACAAAGAAGCAGTAAACTAAACCAGGAATAAGTGACAAATTCCCATAATCACAACACTCCTGACGCTGAGGCAGGAAGATGGGAAACTTACAGCCAGACCTAGGCTAACATATAGAGAGCCCTCTTCAAGGTTGTACAATTATCCCTGTGAGATACAGTCCTAGTATGGATAGTCTCTGGCCTCCAATGGCTCAGCCTCCCATTCATTGCCTTCGTTCGTTTGTTTGTGTTGTTTTTCAAGACAGGTTTTCTCCGTGGAGCCTTGACTGTCCTGGAATTTACTCTGTAGACACCTTGAACTCATAGAGATTCTCCTGCCTCTGCCTCTGGAGTGTTGGGGTTAAAGACCTGCTCCACCACTGTCCAGACTTACAACAAAAGCTTCAACCACTTCAGCCAGACACCATTTTAACGGCCTTTGTGGACATTATCTCATTTGTCCAGCTGGCCTGGTCTATAGTATTTTCTTTCTTTGGTCTTGTTATTTTGAGACAGAATCTTGTGTAGCTTCAACTTAATATGTAGTGGAGAATGTATGACCTTTGGCTTTTGACCTTCCTGTCTCTCTCTCTTCTGAGTGCTAAGATTGCAGGTGGGTGCCTCTGTTCCCAGTTTATGAGGTGTTATGGGATCAAGCCTTCAGCATCCTGTGTGCATAGCAAGCACTCTACCAACTGACCTGCAACTCCCTGTGTAGACTAGGCTGGCCTTGAACTCACAGCAATCCACCAACTTCTACCTCCCAAATGCTGGGACCAAAGGTGTGCGCCACCACACCCAGTCACTTTTTTTTTTTTTTTTTTTTTTTGGTTTTTCAAGACAGGGTTTCTCTGTGTAGTAGTACAGGGTGTCCTGGACCCACTGTGTAGACCAAGCTAGCCTTGAACTCACAGAGATTGGCCTGCCTCTGCCTCCGGAGTGCTGGGATTAAAGGGGTGAGCCACCACACCCAGTATTTTTTTTTTTTTAGATAAGTTCTTAGAGCCAGACCATGGTGGTGGGGGCAAGACTGTGGTGCAAGCCTTTAAACCTGGTACTCCTTGGGAGGCAGAGGCAGGCAGATCACTGTGAGTTTGAGGCCAGCCTGATCTATCTACAAAGCAAGTCCAGGACAGCCAGAGCTGTTACACAGAGAAACCCTGTCTCGAAAAACCAAAATAAAATAAAATAAACCGGGCACTCAGGACGCAGAGACAGGTGGATCTCTGTGAGTTCAAGTCCAGCCTGGTCTACAAATCGAGTCCAGGACAGCCAGGGCTATATGGCTACCAAACCTCACATGGCTAATCCTTGATAGCTAGGACTTGACCAGAGGCAGTCCCATGAGTCTGTGCATTCAGGCAGCAGCAGGTTGGATGGCGCTGGGTTGTGGTTGTAGCACTTGGGAGGTCTAGGCAGGAGAGTCAAAAGCCCAGGTCATCCTGAGCTATACGCTGAGTCTGAGGCCAGTGGGTTGTCTGAGATTCTGTCTCAAAAAAATGAAAATAAAGCTGGACATAGTGGGGCCTTTATCCTTTAAGGCAGAGGCAGGCAGATTTCTGTGAGTTCGAGGACAGCCTGGTCTACATTACAGAGTGAGTTCCAGGATGGCCAGGGCTACCTACACAGAGAAACCCTGTCTCGAAAAGCCAAGGTTGAGGGGGGGGGGGGAAGAATTGAGGAAACAAGGAAGCAATAGCTGATAGATAAATGGGTGATGGGTGGAACCTTGAATGGAAACTTCTGGTGCACCAGCCCCTCGAGCGATCAGAAATGGACTTGAAAAGGGAGTGGCTGCGTGACTCACACATTTGATGTATATTTGTCCCATGGCCATTTGATCCCCATTTGTGCCTGGTGAAGCTGATGTTATATCCAATACAAACTATTCAACATGATAGTCAGCACCTCGGTACAATTCTTGACCTGAGCTAGCCTCAGACATGGAAGGGTTGTCTCAACTCTTGCTCAAATCAGTTAGGATGGTGCTCCCCATAGGCCTCCATATTACATTTTACATTTATTCCATTTATTGTGTTTATTTGTTAGGGGGAGGGGTGCATGACACCTCGTGTATCTGGGGGTCAGAGCACAGCTTCTGGGAGCCAGTTCTCTCCTCATACCATGTGAGTCCTGGAGATCAAACTCAGGTTGTTGGGCTTGGTGGCAAGTGGCTTTACCAAAGGATCCATCTTGCTGCCCAGGTTGTTCCGTCTGTTTTGTTTTTTGTTGAGACAGGGTTTCTTTGTGTGGCCCTAGCAGTCACTGGTCATTTTTAAATTACGTTTTTAGCTTGGCATGGTGGTACACATCTTTAGGCCCAGTACTCAGGAGGCCTAGTCAATATAAGGACTTCCAGGACCATCCAGGGCTATAGTTTGAGACTACTTCTTTAAAAAAAAATTGTCTTAAAAACTAAAAAAATAAAGAGACAAATCCTATTGCGTTCATAATTTATGTAAAGTTAGATTTTAAAAAAAAATCTTTCTTTTTGGTCTCCTGAGTGCTAGGATTCAGGCATACACCAATATACTTCTTGATTATTTTTTGGGTTTTTCAAGACACTCCAGGAACACAACCTCACAACCTTGGCTCCAGCTTGTCTCTTTTGCTTTGTTTTGTTTGGTTTTACAAGAAACAGTCAAGGCAGGTTTTCTCTGTGTTGCCTTGGTTATCCTGGAACTCACTCTATAGATCAGGCTGGCCTTGAACTCACAGAAATCCTCCTGCCTCTGCCTCCCAAGTGCTGGGATTAAAGGCATGCACCACCATTCCCGGCAATTACAGACAGCTGTGAACTGCCATGAGGGTGCTGGGATTTGAACCCTGGTCCTTTGGAAGAGCAGCCAGTGCTCTTAACCACTAAGCCATCTCTCCAGCCCCAATACACTTCTTTTTAAAGATAGGGTAGCATGTGTCTTAGGTTGGATTGGAACACCTTATGTAGCTGTGGATCAAGTGGTATTTCTGATCCTCCTGACTCTGTCTCCTAAGTGCTGAGACTAGGAGGGTGGACTGCCATGCTTAGCTCATGAGATATTGGGGAATCATGAATGTTAGGCAAGCATTCTACTTGAACTACACCTCCAGCCCCTAAATTTTTTGTTTGTGTTTTTTTTTCCTAAATTATTTTGGTCATTAGAATAAAGTTAAAAAAAAAAGCACAACCCACCTGGGGCTCCAGAGTCCTTGTTCTTTGTGGTTATCTGTTTGTTTGTTTGAGACACAGCCTCACTATATAGCCCTGGCTGGCTTAGAATTTGCTATGTAGATAAGTCTGGCCTCAAAATCCGAGATCTCCCTGCCTCCAGCTAGTTTTTACAGAGGCACTAAGACCATTGAGAGCAAAAAAAAAAAAAAAAAAAAAGAAAGAAAGAAAAGAAAGAAAAGAAAAGAAAAAGGCAGGCAGTGGTGGCACACCTTTAATCCCAGCACTCCAGGCAGAGGCAGGAGGCAGATGCTGAGGTTGAGGCTGGCCTGGTCTACAGAGTGACAGCCAGGGCTACACAGAGAAACCCTGTCTTGACTGTGTCTTGAAAAACCAAACCAAACCAAACAAAAGAGACAAGCTGGAGCCAAGGTTGTGAGGTTGTGTTCCTGGAGTGTTCTTCATTGCTGGGCTGTGGCTAGTGGTAACCTGCATGTCTCCAGCTGAGGGAATGACCGAGGTACCCACATTGCAAACTCCGAAAGAAAGCATGTGGGCTGTGGAAGGAATACAGGGAGGGCATTTTTTTCTGGGTTGTTCTGGTGCTCTTGGACATTGAACCCAGGGCCTAGTACACAGTAGGCTGCAGCGAGCTATTCCCGTGTAGTGACTCTCAGTTATGGGACCCAGAACGGAACCGGGGAACAGTTGAGTGTGTTCTCTGCTGTTGTTACCCATGCGGCAGCACAGATACGCCATTGAGAGCTCAGACCTCGGTTAAATCATTCATTCAATATTTATTGAGTGCCTACTGTGTGCCAGGCACCGTGCAGGGCACAGAAATACAGAGATGCATAAGATACAGTCCATGCCCTTAAGGATTCACAGTCTAGAAGGGGAGACAAACATGTAAACAAGTAAAATACGGTGTGATAGGTGCCACGAGAGAAGCATTTACAAGGTGCAGAGGTAGCCTGGAAGAGGGATGACAGGTGCCTTCCTGGGGGAGGGGCCTGGAGAGGCTAATAGGTGTTAGCCAGGCAGAGGGGGCAGGAGGAGCGGAAAGGCATTCCAGCTGAAGAAACAGCATGAGTGAAGGCACAAAGGCATGAAACTGCGTGTGTTTTGGGGGGTGGAAAGGCTAACTAGTCTGGTGGTATTGCTTGAGTGAGTTGAAAGGCTGGGGCTGGAGAGGGCATCCGAGGCCAGATGAAAAGGAAAACTGAGGGCAGGGGGAGCCCAGAGGAACAACAGAGGGCATTGTACAGCCCCAGAGAAGGCTCTGACACAGAAAAACGTGGCTAGCCCAAGGTGTGCCTGCTGAATGACCACGGGGCCCTGACCTGAGACTAGAGGACAAAGGGATCTGGAGAGAGCAGTGAGTGTGCCCGAGGCTCCTGGAAGCTGCCACTCACTTGAGTTCCCTGTTCCAAGACCTCTGCTTTCTGCACATTGCCAGCCCAACGGGGCCCAGGGAACCAGTGGGAAATCACATGTGGACAAAGGTTTTTGTCAAATGGCAGACCCAGATGAGAACTGGGACTGAAAGATCAGTCTTTAATGACTTAAAGAAGAAAAGAGTTGAGGATAAAGCAAGAGAGGTTAAGTAAAACAGAAGGCAGGCAGGGATTCCTAAGAACAAAGGCCAAAAGGAGAAAGCAGGTCTCTGAGGCTGAATACAGTTCACTCTCCCCTGGGAAGGCAGGCCCTTGTGATCTGGGGCAGGGGCAGAGGCCAGTGGCAGACCCAGGACAGATGTGAATGGTGTGTGGTTCTCTATCCCAGTGTCTTGTGTTTCCTTGGCCTGAGACAGAAGATGCCTTGGCAATTGGGAACCCTTCCTTCTAGCCTTCAGGGCATCCAGTGAGGCAGGGATTGGCCAGAACCAGGCTTCTGGCCCTTGGATGTTCTTAGGAGTGGCTCTGCCTGGTAATGTCTTAGCAGGTTGGGTAGGATAGGGCTTAGAGTCTCAGTCACCCACAGTCTGGCTGCCTCTGTTGGTGACCACTTTCCCAGGCACCACACCTTTGTTCATTTTGGGGTGATGAGCTTCTCTGACAACTCTGAATGGGAAGGGTGGAGGACAGTCTAGCCTGGTCAGGACTGTGCTCTCCTGGGTTGCGGAGCTCCAGTGGGAACGTGGCCTTTGTAGGGGGGGAGCCAACAGCAACAATCATGATCTGGCTATCAGTCCACAAGTGGGGGAAGGGAGGTAGACCCTCTGAGGCAGCAGAGGCTGGAGATGTTTTAGGTACTTCCTTCCTCTTATCATAAACACCCAGCTGTATTGTGTGGAGTCTTCTACTGCTTCCTCCTCTAGGTCCCACTGCCTGGGCTCTGCCCTCCCTGACCAGTCTGGAGGAATGGTGCCATCTAGGGCACCGATCGAGGTGGTAGTATTAGTGATGACGAGGATGGTGAGATGTGGGGAAAGGGTAGCCTCCCCTCTGCAGGGACAGCCTGGACTGGGGTGGGCTAGGGGTATCACTTGCTCTTGTATATGTCTTTCAGCCGGCGAAGCTCCTCCAGGAGCTGGACCCGGGAGTAGCCATCGTCACTGGTGGGACCTGGCCCTGGCTCCAGGGACTCCTGTAGTGCCAAGCAATGGGTTCTCAGGAATGGGTTGTAGGCACGCTCCTCTCCCAGGGTGGACGGGCACTGCAGAGGAAGAGTCATAGGGATGGGTGGATAGAAGCTGGAGAGAGGACCCAATACAGGAATGTCTCTCCTAGCCTCTATCCTCCTGGGGTAAGGGGCTGCCAGAACTCTGGAAAGTGTGTGCAGGTCCAGGCTGGGCAGTGATAGGCACTGGCTGGGTGAGAGTTAGGCTCCTGTTCTGTCTTGTCGTCCCTTCCCGTCCAGTCCCATCCCATCCCATCCCAGCCTCCAGGCCTCACTGTGCTCTTGCGTTCCATCCGTTGCCTCTGCACCCACTGCATCTTTCTCTCACGGGCCAGATTCTCAGGCTCCACCACGCCTGCAAAGCCCAGGTTTTCTTCTGCATATTCATGTCCTATCCACAGCCATGGGGGCCAGGGAGCAGGGTAGAGAGAGATAGGTGGTGAGGTCATAGGTCCTTCCTACTCCAACACAGACCCACAGCCACCCAGTGGTTGGAGGAAAGAGTGGGGCTCTTGGAAAGCCCCAACGCCAATGCTGCCTTTTCAACCATGGGCATTGTTGCTGGGGGTTGGGTGGGAGGCAGAGGCAGTTTGGGCTCATGAGGAAAATAACTAACTTTGGAGCTGGGAGGCCACCTGGTTAGCTCCTTACCCTGCCCAGCAGCACTTCACTTATGACTTGAGACAACACTTCCTCTCCCCCCTCCACCTCCCAAGCCACAGTTTTGTCATTTGGCAAGTGGAGAAGATAATAACATGACAGGAAAACATTAAAAGAAAAAAAACAAACAAACAAACAAAAAAAGTTGGATGGCTAGGGAAGGGGAGGTGGATTTGGGGAGAGTTGGTGTGTGTGTGTGTGTGTGTGTGTGTGTGTGTGTGTGTGTGTGTGTG
>CAJQZJ010000750.1:2053812-2064054 GCA_907164525.1 Lophiomys imhausi | reverse complement strand
GAGAGAGAGAGAGAGAGAGAGAGAGAGAGAGAGAGAGAGAATTAATTAATTAATTGAATTGAATGAATATGAAGGGAAAAGCAGAGAGTGTCAGGTACTGACAGAGGCCTGAGAAGAAAGAGAGTCTGGGGCTGGTGAGATGGCTCAGCAGGTAAATTCCATCACCAGAAGTCTCATGAAAGTAGAAAGAGATAACCACAAAGTGTCCTCTGACCTCCACATGCATGCCATGGCCGGCACACACCACACACACACACACACACACATCATGCACATATGGTGGCACACACCTTTAATCTTAGCACTGGGGAGGAGGAAGAGGGCAGATCTCTGTGAGTTCAAGGCCAGCCTGGTCAACATGTCGAATTCCAGACTGGCTAAGGCTACTTAATGAGACCCTGTCTCAAAAACAGACAGAGAGCCGGGCGTGGTGGCACACGCCTTTAATCCCAGCACTCTGGGAGGCAGAGGCAGGTGAATCTCTGTGAGTTCAAGGCCAGCCTGGTCTACAAAGTGAGTCAGTCCAGCACAGCCATGGCTACACAGAGAAACCCTGTCTTGAATAACCAAAAAAAAAAAAAAAACCCAAAAAACAAAAACAGAGAAAAGGGAAAGACCAACAAATACCTCCAAATAATAAACATATAAATAAAAATGAAAAAAGATTGTCTACCAGGAACAAAGAGGATAAATGGCAGACTGCAAACTGCCAGGACCCACAGTCCTAGGCCAGAACACCCACCCTCTGGCTCTGCTCTTCTTTCGTCTGACCGTGCCTAGGACACCCACTCTTCTCCCATGCTCTATGGGGGGAAGGGGTCTGTGTGTGAGGATGCCCATCCGGACACAGGCACACATCCCATAGTCAGGAGAACCAAAGCCAGCCTCTGCCTGGCAAGAGAAGCCGGTGGTCCTCCACAGTGACTCCCAGCACCCCTGCTCCCTCTCCCCTCACCTGCACAGCCCTCGGGTCTGAGGGGTCCACAGCCACAGCCAGCCCCGCCTGGGTGTCGATGATGAGGTAGCTGTAGTTGTCCGAGAGGACAGGGATGGGAAGCACCTTCACTCCTAGGAGACACAGACAGAGAGGCTGGGGTGGAGTGGGGAGCCCCTGAAGGGCTGAGGAGGAGAAAGGTATAGGCAGGGAAATGAGTGTGGGGAGCAGGTTGGGATGCTGGCCAGGAGCAGCCAGAGCTTACCATTGAAGAGGCGGGGCTGAGTTTTAGAGTGGCCTTTGGGATAGCGATTCCGAGCCCTCCGAAGCTGCTGTCGGTAGAAGAGGTACCCAAGCCAAGTTCGGGTGTACAGGCTGTACCTGCAAGGCAGATAGTATGGGGTCAGATTAATCCTCTTCTGTCTCTGTAAGCCTCAGACTTCTATTCCCTTAGCCATCCTCAGTCAAGCACTTTGTCATTACTATTTTTTGTTTTGTTCCTTTTTTTTTTAAGTCTCATGTAGCCCAGGCTGCCCTCAAACTCTCTATGTAGTCAAGGATGACCATGTATTCCAATCTTTCTGGCTTTGCCGCTACTGCTCAACTGCTAGGATTACAGGTGTGGGTCACCACACCTGGTTCCTATGGTGTTGGGGATAGAACTCAAGCTAAGCAAACACTTGACCAGCTGGACTACATCTCCAACCCTGGAAATTACATTTTTAGCCACTTCGGGTGCTGCTGCTGCTAGTCCAGGGACCAACTTTGGGAGGGGGAGCAACAGTCTGAGGCCCAAACGCCCAATAGATTGCTTAAGGAAATAGAAGGTTCGGTGGCTACTTAGCAGAGAGAAGAGCAACCAGAGCGTGAGGCTGGAAGGGCTTGACCATATGTGACCCCTTGTTCCATTGCCATCCCAGCTGTATGTAGCTCAGGAAACTGGATCAGGACACCAGAATTCTCCAAACAATACGTGAGACCTGTGAAGCCACCAAGGGCCCAGTTCACAAAGTGACCCCCCCACACACACACACTTGGGTTCAATGCTCTGATGTCACTGCCTTGAATTCTTTTTTTTTTTTTTTATTAAAGACAGGGTTTTTTTGAGTTTGGGTTTCTTTGAATATCTCTGGCTGTCCTGGACTTGCTTTGTAGACCAGGCTGGCCTTGAACTCACAAAGATCCGCCTGCCTCTGCCTCCCAAGTGCTGGGATTAAAGGCGTGCGCCACCACCGCCCGGCTTGAATTCTTTTTTTTTTTGGTTTTTCGAGACAGGGTTTCTCTGAATATCTCTGGCTGTCCTGGACTCGCTTTGTAGACCAGGCGGGCCATGAACTCACAAAGATCCGCCTGCCTCTGCCTCCCAAGTGCTGGGATTAAAGGCATGCGCCACCACCACCCGACTTGAATTCTTGATTTGATCTTTCAAAGTCTTTTCTTTTCTTTTTTTTTTAAGTTGGCCATGTAATTTAGTGGCTGGGCACTTACCAAGCATGTATAAGATTGGGTTCAATATTCAGTACCACAAACAAACAAGACTGGCATTGTGCAATATAAAAATGAATGGCAAAATTCTTGCTCATTATTTAAATTTTCCTTCTTTCGTTCTTTTTTTCATTTGAGTCAGGGCCTTACGATGCAGCCTGGCCATATGTAGATCATCACTATGTAGTCTTGAACAAGCTGGCAGTGGTCCTCCTATATCTGTCTCCCAAGTGCTAGGATCATAGCATCACCATGCTTGGCATTCTTTTTCTTTATTCAGAATAACATTAAATGGCAAATTGAAAGCATTACAGATTGAGTGACAGAAGAATGGGGACATTTCATATTTTACTGCTTCCCCCTCCAGAATCCAGCTATATAGCCCAAAGTGGCCTCAAACTCAACAGCCTCTTGCCTTTGTCTCTTTAGTGCAAAACCACGCCTGGCTTATTATTTTTGTACCTTTTTGTTTGTTTGTTTGATTCAGGGTTTCTCTGTTTAACATCTCTGGCTGTCCCTGGACTAACTTTGTAGACCAGGCTGGCCTTGAACTCACAGAGATCCACCTGCCTCTGCCTCCTGAGTGCTGGGATTAAAGGAGTGTGCCACCAGGCCCTGCCAACACGCTTTTGTACCTTGAATGATATTTTCCTGTTGTTTGAACAAGAGGCTTTATTTGAACTAATTAATAAGTTTTCTATTTATGTAGGTATTACTGTTTGTTTGAGGCAGGTCCTTATGTAGCCCAGGCTATCCTCAAACTTGCGATGTAGCCAGAAATGATCTTGAACTCACAATCTTCAGGCCATTACCTCCCAAGTGCTGGGACCACAGGTCTGCACCACCTCACCTTGCACCTCGATTCTGCATTACATTAGGCAGAATACATTATTTATCTAGCCCTCTCAGGATGGGAAGGAGTGGGCTTGGGCCTTTGCTGTGCAGGAAACTGAGGCTGAGGCAGGCACAGTGAGGGGCAGTCAGTGTTTGGAGTATCTATCAAGCCAGTCAGAAAACAGAAGGCAGAAGGCATCTTATGCTTGAAAACTTGATACAGCAGGGAGGGTGGACCCTAAATCTCTCACAGTGTGTATGGAGAAGGACAGACTCTCTCTAGCCTCTCAGAGAAATACTAGATGCTTTATCTGCAAACAGTCTGCACAAACTAAGCAGGTCTCTGACGGTTTGGCAGTAAGGGTCAGCTGCAGTTAAGCTATGACTTCTGCTCCATGCTTCTCACCGCCCTGGCAATTCTGGCAATGCCAAGGGAGCTTCTGCATTCTGTGTTGTATGTCCATTTTTATAGGTCCTCTGCTTCCGGTTTCAGTCCCTTAGACTTTCACTTTTTTGGCCATGTTTATTGATCCCTGGCTACTGGCCAGGGGCTGTGTACACTGCGCCAGTCACAACTCCCTGAAGCTGACCTTCTAGTAGGAGAGATACAATGATAAACTAGGGAAGGTGACCAGCGAAAGCAGAAAAAGGACAGAGAATGACAGAGCTGCTGCTTTAGATACAGCTGAGCAAGACAACAAGATGGCTCAGCCAGGAAGGGCTTGAGGCCAAGCCTGACTACTGAGCTTGATCTCCGAGATCCCCGATAGTGAACAAGGAACTAATGTCTACAAGTTGTCCTCTGATCTTTGCCCTAGCACTATAGCACACGTGCACACACACAGAATAAACAAAAATGTCACAGATGAGTAGATCAGGAAAGCAGGCCCCCTAGGTGACATGTTCATAAGAGACAGGCCAAGTAGGAGTTCAGGGGAGTAGACTGGAACCCGAGCTCCCGTCAACTCACTGCTAATTTTTTGCATATTCTTTTGTAATAACAAAGAACTGGATGTGCAAGAGACACATCCAGTTGGGGCGAGGGGAGGGTGTTGGATACTGCCTAGATACTCATGAAAAGAGGGCAGGAATAAGGATCGTAGTAGACTTCCAAATAGCCGAATGATACGCGGACCTTTTCCTTGTTGAGAAGGATGATTTCCTATTTAAATACTTCAACAGGGAAAAGACCCAAAGTCACTGGAAGTGGCTCTTGGTGGTGAGAATATCAGTGTGCTGGGGATCAAATCCAGGGCCCCATGCCCCACTCCCAGGACCTCCTCAGTGGCTCCTTGCTTGTGTGTGTTTCATTATTTGGTGGTAAATATGCAGTGAATTGGGAGAAGGAAGGAGAGAGGGAGAGGAACTTTGCTTCAGAGATTCTAAAAGAACCCTGGGTGTGGTGGCGCACGCCTTTAATCCCAGCACTCGGGAGGCAGAGGCAGGCGGATCTCTGTGAGTTCGAGGCCAGTCTGGTCTACAGAGTGAGTCCAGGACAGCCAGGGCTACAGATATACAGAGAAACCCTGTCTTGGGGAAAAAAAAAAAGAAAGAAAAAAAGAAAAAAGAAAAGAACCCTGTGTTTCAGAAATAAGACCCTCCCCCCACTCATATTGTTGGACACATACACTTACTTTATTTTTCCTTTTTTAAACCCAAAAGCATAAAAATCACTACCTGAAAATGCAAACGTGAAAAAAGGGAAGAAACTAATTTGAAACATAAACGAAAGAAGAGAAGAGACATATGAGCTGAAAGATATGTTAAGATTGCAAATCTAATCCAGAAAGCGCCCAAAGTGTCCCTTTGATCATCCGCAATCCTCTAGAGGCCGGACTATGGCAGTGGAGCAAGGCAGGTGGCAGGCAGGTGGCAGATGGGAGCCATCTGTCCCATGGAGAGAGCAAGGTTTGTTTCTTGCACTCAGGGACTCTGGTAGTGGGTGGCAGGTGGTGACACAGACTGCCCTCTTCTCCTGCAGGGGTGACTGAAGAGGGGGCGACCAGCCTGAGGGAAGGTTGGTCACTCAGCAATCACTTTTCCTTTCCTAGACTTGATGAGGGGCTGAACTCAGAAGGAGCTCTGCCAGGCTGGCGTCCAGCCAAAGGTTCTGAGTTCAAGGTGGTACCCAGCTCAGCAAGGAGGGCGACGGGTTGGAGGTGGGGCTGTCTGGAGCAATAGTCAGGGCACTGGGTCTGAGCAATCCTCTCTACACACCTTCTCTTGAGCGGGTCTCTTTAGTTTCCAATGAACAGGGGCGCAGCCTAACACCTGGACACCAGACAAGCCACCAAGCACCACCAAAGAGATATTTGCATAACCTCAAACTGTCTGCTTTACAAGATACTAATTAGTCATTGGAGAAACTTGGCAGACTGCTCTTGAAACTGATGGTGAAAGATTGTGTCAGGCTGCAATCAGCAGCAGGGTGCTGGCCCAGCAGGCACTGGGTTCCAGTCCCAGCCCCATAGAAACGAAAACAAACGCTAATCTCAGCCGTAACAATATATATTTGACCATGGAGGAAGGCGCAACTGCCCTTCTGTGTCCTTCATGCCCAAAATGTAGAACCGTAATTTATTCATGAGAAGAACCTCAGACAAACCCAGACGGAGGGACCTGCTGCAAAACACCTGGCCAGTCCTCAATCTCAGTCAGGTGGAGGAGTTGTTCAGGCCTGGGGGAGGCTTTTGAGAGCTGTACTGTGAATCATGAAACATTAACATCCAGGGAGAATGGGCTAGGCAGACAAGGAATTTTTGTGTGTGTTGTTTTGACATAACTAAAATTATTTCAAACTGAAAAGTTAGACAACATAATACAATCACCCTCTCCTTGATAGTGTATTAGTCGTGCCCAAGCCCTATTTTATCATTTCTTCTCTTGTCACCCATATAAAGTGCAACAGTTATGACTCCTGCTGCAGCCATGGCTCCTGCTGTTCTATGTCCTTGGCCCAGTAGATAAGGTTCCTTGTCCCTGGCCAGACCACGCTAAGTGACACAAAGTAAGAGAACACAAGGAAAGCGCCCAGTCAGAGCCAGATGGTGGAAGGGGTTTCGAAACTGCCACTTCCTTTCCAAATTCTGCCAGATGCTGACACAGGGCAAGATGGCCTGCATCTGGGAGGAGCAAGGACATATCCTTGCCTTCCTTGTCCAATGCTAATGTGTGTGCTGTGGTTTTGTGACACTAATGAAAGGCAAGATCTGTGAGGGCAGGGGCCATGGACAAGAGGCCAGTCTTTTGAGCTCATTCTATTTGGAAAATATTCACTGTGCTTCCTGGACATAGTGGGAATAGCACAAAACAAAGCCAAAGGCTCCCTGCCTTGGTGATAATTGTGTTGTAGAAAAATAGAAGAACAGGCCGGGCGGTGGTGGCGCACGCCTTTAATCCTAGCACTTGGGAGGCAGAGGCAGGCGGATCTTTGTGAGTTCGAGGCCAGCCTGGTCTACAAAGTGAGTCCAGGACAGCCAGGGCTACACAGAGAAACCTTGTCTCGAAAAACAAAAAAAAAAAAAAAAAGAAAAATAGAAGAACTCACACACATTAAACTGGAAAACAGCTGACTCATTAGCTACCAGCTAACTCAAGCTAGTCCAGACACTAGAAGGAAGGGGGCCCAACTGTATGCAGAAGGACCAGGGCTTGTTCTCTCAGCCAGGAGGTTGCAGTGGGAAACGGAGAGAGGGATCCTGTAGTGAGGTGTTTTAGGTGGTACGGAACCAAGGCCTGGGCAGGAGGGAATGTGGCATGTTCTAGGAGTTTTTCCAGGAGCCTCAGGGTTTTGGCAGGGGCAAAGAGCCAAAGCCAGTGTGTGGGCAGGGGGAGACCATGGAGAGAGACAGGGGAAGAAGATGGTGGGGTTAAGAAGCAAGCAACAGGGGCTGCAGAGATGGCTTAGTGGTTAAGAGCACTGACTTCTCTTCTGGAGGACCTGGGTTCAATTCCCAGCACCCACATGGCAGCTCACAACTGTATGTAACTCCAGTTCCAGGGGATGTAACATCTTTACACAGACATACATGCAGGAAAAACACCAATGCATGTTTAAAAAAAAAAAAAAAGCAAACAACAGTCTGGAGGGTGCCCTGAAGGTTAGCTCAAGGGGAAGGGAGCCTGAGGAGTCAATCAGGTTGAGAGAAGCAGGGCCTGGGATGGGGGAGGGCTGAGACCCTAGAAGTGCTAGGATGCTCTCCTGAGGGCTGGAACCATTCCCCCCTTCACCACCACAATGACTTTACATGGCTCTGATGGGGACCTCAACTCCTTCATGAGTGCCATTATCCCTGGTCACATCACATCACAGAGTCTAGGGCTCTTTGGCTCCCTCTCTTTAGCTCTCTTTCTTTCAAACGAGCATCTTTCTCAATTCTGCCTTCTGCCAATCTGGGTGGGCTCATACAGCAGACAGACCCACGGGGCTCATCCCTAGGTCTTGCAAGAGCCTCCTTCATCCAATTTTGGCTTCCAGTCCAAACTACAGACAAGGCAAAGGCTCAGGCCCTGAATATACTGAGTCTTGCTTCTGCTTGGAGCCTGCTGTGGTTCCCAGTATTGAGAAGAGACTCTCATCCTTGGTCTGACCCTCTGACAGGCTCTGCCTCCTCCCTTCCCATTGAGTCCAGTGAAAACCACGTGCTCCCCAGAACGAAGGGGTGGAAACCCCCTATATGTCCATCAATGGAAAAATATAAAAATAAGCCAGGCCATACCCAGACTGTGGGAAACGACACAGCCAGCAAAACAAATGATCAAAACCAGGACTTAATTGGCACAGAGTCTAAACACATCATTAAGCTAAAAGACATGCTGTCAAGAAAACACCCTGACATTTATTGAAATGCCAATGCATGCAGAAGCCATCTGAGCTCCCATTCAGGATGCAAACATGTGGTAAAGGATAAGGGCTGTTGAAGATAGTCACCATCCTGGCCAGCAGCACGGCTCAGTCCCACGTGGATGGTGGGACTGGGGACCTATTGCCCCATCTGCAATGCTCTAGTTCTTGAGCTGGGGAGTGGAGTGCAGACTACTAGGTTATCTAGTGGTTTTGAAGATGCCTAAGGTAACTCATTAGGATTTCAGGGCTAGAGATTAGGCTCAGTAGAAGAGCACTTGCCTAGCACATTTGATGCTCTGGGTTCAACCCTCTTTGCATCCCCTTCCCCAAGAAAACTACAACTTTAGGCCTGTGTGGTTGTGGGCACCTTTAATCCCAGCACTTGGGAGACAGAGGCAGGTGGATCTCTGTGAATTAGAAGCCAGCCTGGTCTACATAGCAAGACCAGGCTAGCCAGGGCTACATAGAGGGATGCTGTTCCAACAACAAAAGAAGAAGAAAAGGAAAGAGAACATACAATTTCAAAACTGTTCTCTTGCTGGGAATGGTAGCTCACTCCTGTAAACCCAGCACATTAGATGGCTGAGGCAGGATGATCAGGAACTCAAAAGCCATTTTCAGCTACACATGGAGTTTGATGCCAGCCTGGGCTACATGAAACCTTAGCTCAAGAAAACACCAGGGGGCAGGAAATGACTCAGAAGTAGAGTTACTAACTACAGAAGACAGAACAATTGGTTCAGTCCCTAGAGCCTCCACAAAAAGCTGGATGTGGTAGCACACATCTGTAATCCCTGCACTTCTACATCAAGATGGACCGTGGAGACAGGAGAAATCTCCCCAGCACTCAAAGGTCAGCTAGCCTTGTACATACAGCATAGATGCAGAAACAAGACTGCTTCAACAAGAGTGTGTGCTGGCTATTCTTTTTGTCGTTTCGAGACAGGACTTCCTCTGTGTGGCCCTGGCTGGAGCTGTTCTGGAGTTCGATCTGTAGACCGGGCTGGCCTTGAACTCACAGAGAGCAGCCTGCCTCTGCCTTCAGAGTGCTAGGATTAAAGGCGTGCGCCATCACCGCTTGCCCAAGTTTTATGTCAGCTTGACACAAGCGAAAGTCATTTGAGAAGAGGGAATTTTAATTAAGAAACTGTCTCCATGAGATCTGGCAACAGCCAAGCCAGTATTTTTTTTTTTTAATTACTGATTGATGTGGGAGGACCCCGACTATTGTGGGAGGGGCCATTCCTGGGTTCTGTAAGAAAAGCAGGCTGAGCAAGCCACCAGGAGCAAGCCAGTAAGCAGCACCCCTCCATGCCCCCCCCCCACATCAGCTCCTGCCTCCAGGTTTTGGCCCTGTTTGAGTTCCTGTTCTAACTTCCTTTGGTGATTAACAGTGCTGTGGAAGTGTAAACTGAATAACCCTTTCCTCCCCAAATTGTTTTGGTCATGATGTTTCCTTGAAGCAATAGAAACTCTAAGACAACACACACACACACAAACACACACACGATGGAGGCACTGGGATGAAGCAGTGGTTAACATGCTTGCTGCTAAGTCTTATGACCTGGGTTCCATCCCTGGGACCCACATAGTGGAAGGAGAGAGGAACTCCTGCAAGCTGTCTTCTGAGCATGTGTGTGCTTGGAACACACATGACCCCCTTCCCCCTGCAGGATGTTAAACAATAAAAAATAAAAATGGGTCTTGGAATGCAACTCAGTTGGTGGAGTGTTTGGCTGCCATGCATGAAGCCTTGGGTTTCAACTCTGACTTCCCATGGGGCAGGTGTACTTATACACGGCTATAATCCCAATGGAGTCAGAGGCATCAGATGCCTGAGGCCAGTTTAGGCTTCTGAGACCGTGTCTCCAAACAACACAATAAGAAACAGCTCTGGCCGGGTGTGATGGCACACACCTTTAATCCCAGCACTCAGGAGGCAGAGGCAGGCAGATCTCTGTGAGTTTGAGGCCAGCCTGGTCTACAAAGTGAGTTCAAGACAGCCAAGGATACACAGAGAAACCCTGTCTCAAAAAACAAAGAAAAGAAAAGAAAGAGAAACAGCTCTGGGCTCCCTGCCTCTGCTCTGGTAGCTCTGGTAGACCTGAATACAACACACACACACACACACACACACACACAC
>CAJQZJ010000750.1:2033492-2053802 GCA_907164525.1 Lophiomys imhausi | reverse complement strand
ACACACACACACACACACCTGGCTTCTCTACTTACTGAAGTCCTAACCACCATTCAGGGCTTTGTCCACTCTTATCTCCTAGAGACGTAGCTACTGATGATGTCATCAAAGACATCCCTGTGCTCCATCTGGAACACACAGCGACCCCAGCTCCCCAGACCTGGTGCCTATGTCTCCCAGGGTACCCTCCTTGGACAGTAGCTGCCTACGTCAAGCAGGCTTCCACCTGCCCCCTGTGTGGCTTCCTGTGACTCCCTGTGTTTCTCCTCCACCCCCAGGAACTCCTACCCTGGCACAGCGCAGCAAGTGGCATTCAAGAAAGGCTGGGGAGGGATTAGGAAAGGCTGGGGAGGGGCTAGGCATGTACATGGCACAGGGCCTGGCCAGAGTGGATCCCAGGCAAGGCCAGGGCTGGCAGGCCCAGCAAGCCTGATGGCGATGGCTTGCCCAACTGAAGTCCTCTCCACCCTTACTCCCTTCTCTTGTTCCACGGCCCCCACAGACCTGGACAAGCAGGGTGTTCTGCCAAGCAGGTCACCCAGATTCAATGGCATGGTGGGGGCTGTGTCACTGGGGAAAAAAATCCTAATGTTGTTTGCCATGTAGACTGCATTCAGGTTCAGGGCTCAGAGCCGGAGGGAAAGGAGGGAAGAGTGTAAGTCCACGAGAGGTCACCAAGTTCTCACTCTGCCCCTGTCCACAGGGTCAGGGTTGCGGGTCCTCCCTGGAGCTTACCGCCTCATCCTTAACAATTTCAATGCCACAGCTTTTCTCTCTTTTTTCTTTTTTTGGTTGTTTTTGTTTTCTGAAACAGGGTTTCTCTGTGACAGAGCTGGCTGTCCTGGGCTCCCTGGGCTCCCTCTGTAGACCAGGCTGGCCTTGAACTCAGAGATCCACTTGCCTCTGCCTCCTGAGTGCTGGGACTAAAGGCGTGTACCACCACGCCTGACACTGCCACAGCTTTTCTTGCCTGGGCTTATGAGCAAGTTCTGAGTGAACCCAGTGCTTCCTATGAGTTATCTCAGGTCGTTCTCTCAAGTCTGAGGCAGGTACCATACTCCCATATTGCAGACAGGAAACAGAGCCTGGAAGAGCGGAGGTAGACCTCACCAGGCCAGATCAGGGACAGGACAGGGAACAGCGGCCAGAGATACCTCCCTAGAAGCCTGACCTGGAACCCACTCAACCACGAAAATCCTCTCCAGACCCCCAAGTCAGGGGTAGGACCAGATGAGTGGGCCTGAGTGATTACAGGGTCACTCCAATTCTTCTGAGGACCTTTTCAGAGAAAAATGATAGGTTGGGGTTACACACGTAACCCAGGATCTGGCCTCCGAGACCACGGAGTTTGGTAACTGCTCTGCCTCTTCTCCCTGAACCAGTTCACAGCGTTCACAAGCATTTCCCACACAATGGCAGGGAGAGCAGGGAGCCCTGGGCGTGTCGTGTCAGGATAGGATCACTTGGCCCAAGGACTTTTGAAGGCCCCTTGGGAATTAAGGCTCTATGATTCCTGCAGTGGAGTGTTGGCAGGCTAGTTGTTCCATGGATGCCTTGGAAGCCAGAGGGAGAGAAGAATTTAAAAGAGGTAGTAACTGGAGGGGACAATGTGAAGAGCCAATGTAGAAGCTGTGTCCTATGGCCAACCCTTACCCACCTGACTGGGATGCCATGGCTCCATGTGAAGGCTTGAGGATGGATGCATGAAAGGCAAGCAGCCTACCACTGAGCTACACCCCAGCCCATGGCCCCTGGTTTCTTCAGTCATTACTGGATACCCAGCCTCTGCTCTTCTAACGCTGGGTGCATGAAGCAGGTACGTACTCCCCACCCTTTCTCCTTTTTGTTCAACTCTTCTGAAAGGTCCATGTGAATGACAGGGTGACAGTGACAACCACACTCTGCATGGTGTCCCCGGGCGTGGGCAGCAGGCTGGGGTCTGGGACAGTACTCACAGCAGCATATCAGAACGAGCTACCAGGGTTGGCTGTCCAGGACACATTAAGGTTATGACCACCCTAAAGGCCAGGTGTGGTGGCCTTTAATGCTAGGACTTGGGAGGCAGAGACAAGTGGATCTTTAGGAGTTCCTGGGCGGCCAGAGATTCATAGTGAGAATTTGTCTCAAAACAACAACTGAACCACCAAACCCCCAAAACAAAACAACAACAACAGGAAAGAACTATTCTAATTTCTTCTATGCCCTCCTACAGTCTGTAGTTTGACAGACAGAACCTGAGGCCTGGCATATGCTTGGGCATGCTGTCTCCCACTAAGCTCAATCTTTCCCCAAGTCCTGAACGCTGACTCAGCATTTCTGGGAGTTTCTGCCCACCATAACCACATCAGACAGGAAATAAAGCTTCCTGATTGGTCCCCTGACAGTGTGGGGTTGCTGCCTGAGCTACAGACATTCCCCCAACCTTCCCTGGGGCTTAGAGCTTTGAACAGAATGTCAGCCTTCTAGTTTGGGCTCACAGTGCACCCATTCCTGGCCCTGCTGAGCTAGGTCATGACTTCTCTGTTATCTGAGGCGCAGCTTAAGCTCCATAGAAGCCATGGGGCAGCTGACCATGAGGATGACACTCCCTCCCCCAGCCTTTCTTCTGGTGCACAGTAGAAAACACACAATGCTGCCTCTTCTTTCCTTCCCCTCCTCCCCAGGCAGCCTTGAAGGAAACTGGAGGGCTGTCAAGTGACTGACCTCAGCTGGGCCCAGGGTCCTATTTCAGGCCAGGATGGGACAGAGGGAGCAAGATGAAGGGGATTCTGTATCCACAGGACATATGGCAGCCAAGGTCACCTCTCTTACCTCCTTCCCAGCTTAGGTACTTCCTATATGTGGGTCTCCCCTGAGTTCTCTGAGACCTAAGGCATTACTTCAACCCAACAGGCAGGCTTGGATAGTGAGACAGGCCCAGGATGGTGAGGCTGGTGGTCACGGGTATATTTGGCCAAGACTCAGCTTGTCCAGGCTTGCACGTGACCAGTGATGGGATACACCTAATAACAAACTTGGAATGGCTGTCTGAGAGCTGAAGGTCTAGCCCAGGAGAGCTGCCGGGTCAACAGGGTTCTGCTAAGGAGGCTTGGCTCAAGACCTTTCTTGGAAAAACAAAACAAAACACAAAAAAAGCTAATGAGGCAGCTGAAGAGGCCCTTGGGTGAAGGTTTCCTGCAGCCTCCAACATGCCTGGAGGTCACTTCCACATGCCCAGGAGAGGCCAAGGCATGCAAGGTCAGAGCCTCTTGTCTGGGTTTCCCTGGCCTTGCCAGTCTTTGCAGCCCTCTCCAGATTGCAGCCATCTTTTGCAGAAGAGGGATGTAGGACTGCTAGAAGCGCTCAGGCAAGATGAGAACCACATTAGAACTTCAGCCCCTCCAGTGAGCCCCGTCTCAGCCAGAAGGCCTGTTCCCCAGGCCACCTGCCTTGCCAAAGCTCCAGGACTCATTTCCTTTCGTTCTCTACTCTCTCACTCATTGCAGCGTAGGCCCTTTTGACAGAACCCTGTTCCTGGGGCAGGCCTGTGGGAGTCCAGCTAGGGAGTCAGACCTGTGGCAGCCTGAACCCAGAAGAGGAAACCACACTGAAAGCTCTAAGGAGGATAATGTGGCCCGGCCCAACGGAGGCAAAGGTGAACATGGACTAAAGAGGCTAAGCTAGCTTCGCAAAGGACAGGGTTCCGGGGCCAAGTCATCCACCCATTCTTCTCTCCCTTCCTCCATCAGAAACATTTGATAAGGGTTGACTATGTGCCAGGTATTGCTCTGGAAGCCGAGATACAATGTTTCACACCTTGTGTGCCTATATTCAGATGACAGGAGAAAAACAGTAAACAGACAAGTCAGTACACATAGCACATCACGTCTGGTCATATACTATTGAGAATAAAGCTGGGTGAGGGGAATGGAAGGGCAGGAATGGGGAGAATGCTGTATGCAGTTGGGGTAGTCACAACACCGGGAAGGCCTCTGGAACAAGGTGAAATCTGGGCAGAGATAGAAAGATTGGGAGGAAGGACTGGCTGGGAGCGTCTGGCAAACAGTAAAGTAGTTCCTGTGGGTGAGAGGTGGCCAGGGCACAGAGGGCCAACTCTACCTCCATAAGAGAGGAGATATGGCTGGAGGGATCTGAGCAGACAAGTGGCATGCTTCCATTTTGCTTTGTTTTTTGTTTGTTTGTTGTTTGATTTTTCAAGACAGGCTTTCTCTGTGTAGCTTTGGCTGTCCTGAAACTCACTCTGTAGACCAGGCTGGCCTGGAACTTAGAGATCCACCTGCCTCTGCCTCCCAAATGCTGGGATTAAAGTCATGTGCCACCACTGCACTGCTGTTTCTGGGCTTTTGATATATAATTGTGATTTATTACATTTATGGTGTGTGTGCTTGCTCCTGTGTGGGATCAGGGGACTACTTGTAGGCATCATTAGTCCAGTCATCAGACTTGAAACCACCTCAGTCTTCTCAGGGGCCCTGTTTCTGATTTCAATCAGCAGATTCAATTGAGAACACCTAGGGATACTGCCAGCCACTTCTCTGACAGTCCAGGTCATATGCCTAGTCTTCATCTCAGCCACAAACAAGGAATTCTTTACTCAAGGATCCTCATGTCTGGGTTTTTGCCGCCCGTGACCTTGGGTCCGTGGACCCTATTGGCCCAGACAAGAGGTTTCCTCTTTCAGAAATGGTAAAAGTAAGGTTCAGTAGGGACAGTCTATTTTAATCACATGGTTGGGGTGAGGGTCAAGAAAGATCTCCTGGGATGCTGGAGAGATGGCTCAGCAGTTAAGAGCACTGGCTGCTCTTCCAGAGGGTCCGGGGTTCAATTCCCTGCACCTACATGGCAACTCAAAACTAAAACTGCCTGTAACTCCAGTTCCAGGAGATCTGACTCCATCACACAGATATACATACACATTGAAAAAAAGGGGGGGGGCTTGCTGCTTGTCTGGAAGACTGGAGTTCCATTCTCAGCACTTTTATCAGGTGGCTCACAACCATCAAACCCCTAAAGGAAAGAAAGAGAAAGGTCTCTTGTGTATAAGAATGAACAGAGGCGCCGGGCGGTGGTGGCGCACGCCTTTAATCCCAGCACTTGGGAGGCAGAGGCAGGCGGATCTTTGTGAGTTCGAGGCCAGCCTGGTCTACAAAGCGAGTCCAGGACAGCCAGAGATATTCAGAGAAACCCTGTCTTGAAAAACCAAAAAAAAAAAAAAGAATGAACAGAGGCAGCCAGGCATGGTGGTGCATGCCTTTAATCCCAGCACTCGGGAGGCAGAGGCAGGTGGATCTCTGTGAGTTCAAGGCCAGCCTGGTCTACACAGTGAGTCCAGGACAGTCAAGGATACACAGAGAAACCCTGTCTCAAAACAAAACAAAAAAAGAATGAACAGAGACTTGGTCAGCTAAGATTGTATATCAGCTGCAGTCCACCTCAGCGCAGCCAGAACCCAACCTCCTATTCTACTCCCCCTCTCCTAAATAGAGCTCCGCTCTGCCAAACCTCTCTAATACCACCTAGGAGCCAAAGGGGCAAAAGGGAAACTGAGGCTAATGTAGATCCACACGAGGGAGATTTATTCTCCTGATCACAGGCTCCTTAGTTACACCCTGCCACAAGGGGAGCTTGCTGTGCCCTACCTCTGACACAGTTTGGACCCTAGTTCACATCTGTTCATGTGGTCCTGGCATCACACCAACCCAACCTTTTGGGTAATGGGGTGCCAAGCCTTGTATATATTTTACAAGCACCCTACTACTAAGCTACATCCTCAGCTTCGGAGACCTTTCTCTTTTTTTTAAGGTACTTTTGAAACATTTTAAATTGTGTGTGTGTGTATGGTTACTCAAGGAGGCCAGAAGAAAGTGTCATATCCCCTGCTGCTGGAGTTCAGACGATCACCTCACTTTGAAGGTCAGCGATAGAGAACACTGGCCAGATCCTGTTCTCTGGTGTGACCACACAGTCCTGATCCAGGCTAGCTAGGCATTATGGAATGAAAGAGGGACATAGCATTCCTGTTAGTGGTTGGATAAATTAAGACATCAGTGTGAGAGAACTGACCTGCCTCCTTCCTCCTGCCCATCACAGGCCACCACACAGATGCCGCTAGCGTTTCCTGATCATTTACATGTGGGTTCGCCCAATCTTAGGAGCACTAAGAGGGAAACACCAACACCTTTCCCCATTCTGCTGGTGCAAATAAGCCAGGCTCAGAAAGATATCCACCCAATGCCATACGGTCACTATGCAGCAGAGCCAGAACTCAAAAGCTGATTTGTCTAGCCACCCCATGCTTAGCTACTCTGTACCCTTTTCTTAGAGTTCCCAGTGCAAGTGCCTAATGTCAACCGACGTCTGTTGGATGTTGAGCCTAGTTATTCTCATCCCTAGATAATAGTGGCTATTGAGGAAAGCCTTCTGTAGAATTATATATGACATATTTATATATATATATGTGTGTATATATATTATATATATATGATAATGTATAACAGCTCTTCTCTCAGCCCCTGCTGCGGATCTTCAGCCCCAACAAAATGCTCTGTGATCCTCCTCACCATACCTTCAGCTTAGGGAGTGGATTCGGGCTCTTCCTCTGTGTCCATCCTTCCTGCAGGAAGGCACCTCGCAACAACACCTACACACTTGCCACATGTTTCCTGCTAGTGTCCCTGCCCTACTCTGAAGGTTAGCAATGTCTCCCCTCAAGGGACTGGACTGATTGTTTCCCAGACCACACAACAGCAGGGTCTGGAAATCCTATTCCAGGCACACCCTTCTGTTCTGCAAATTTGGAAAGTTGACTCTAAGGCAATCTGGAAATCTAGACAAAGGAAAGCCCCACAGAAGCACTGAATTCTTTAAAAGAATTGTCTTTAAATGTACTTTTTTGTTTATGGGTGCTCTGCCTGCACGTATATCTGTGCACTTTGTTTGCATCTGGTGCCTCAGAAGAGGTCAGAAGTGGATATCAGAGCTCCTGGAACTATAGTTATGGGAACTGTAGTTATAGACAGTTGTGAGCTACCATGTGGGTGCTGGACACGGAGCCCGAGTTCTCTCCAAGAGCACTCAACGCTCTAAACAGCTGAGCCATCTCTCCAGCCCAGAACCACGGAATTCTAAGCCTGGTGTGGTAGTGCGTACCTGTATACCAGCATGGGGCTGAGGCAGGATGGCTGCAAAGTTTGAGGCCAACCTGGGTCATAGCAAGATGCTATTTTAACTCCCAGTTTTGGCCCCTTCCCCCAAAAAGGATTATGAAGAAGCTCCCCAAGAAATCAAAACTAAGGGATTTGAAAAACTCCCAAGGGTAGAGGATGGGAGGGTGGGACCAAGAAGGGTGGAGGGAGGGGGCTGTGATGGAGATGTAGCTTGAAGTAATAAATAAATATAATTTTAAAAATGAAGAAAAAACCAGGCAGTGGTGGCACATGCCTTTAATCCCAGCACTTGGGAGGCAGAGGCAGGCCGATCTCTGAGTTCGAGGCCAGCCTGGTCAACAAAGTGAGTCCAGGACAGCCAGAGCTGTTATACAAAGAAGCCCTGTCTCGAAAAACCAAAAAAAAAAAAAAAAAGAAAAGAAAATCTCAAGGCAGAGAGGTGGTGGTGCACGCCTTTAATCCCAGCACTAAGGAGGCAAAGGAGGTGGATCTCTGTGAGTTCAAGGCCAACTTGGTCTACAGAGTGAGTTGGAGGACAGCCAAGGCTACACAGAGAAACCCTGTCTCAAAAAAAAAGAAAGACAGAAAGACTCTGGAATCCCAAGTCTAGGCATACCCAGACTGTCATGGTTGTGGTGATGCTTCAATTACTAGAATTCTGATCTTATTAATTCTGACTCCAGCTCCTCATGGAAACTCCCATTTTCCACTTCCTCAAGCCATTTTCATGATTTCAAGCTTATTAATGTTGGATGCTAAAAGTAGATTTAAAATCCCTTCTCTAAATAGAGCTATATGATTCCCAGGAATTTTGTGAAGAAAACTAAAAAAACCAAATCAAAGTAAACACACACACACACACACACACACACACACACACACACACACGCACGTGACTAGGGGTGTCCAGATGAGTGACAGAGCATATTATGTTTAGCTCTGGGATCAGTCTCCAGCACCAACCAAATTGCAAACAGAGCAAACAAAATAAAACCTCACAGCCAGGCGTGGTGGCTCACGTCTTTAATCCCAGCACTTGGGAGGCAGAGGCAGGTGGATCTCTGTGAGTTCGAGGCCAGCCTGGTTTGCAAAGCGAGTCCAGGACAGCCAGGGCTGTTACACAGAGAAACCCTGTCTCGAAAAACCAAAAAAAAAAAACAAAAAACAAAACAAAACAAAATAAAACCTCACACCCACTTCCAAAATCCAGATACAAAATACAGTAATAGTCACAAACTTTGGCCAGGTATGATGGTATACACCTGTAATGACAGCACCCAGGAGGCTGGAGAAACACAAGTTCAGGATCAGCCTGGGACACAGAGTGAGGCTGTCCTACCAAACCAACCAGCTAAGCAAGCAAACAAAAACTGCCACCTCGTTATTTTAATGACTTTTTTTTTTTTTTGGTTTTTCGAGACAGGGTTTCTCTGAATATCTCTGGCTGTCCTGGACTCGCTTTGTAGACCAGGCTGGCCTCGAACTCACAAAGATCCGCCTGCCTCTGCCTCCCAAGTGCTGGGATTAAAGGCGTGCGCCACCACCGCCCGGCTTTTTAATGACTTTTTAAAACAAAGTAATGGCAATTTGGTGGAAGCATTATCTAGAATCTGCTTTTCAGTCCACTAGGCTTTTATTTATTTTTTTTTAAAGATTTATTTATTATGTATACAATGTTCTGTCTGCAGGTATATCTGCAGGCCAGAAGAGGGCACCAGATTTCATTATGGATGGTTGTGAGCCACCATGTGGTTGCTGGGAATTGAACTCATGACCTCTGGAAGAGCAGCCAGTGCTCTTAACCGCTGAGCCATCTCTCCAGCCCCCACTAGGCTTTTATATCTCTATTTTAGAGACTGTGAATGAAGGCCCAAGCCTGAAGTTTTGGGGAGTAGGGAGGGGTGGTCTGAGGAGGGAGGAATGGTGAACTGCACAATGTCTTCTTTGAAGCTAAGGAAATTCCCAGACTTAGGCCTTCCCAACAATGTGGCCACAGGCCACGGTGTCCATCTTTACATAGCTGTCCCTAAACTATGGTTTGAGGTACTGCCGGATAGACAGACCCTCAGAAGCCTGCCTTCGGGTTTCCTCCTTGCACCTGAATGTAGAGGACTGTGATGACTATCACCTTGCCAGGGGCATAGAGAAGGAGGAGAGTTGGATGGGAAAAGTCACTGGAGGTCCCTGGCTGGCTGTTGGGTCAAATTTCACAGCAGAGGCTTTGGGTTCCAGTAGTGGGAGGTGGAGGAGAAAGGGGCAGACCGACCTACAGAGTTGAACTCTGCGAGGGACAGAACAAGTTGTGGGACGTTGTATAATGTACAGAGGGACAGGGTCATAGGGAGGAAAGTAAGGCATCTGGGGCATGCCTTTACCCTTGCACCTGCCAGAAAGCCCAAGCTGCTGACCTCTGACCTACGGTCACCAGTTCCCTCACTCAGAGCTTTTCCAGCTCCCGGGGCTCCAGTATCTTACTCGGCGCGGGTCTCCCTGAGTCTTCTGTCTCCCCTCCCCTTATCTACTCTGATCTGCGCTCTTAATCCTCTTTTCCCACCCGGCTCATTCCAATTCTCCTCCAACTCTTTCCTCACTGAGCACGAACTCAGGAGCTTCTCTAACCCGTTTCTCCATCCTTCTGCTCCGGTGATTAGGAGTCCCTAGTCCAAGACATCCTGGCATCCCGTATCCCTTCTGAGAACCCTTTCCTAACGTGCCCGCCTTCCCGAGAGCACAGATCGGAGCTGGGGCACTAACCCGATTCGGAAGAGCAGCCGCTGACTGCGCGTCATGAGCAGGCCGAGGAAGCCCCGCCGCGCTTGGCAGCCGCGGGGACTCAGGAGCAGCACGAAGGCGAAGAACAGCAGCCCGCAGCCGGAGACCCACAGCCAGGGCACCGGCCAGCCTGGCCAAGCCATGCTGGGGGCCGGGACCGGGGGCGGGGAGGGGGCGGGGCGTTGCTAGGCGACGGCCCCGCCCCGGCCCCATGCCGGAGAGGCGGGGCTTCCGGCACCTGCGCGCTGGGGGGAGCCGGGGAACTTAGCTCCGCCCATTACATCGCATTCTGACCCTTCCCCTCACCAGCTGCGGCCTGGCAAGCGCTACAAATCCCCAGCTTAAAAAATGGACTTGCTCCTCCCCCTACTGGTGGGTCTGGAGGCGGAGCTCGAGCTCGTTTAACCGTGTGCTAATCAGAGTCCACACAAGAGGACTGAAGCCAACGTCCCATCTCCTTGCAGGGAACTCTGGGAGAGACCTTGGAGTGTTCCTCCTGGTGAGAAACCTTACACTCCTAAACTTTATCAGCTAGAAGGAACCCGGGAGTTCGTTGGATCTTCTACTGTTCATTTAGCCATTCACTAAATTAAAGGCGTTATGCCATGTTTTCAGGTAGTCAAAAGACACCCAGAGGCCAGAGATAGCTTAACAGGTTTCCAAACCTGCCTACCTGAATTTGAGCCCTTGGACCCACTTGGTGGAAGGAGAGAACCACTGCCACAAGTTGTGGAGTGCCATGGTGCTTGAGCCCACACAAATACATAGTATCCAGGCTGGGGTAGTAGTTTGGTGGTGTCGCATGTCCCAGACCCTGGGTTTAATCCCAACAGGGAGGATGGGAGCATTCCTGGAGCCTACACTATAGAATACAATAATGGGACTAAGTAGGCAAACAGATATAATTGCATATATATGTATGTGCATATGTGCTCCCAAACATGGATAGACGTGATGAGAAACTTACAAGGGTGTGACATTTCGCCCATGTCTCAAAGACAAAAAGAGGCCACAGCCCATAGAGACTTCATTAAGGTCATATAGCCATGAGGGGCAGATTCAGGTCTAGCAGCTAGATATCCTCAGCTCCATGGCCAGTCTGATTTCCACATCGATGTCTCTTCCCCCTATTGCTGCTGCCTTCCTAAGGAGTTCTAGAAGCTGTTCTGGTCAATGGGGTGGTGGTGGGTGTGAGAGCAAGTGTGGCACAATGTCCAAATTGAGGCACAAAGGAGCCAGGGCTGGGCCGTCTGGATTCCGTCTTGCCTAGCCCTTTGCAGGAAGGGAAGGAAATACTGCAAATTCAAGCTCACCATCACTCCCACTGGGAGATAGGCAGAGGGAAGCAGGTGAGGCAATACTCTTGTTTTCCTCCCTGCTTCCTGTGCGTAGTCTGAGAGCCCTGGGTAACTGGACTCCACATCACATTTTCCCTCACCTTCTGTGGTCCAGGAGTCAGTCACAGTGCCCACCGAGCAACTGTAGGTTCCTGTGTCACCCTCCTTCACCCACTCCCCACCAAAAGCCAAGGAGTGGGTTAAATTGTCCCCAAACTTCATTGTAATTCACCCAGTCCTTGCTTTAATCTGAAAGCCCCAGGCATTCATTCAGTTTCTTCTCTGTTGTAACATCTTGAGGGATACATCCTGTAGCCTGCACCCTCCCTGTGTCTTCCTAGTGCCCTGGCACAGGAAGAGCTGAAGCTGCCAAGGCTCTGGGGTGAGAGGATGACCAATAAAGCAAATTCACAGAAGGCATGTCCAACATGGGAGAGTTTGTGTCTCTGGGTCTGTACATGCAAAACTGAAGGATTGTGGGTCATTGTGAACATACCATGCTGCAGGGAAGGCATGGTGAAGCAGTATTATATGGAGAAATTAAAACACAGCCCCTGCAATCTGAAACAGGAAATGCAGGCTCAGGCATGGGTCTGCAGAAAACACAAACGACTGACTCTTAAACCTCAGCCCCACGCCCACCGTGAGCAGGTGCTTGCACCCCAACACACATACACACACTCATCAACAAATATATAGATAACAAACTCAAGACACTGTTTATGAAATCCTTGGAGTCACAGCAGGGCTGGGGACAGGAGTGAGGAGAAGTGTCTGTACAAACTCATGCAGGCTCAGGGAGCAATCCTCTCCTACTCTGGACTGTTCTGGAAGATATTCCATGGTGGCTCTCCAAATCTGTGTAGCTCCTGTCCCATGAGAATCTGCTGTCTAGCAAGCTACATGGTATTCACCCCCTTCCTGCATTCTGCCCCGCAATACCTAACTATTCATGGCTTCTAGAATTTACCATATTGTTTTGCACTCCCGTGCCTTTGTATACACTGTTTTCTGCCTGGAGTGCCATTCATTCTTTGTTCCATAGATTCAGATCTCACGTGCTCTCCTGTGCAAGCACACACTTGTGCATACAGTCCGTTTTAGCAGGATATAGTCTACTGGCTGACTATATCAGAGGTAATCTCAGGGTTCACTATCTTTCTTCAGAGAGGAGACTATCATTTAATGTATTCATCTTCAGCCTGACAGTGTTTGGCCTGGTGCCAAACATATAATAAGCGTATTAAATACTTACTGAATGTTCTTTGAAATGTCAAAGTCCCACCCACAGCCCACAGGGCCTCTGCTTCATAGCTAAGCCTGTGTATTCGAGCTCCTCAGATGGCAATCTTCCCCTGATCACTTTGGGTCAGCTGCTCGGTCCCATCCCTCAAATGTACCTAGGTCATTACCACCCTCAGGGCCTGTGAAGTTAATCTCTGTTCTCAACTTGGTGAGATCACCTGGGAGGTGGGCCTGTGGGGAATTGTTTTCATTAGGTTAACTGAGGTGAGAAGGCATCGCCTTTCTGTGGATAAACGTGTCTGGCACCATTTCCTGGGCTGCAACCCTAACTGTTTAAGAAGGGGTATTCATCACTCTCTATCTCCTGATTATAGACGCAGAATCCCCGGGCTTGCAGGCTTCTGCTCTCTTAACTGCCTTGCCTTGACAGACTGTGTCTTCAGCTGTGAGTTTAAAAAAAAAAGATGCCCCTCCCTTTTGGACTCAGCATGGTGGTACACTGTTTTGATCCCAGCTCTCAGAAGGTAGAGACAGGCAGATCTCTGTGAGTTCGGGCCAGGTTGGTCTTCAGAGTGACTTGCAGGCCAGCCAAGGGCTACAGAGTTGAGACGTTGTCTCAAAACTATAACAAAAACCTTTTTCTCTTGAGTTGGATTTCTCAGGGTGGTTTGTCACAACAGGAAAAGAAACCAAGCAGGCCCTTTGCACATGCTCCATCCACTTGGAAGATGAGAAGTAATCTGCACCTTGAGCGGAGGAGTGGCCACATTCTGTCTACCAGGACTCCCAACCACAGCTGCGTGGAGAGGATGCAATGGCATCTAGAAGTGGATGCCTCTGGTCCTAATAAAGGCCTGTAATGTCAAGCATATGACCACAACAAAGAACTGTGTGCCAAAGATGACTGTAACACAGAGGCTAGGCACACAGAAAAATAGTAGATCCTCTCAGAGGCCTCTGCTGGCCCCCCGACACTCTATTATACCATTTATATTACTGTGGTGGTTTGAACGAGAATGGTCCCCATATGTCACATGTTTGAATATTTGGCCCCCAATTAGTAGTACTGCTCGGGAAAGATTAATAGGTGTGGCCTTGTTGGTGGAGATGTGTCACTGTGGGTGGGCTTTGAAGATTCAAAAGCCTACATCATTCCCAGTTAGCTCTTTCTCCACCATGGTGGTCATGGACTAGCCCTCTGAAGCTCTAAGATAAACTCTTTCTGTAAGTTGCCTTGGTCCTGGTGTCTCTTCACAGCAATAGAAAAGCAACCCAGACAATTACTCTTCTACTTCCTTCATCTCCAAGCTACTTTTCACAATTGGACATTGTCTTGTGAGTCTCGCCTGTCACTCCGACTGGAACATAAGCCCCATGCAGTTGGTGGTATGTACAGTGCCTGGCCCAGAGAAGGCACTGAGTGTTTGATGAGTGAATGAGTGAATGACAGAAGCAAAGAATAGCTGAATGATACTTTATTGCTGCTGAGCACTGTGACTGTGAGGAGAATGGAGCTCTCTTATTCTGACTGGTGGGATCGGTTGTATGGAAGCTGGCCCAAATAGGAGGGCAGAACAGTCCACATCAGGAAAGCTGCAGGAGAGCTCTGTCTGAGCACTCACACACTCAGGGTCTTTGGTTACACAATCCTTTGTCCCTGGAGCAGCTCAGAGGCACTGCCAAGGCTAAAGTTTGCCACGGTGACTCTCCAAGGAGAGGCCCATTAATAATCTACAGCACAGCCATGTGTGATGGTGCTTCCCGGTGAGCTCAGCAATGGGAAGGCTGAGGCAAGAGGTTCACGAGTTCAAGGCCAGTCTGACCTACATAGTGAGGACCTGTCTCAAAAGCAAACAAACAAATGCATACTCAAACAGCAACAACAAATGGGCAGGTAGGCATAGTAGAACACCCCTGTAATCCTAGCACTAAATCTGAAGCAGGAGGACTGCTGTGAGTTCAAGGCTAGCCAAGTCTACATAACAAGACCCTGTCTCAAAAAAAACCAAACTGAACAAAAACAAAAGCCACGAAAACAGGCCTGGGGAGATGGCTCAGTGATCAGAGCACTGGATATTCTTCCAGAGAGCCAGAGTTTGATTCCGAGAACCCACGTGACAGCTCACAACTGTCTGTAACTCCAGTCCCAGGGCATCCAACACCCTCTTCCGGCTTCTACAGATACAAAGTCTGAAAGTGGGCTGGGCATGGTGGCGCACGCCTTTAATCCCAGCACTCTGGAGTCAGAGGCAGGGGATCTATGAGTTCAAGGCCAGCCTGGTCTACAAAGTGAGTCCAGAACAGCCAGGGATACACAGAGAAACCCTGTCTGGAAAAACCAAAAACCAAAACAAAAAAACAAAGTCTGAAAGTGATACACAGACATAGACGCAGATAGAAAATGCATACACATAAACCATATGCACACGTGTGCGTGCACACACATACACACACACACACACAAGGCATTCTTTTTTTCAGGTTCCAGGGATAGAGGTAGATGTTCTCATGTCTATTCCTTATTCCAGCTGCCAGCCATCTGTGTCTGTGGGAAGGACAGCCTGACTTCACCTTTGCATTATGGCTCAAGCTGGATGTCTGGTGCTTAAGTTCACTTACACTGGTGATATAATCATATCATTGGCAATGATGGTGATAATGATGTCACTAACACTAACACCACGGAGGAGCTTTAATAGATGGAGCTATTGCCGGGCGGTGGTGGCGCATGCCTTTAATCCCAGCACTTGGGAGGCAGAGGCAGGCGGATCTTTGTGAGTTCGAGGCCAGCCTGGTCTACAAAGCGAGTCCAGGACAGCCAGAGATATTCAGAGAAACCCTGTCTCGAAAAACCAAAAAAAAAAAAAAAAAAAATAGATGGAGCTATTTCAATGTTAAAGACTAGAGATATCAGCCAGGTGTAGTGGCACACCCCCTTTAATCCCATAGAAGGAGGCAGATCTCTGCGTTTGAGGCCAGCATGGTCTACAGAGTAAGTTCCTGGATAGCCAGGGCTACAAGGAAAAACCCTATTTCAAAAATAAACAAATAAAACCCGTAAAAAACAAACAAACAAACAAAAAGAATAGGGATATCTTATTGGACCAGGTGGCAAAGTCATTTTGGTTTAGAAACACTGACCCAATGCAATAGTGGTGGCTGGGACACTCTGGCCAGCCCCATTGTTCGGTTGTCATCAAGAGCTCACTGTGCCCACAGTGACCTTTCCTCTGAGCTGTTTTGCTGCATATTCTGAAAACCTGTTTGCTTGGAGGAACTTCCTTGTCACTTCTCAGCTGTTCTGTCTTGACATGTCTCATGTTTTCTATTTCTTTCCTGCCCATCCACAGACCTGCCTTCTGCAGGGGAACCAACCCCTAGCTTCTGCCTTGTCTGGGCTGGGCTGGGCTACACTATTGATAGCTACAAAATCACAAAGATTTTGATTTGCTCCCTTTCCAACCTGGTTCCATTCACCCCTTCTTGGGCAACACGATGGTCCCAGATTCCAGCAGATCAGCCTGTTAATACTAAATTTAGTACCGACAACTAATCGGCAGAGCAAACTATAGCCCAGAATCCTGAACTCAAGCTATTCTCTTGCCTCCGCCTCTTGAGTAGCTGGGACTATGGGTAAGCACAATCAGACCTGCCTTTTAAACATCTCTGGCTGTCCTGGACTCGCTCTGTAGACCAGGCTGGCCTCGAACTCACAGAGATCCGCCTGCCTCTGCCTCCCGGGTGCTGGGATTAAAGGCGTGTGCTACTACTGCCAGTCTCTTTTATTCTTTTTGTTTGATTTCTATCCCTAGGGAAGCAACTAGCATGGATCATTTGGTAAGTTAGCTGGGTAGATCTGGACTATGGGGAGCCCAGGGACTTGTAAACTGCAGATTCCTGCCACCCACCTCCCTTCACTGACATTCCCAGTCTACTGTGCTCAACACCTTGCGTTTTGCACCGGTGATCCAAAACTGAACTCTAGTCTCTGTCCCTGACCTCAGCCCCGAGATTTAAATGTAGTTCAGCGATGGCCTGCTCTCGGGTCACACCTTTCATTGACCTGGGCCACTCCGCCTCTGAAAATTCTCAACTCTAGTGTCCTTTTCCCTGGTCCCTCATCCCCAACACAGCATCCTTTGGTTCCTTGAATTATTCAACTTTTCTCAGGACTGTAATCCATATTTCAGCCTGTATTTCTTCCCTCCCTATATTTGTTGCTGTTTGTCTGTTTGCTTTTCAGGACCGGGGATGGAAAGGCTTTGATTCAGGCCTTACTGGGGTGACACATCAGTGCTTAGTGTGCCTGCCTCTTGCTGGGACATTTCCTTATTCTGTATTAGGAAGACACACTCGTACTCCATAGCATAAAAAGGAATCAGCACGTGTGCATGTGCATATCATTCCCGCTGTGTTAATGGCTTCCTCATTCTGAGTTAACCCCTGCCAGCCCAGATGCCCCCGAAGGAGTACAAGGTTGATAGCAGCGAAAGCTAATGTGACTCAGAGATTCGAGTGCCTGACCCCAGACATGCGCAGAATGAGGGAAGTGTCCAGACACCATGGGCCTCAAAATTGGGGCTAGTCACGTGACCTGGGGGGAAAGCGTGGATTCCAAACCAAGTGGCAGCCCCCTGTTCTAGTTAGCTTTCTCTTGACATGATGAACAACAGAAGCAGCTTGGGGAGGAAAGGGTTTCTTTCCATCGATGAAGTTAGGGCAGCAACTCCAGACCAGAAGGGTGCTGCTCACTGGCTTGTTCCCCATGGCTTGCTCAGCCTGCTTTCTTATACTTCCCAGGGCCATTGGTACAGGGGTGGTGCCACCTAAAGGGGGATGGGCCTTCCCATGTCTGTTATTAATCAAGAAAATGACCTGTAGACTTGCCGAAAGAAAATCTAATGGGACTGGGTGTGGTGACGCATGCCTTTATTCCCAGCACTTGGGAGGCAGAGGCAGGCGGATCATTGTGAGTTCGAGGCCAGCATGGTCTACCAAGCGAGTCCAGGACAGCCAGAGCTGTTACACAGAGAAACCCTGCCTCAAAAAGTAAATAAATAAATAAATAAATAAATCTAATGGAGTTACTTCTTATTTGAGGTCCCCTCTTCCCCCTCTTACTAGATGACCCTAGCTTGTGTCAAGCTGACAAAACACACAAAAACAAACTGCCACATTCCTTCTCCCTATAGAATCTGCTGGCTGCTGCGCATGCCAGGGTAACAGGTTTTTAGGATGTTAATCCGCACTCTTCTTAGATTGCTAGCTCTCTGAATTAAAGCTCAGTTCTCAAGAGTCTATTTCTGTTTCCTCTCATGACATCTGTAGGTGTCAGACAGCATCAAGTCTGAGGCCAGCTTGGTCTACAGAGTGAGTTCCAGGACAGCTAGAGAAACCCTGTCTTGGAAAAAAAATAAAACCCCAGAAGGCTAGGGATGTAGTTCAGTGGTAGAGCCTAGCGCATACAAGGCCTATCAACCCCTAGTGCTACATACATATATGCATTCATTAATTCACTCATTAATTAAAAAATAGGGATTTGGAGATGGCTCAGTATGTGCACACACTTGTACATACACCTGTGCTGACACATGAACATGCCTTCATACCACACACATACACAAAAGAAAGAAAGAAAGAGAGAGAGAGAGAGAGAGAAAGAAAGAAGTTCTAATGCCAGGCTAGAAGCATACCTCAGTGTCAAGAGCACATGATTAATATGAGCAAGGCCCTAGACTCTGTCCCCAGAAACAAACAAACAAGAAAGAAAAAGTAATTCTGTTCAATGGAATCTTCCCTAAAAGCATCATTTGAAAGGTGTGTAAAGGTTGAAGGCCACAGAGGCTCAGCCAGGGTTACTGGAGAGGGCCAGGTAAGGCTCTCACCAAACCAGAGGTTCCTAAGCTAGAAGAGGGTTCAGCCGGGCCTCTGAGGAACCTCAGAAAGATTCTCCTCATGGAAATGTATGACCCTGGATCCCAAGCCGAAGAAGGGACCCTAAGTCAAAGTGGGAATAGATTATATATGAATTACTAGACTTGGTCAGTGTTAATTTCCTTGCCTTCACACTAATTTTATACTTAAGCAAAATATGGAAAATTAGAAAACCCAGGATTAGGTACAGGATCTCCTTTACTTTTCCAAAAATACTCAGCTGCTGGCTGATAGTGGCGCACACCTTTAATCCCAGCACTCGGGAAGCAGAGGCAGGTGGATCTCTGTGAGTTCAAGGCCAGCCTGGTCTACAGAGTGAGTTCCAGGACAGCCAGGGGTGTTACACAGAGAAACCCTGTTCTGAAAAACGAAATAAATTCTGTAAACCTGATTATCCCAAAACAAAGAGTTAAAAAAACCCACAAAACTAGAATATACACAAATAGAATTGTGTTCATATGTTGAAATTGATTAGCCTTTTGGCTTTTATTTGTTTGTTTGTCTTTGTTTTTCATTTTATTTATTTTTTAATATTTAATTATTATGTGCACAGTATTCTGCCTGCATGTATGCCTGCACACCAGAAGAGGGTGCCAAATCTCACTGTAGATGGTTATGAGCCACCATGTGGCCGCTGGGAACTGAACTCAGGACCTCTGGAAGAGCAGCCAGCAGAAGCGCTCTTAACCTCTGAGCCATCTCTCCAGCGCTCATTTTATTTTTTTAGAATGTGGACATGGCAGATTCTGTTGGCCAATGAATGCCCATTCTCTAACCACTCCCTATTTTTTTTCTTGTTAACTTCTATTTTGCCCATTCTCCTTTCAACAGCTCAGCCTTTAGTTCCCAATCAGCTGTGGGGGGTGGGTTTTAACTGGTCTAAGCCAATTGGTACCTTGCCAACTATTGGTTAGACCCAGGAATGTGATGTAATTCCTGCTAGGAGATAATAATAGCAAATATTTACGTAGCACATAACATGTGCCAGGCACTGTTCTCAGTCCTTTGAATAGAAGAACCCAGCCGGGCGGTGGTGGCGCACGCCTTTAGTCCCAGCACTCGGGAGGCAGAGGCAGGCGGATCTCTGTGAGTTCGAGGCCAGCCTGGTCTACAAAGCGAGTCCAGGACAGCCAGGGCTGTTACACAGAAAACCCCTTTCTCAAAAAACCAAAAAAAAAAAAAAAAAAAAAGAAACCTTGGTTCTCACATGACCCTATCAATCAAATACCAAGAGATCAATTCAGTGGCTCCAGGTCACATAGCTGGTGAGAGGACAAGAGAGATAGGCTAGGGACCTCCTTTAATGCAGCTGCAATGTTCAGTGTCCCTGATCAAATCCAGGGTCCTTTGCATAGTAGGCAGGCCCTCTACCACTGATTTGCATCCCATTCCTACCTGCAGCTTTTTGTTGCTGTTTGTTTAAGACAGGCTCTCATGTAGTCCAGGCTCACCTCCTGAACTCAGTTTGTACCTGAGACTGACCCTGAGCTCCTCAGCTTCCTGTTTCCCTTTCCTGAGTGCTGGGACTGCTTGTGCTCACCACCTAGCTCGACTTTGCTTTCTCAAATGTCCCCTTCCTTTCTGCAAAGAAGCTGCGTTTACTGCTCCAGGATGTTGTCATCTGTTTGTGGCATCTGGTTCTCCTGCAGCCATTTTGGTACTATCATGAAGCAGTTTAAAAGTTTAATGTTCAGCCGGGCGGTGGTGGCGCATGCCTTTAATCCCAGCACTTGGGAGGCAGAGGCAGGCGGATCTTTGTGAGTTCGAGGCCAGCCTGGTCTACAAAGCGAGTTCAGGACAGCCAGAGATATTCAGAGAAACCCTGTCTCGAAAAACCAAAAAAAAAAAAAAAAAAA
>CAJQZJ010000750.1:2020273-2033482 GCA_907164525.1 Lophiomys imhausi | reverse complement strand
GTGTGTGTGTGTGTGTGTGTGTGTGTGTGTGTGTGTGTGTGTGTGTGAAAAGACAAACCTTGAGTGTAATCCCCAGGAACACTTTCCACCTCCTTTGAGTCAGGGTAGAGCTCACCAAGACTAGTTTCTGCCCTGACTTCCTGGAATAATGGACTGTGACTTGGAAACCTGAAACCTGAGCTAAAATGAACCTTTTTCCTTAAGTTGCCTTTTGTCAGGGTGTTTTATCACAACAGAAATAAAGGTAGGACAGAAACCTTGTTCCTATGCCATTGGGTATCGCTTACATTGTTTCTTATACCTTTAAATTCTCCTATGACCTTCCACAATGTGATGTATCTATTATTTTATGGAAGCAGAACTCTTTCCCCTTCCCCTTCCCCTCCATTCTCAGCTCATCGTCTCCGCATGTGCCATCGCCTCTCCATCCCAACAGGCCATGTCCCTTGAAGGTCAAACGCACTTGTTCAGTACTTGTCCCTGAACCCCAGGTCAGCACCAGTGACAGGGGAGCATGCTGATTTCCCCTTCTTGTCCTGCCCTGTCAGTCTATTGCTGCTCTCCTTTCATTATCTCACCAAGTGCCTTTGCCTCCCCAAGTTTGGGATGGGATTACAAGTGTAAGCTGCCACACTTTGCTGACCCTTTTCTTTCTAGTCCTTGAGTCCCCAGATTTCAGCTACAGCCTGTATATTCACTGCTCCAAAGAGATATGTCCATGAACTCCCTCATAAGTGGCCAGTCTCAGTGCCCACCTTCTTGCTGGTCACCTCCATGAAGTAGATGCTCCAGGGGCTTTTCCACATTATTTGTCCGGAGCTGGCCTCATCATACTGACATCTCACCCCACTTGCTTCTTCACTCTCCTTATGATGCTTAGCACTGCCTTTCAACTTAACAGGATCTAAAATTAACTAGGAGACCAACCTCTGGGCAGGTAGGTCTGTGAGGAAGTTTCTACACTGGGTTAAGAGAAGAAAGATAAGGAGAAAGCAAGGACTGGGCATGGTTGTACATGCCTTTAATCCCAGCAGTGGAGAGATAAAGGCAGGTGAATCTTTGTGAGTTTGAGGCCAGGATGGGTCAACACAAATGTGGTGAGAGTTCTTGTTTCTTAAAAAAAAAAAAAGTTATGTAATACGTGGATATGTTTTTGTTTTAATTTCAGGTGTGGGATATGGGGCTACTTCAGTTTGTCCACAGCTGTTAACTATGATTGTTTTGTGCTTTAGCAGGGGTGTGGTTTTTGACAGCTACAGATAGTTTAATTCTAAGGACTCTGGAGAAGGCATAAATGCCAGAGTCCAGAGAGGGGTTGGGGAGAAAGAAATGGAGGAGCTTGGAGAAAGAGAGGAAGAGGGCACTCTGAAGAAGGAAGCAGATGATGTTCCCCTGCACTGCTGCTGGTTTGTTCTGCTGCTGTGTTTGCTATTGCTAGTTTGCTGGACTGCTGGATATCCTGACAACTGAGATTGGTATTGTCCCAAAGAACCTAATGACCCTAATCAGCAGGAAGTAAAGAGACCTACACCCTTTTCCCCTCTATCTTTCTTTCTCTCCCAATTAGTGTTGGGGGGTTGGAAAGAATAAGGGCTGGAAGGGAGAGAGAAAGGTTTTAAGAAATGAAATAAGCCTGGCACATGCATTTGGTCCTAGCACTTGGGAGGCAGAGCAGGTGGATCTCTGTGAGTTCAAGGCCAGTCTGGTCTACAAAGTGAGTCCTGGATAGTCAGAGCTGTTACACAGAGAAACCCTGTCTCGAAAAACAAAACAAACAAACGAACGAACAAATAAACAAAAAAAAATAACCTGAAATAAAACAAATTTTAAAAAGTATCACCCACACACAGGAAATTCCATGTCAGGCAAATTTACACGGTGAGACCCTGTTTCAGAGAGAGAAAGAAAGAGAACTAAGTAGCAGTGTCCATCTCTCTCTCTGCTTCCTGCGTATGCATGCAATGTGACCTCTTGATCTTGCTACCATGCCTTCCCTGCCATGATGGACTGTACCTTCAAACTGAGAGCCCAAATAAATCTTCCTTAAGTTACCTTTGTCAGACATTTTGTCACAGCTTATGAAGAAAGTAGCTAATACCGTCCCCATCTTGGGAAATGCCTTACTTTTCTATTGCTGTGAAGAGACACCATGGCTGAGGCAACTTATAGAAGGGGCTTATTGGGATTTATGGCTCCAGGAGCTTAGGGCTCATGATGTCATGCTGGTGAGCATGGCAGTGGGCAGGCAGGCATGGTGCCTAGGCAGGGGCTGAGAACTTACATCCTTATCAGCAACTAGGAGGCAAAGAAGAGACACTGGAAAGGGCTGGGCTTTTGAAACCTCAAAGCCTGACCCCAGTGACACACCTCCTCCATAAGGCCACACCTCCTAATCCTTCCCAAACAGTTCTCTCAACTGATAACCAAGTATATGAACCTACAGGTGCCACTGTCATTCAAACCCGCACATACATCCTCCTGTTCATGAGTGGGGTTTATAAGGCTACATATTTCAGAGTCTTGGCTCCAAGACCCAGCTCTGCCATTCCTAATGGTGCGATCTTAGGTAAGTTATGTCACTTTCCTGGACCCAGTCTCCTCATATGTAGGTGACATGAGAAAAGAGTTTACCTGCAAGGGCTTCTGTGGGGATTAAAGGAGAAAATGGCTGAGCTCACTCTGCTAAATGCTTGCCATGTGGACACTTATGAACTATTGACTTGCCAGACAGTGGTGGCTCACCCCTTTAATCCCATCACTTGGAAGGCAGAGGCAGGCAGTTCTCTCTGAGTTTGAGGACAGTTTGGTCAACAGAGTGAGTTTCAGGACAGCCAAGGCTACACAGAGAAATCCTACCTCGAATGACTTGAAAAGAAACTGAAACCTTGGTTTTCCCACCTGTCCAGCTAATTTCCTTTCCCTGGGGATCCGGTAGTCTTCCTAGATTGAATTGTTCTCCTGATTCCCACCCATTGCTTTTTTCTTTGTTTCTATAGACTTCAATTTCTTTCACCCAGAACCTTGCCAGTCTTCCCTACTCCATAGGAGGTCCTCCACTTATACTATCCTCTACCTCTCAGGAAGACCTTCCTAACACATGAATCTACATGCACCGGTCTCCTTTGGAAAACGCTGCAGGGCTCTTGTTCTCTGTGAAATTCAGTGCCCAGTGTGCTCTACCCACTCCTTCTACATCCCTGGAGGACCCCCCACCTCTCTCCTGTGAAGAAACAGGTTCTTCATCTACCTCTGTGCCTGTTTCCTCTTCTCTCCGGAAGCTGCTCCTCCTGACCCATTCCCCAGCAAGCTCCAAACTCACATCCTGCCCCTGATATAAACCCTCAATTTCTTTACCAGCAAAAGGATATGATGTGAGGTAGCTAAAGGCATAACTTCAGAGCAGTCTGGGATACTAAGAGAGACTCTGCCTGTGGCAGAGGGCTCCTCTCAAGGCCCTGCGTGTTCCTCTGGAGCAGATTCCCATCTGTTGACTGTCAGCTGTACTCACAGGCCAGAGACAGCACCTGGCACACACAGCCCTGAATACACGTCTGTCAAATGATGTATAAACTATTAGACCAGCTCCTAGAAGAGACCTTTTCTATTCTGACACTGGTGTAGGTGATGCCCCTTAGTTACATGCACTTCTCTGTCACTGTCCTCAGTAGGTTGCGGGGAGTTCCTGGTACCATTCAAGGACACCTGGAGTTCTTGACAGGGATGGCAGGTGCTAGGCTGATGGACTGGATTGCCTCTTAACTATGTACTTGATGCCCAACTTGGTGGCAGTTAAAATATCAGGTGTTTTTTTTCATTTACATATACATATATATATATATATATAAGAGTTTGACTGATGTATGTATGTGTACTGTGTATGTGCCTGGTGCCCTTAGAAATCAGGGGATGTCAGATCCCCTAGAACTGCAGTTACATACAGTTGTGAGCTGCTGTATGGGTGCTGGGAACTGAACCTGATTCCTCTTTAAGAGCAGCATGTGCTCTTAAGCACGGAGCCCTCTCTCTAGTCCATGGTGACGATTTTTTAAAAAATCTTGTGTGTGCATCTGTGTATATGTATGTGATATTCACGTTTGTATATTTGTGAGTGTGTGTACCTAAGTGTGCATATTCATCTGTAAGTGTGTGTGCATGTGTGTGATGTGTATGCGCATGTGTGTAATATGTATATTGTGTATGTGTGTGTATGATATATGGTTGTGTGTGTGTGTTGGTCTGTGTAAATCTGAGTATACATTGCACCTCCTGTGTATGGACAGACAATGCCCTGAGGTGCTGTTCCTCACTTTCTACCTGGTTGGAGACAAGGTGTCTCTTGTTTGCTGTGGCTTACACCAGCCTGAGAGCCTCTCCCTTCCGTCTCCCCACAGGAGCACTGCACCTAGTTTTTACACGAGTTCTAGGGGTCTGAACTTGCAGGACAAGGCTTTACCACTGAGCCACCTCCCTCGCCCTCAGGCCCGGCTCCCTGTGCCATGATTGTGAAATTAACCTTTGGTCCTCACAGGTGCTCAAATATACTAGGAAAGAGTTCAGGGTGTGATCCTTCCCTTGCTGCCATCACCACAAATCAGGTCCTCAGGATGTCACGTCTGTCCCACTGCAGAATGTCATGTCTGTCCCCTTCACACTCATCCACCTCAAGTAGTACAGAAGCTTTGCTGAGAGTCTGCAAGCCCCGCCTGAAGCCAGTATCTACACAACCAAGGGCACATTCCTTGGTTTAGCGATATGGCCTCAAGCCAGCTATCTGTGTCCCCACATGCTTCCTTCAGCCAGCCTGCAGGCCTTACAGGCCTGTGTCTTCTGCCCCACAGCTTCTGGAGAAATCATCTTTTTTTTTTAACATTTATTTATTTATTATGTATACAGTATTTGGTCTACATATATGCCCGGTCACCAGATCTCAATGTAGATGGTTGTGAGCCACCATGTGGTTGCTGGGAATTGAACTCAGGACCTTTGGAAAAACAGCCAGTGCTCTTAACCTCTGAGCCATCTCTCTAGCCCAAGAAATCATCTTTGTTTGGTTTGAGACAGGCTCTCATGTAGCCTCAGACCCCTTATGTAGCTGATGGTGACTTTGAACTCCTGATCCTCCTTCCCCACCCTCCCAGGTGCTGGGATCCCAGGAGTAGCCTACCTTGCTTATTTGAGAAATCCTTTAAAGCAAATTTCTTCAGGTCCCAGGTGCCTCCTGCGCAGCCCACCCCTGGGATATCCTATATTCCTGGGAGGAATTAAAACTAATTAAGCTCCCAGCTCCTGATCTGGGGTGTGTGTGGCTCAGACCTCAGGGAAGTTGATATACCTCTCCTTTCAGTTCTCTTGCAGCTAAAACAAATTGAGTTGGCTGAGGATGTTGCTTTTAGCCAGCAGTAGCACATCTGCCTGGCACAGAGAGACCCTGGGTTTGATCGTCAGCACTCCAAAGTAAATAATGAATTCAATTCCTTCTTGAAGGTATTACTGGTCACAAGTCTTTAGTCAGTACTTCATCTTCACCTGGAGAAGATGCCACCCCATAGTCAGAAGTGAATTGTTTGAAAAATCCTACTTTTGCTGGGTGTGGTGGTGCATGCCTTTAGTTCCAGCACTGGGGAGGTAGAGGCAGTCGGATCTCTGTGAGTTCAAGGCCAGTCTGGTCTACAGAGTGAGTTCCAGGATAGCCAGGGCAGTTACACATAGAAACCCTGTCTCAAAAAACCTAAAAAAAACCCAAAGAAACAAAAATAAGTGTTACTTTTGTACTTGAGATTATGGAGGACTTGAAGGGAACCTCTGTCTCCTAAGCCTGGAACCTACCTCCCTTTAGGCAGGAACAATGCTGCATGCTTCTTTCCTGGTACCCGACCCCACCCTTACCCGAAGCCCCCACTGTAATAAATGTTCAGTCATGGGAAAGGAAAAACAGGAGTGTAGACTCAGCTAAGTGGGAGGCTTGCATGAAACACTTTTTCAGAGATGATCAAGCTGAAGCTCAGACAGACTAAATGACTTACTCCACCACAGAGCTCGTAAGTGACAGCATCTGAATTCAGTTCCAGTTTTACTGGACCTGAAATCTGTACTTTCCGGTCACACTATGCTGACAGCTGAGCCACCGTATGGGTGGCTGGGAACCAAACCTGGACACTTACTCCAGCACCATTCTCCAACAGACTGCTTCCTGACCATGGTGAAGTCGCCTAGCCTCTGACCCTCTAACATTGGGATCAGGAGTTATCCTCAGCTACACAACAAGTTTGAGGCCAGCTTGGACTGCATGAGACCCTGTCTCAAAATAAAAGCACCAAGGGGCTGAAAAGATGGCTCACCGTTAAAAGCCTTGCTTCTCTTGCAGAGGACCCAGATTTGGTTCCCACAACCCACACAGTGGCTCACAGTTACCCCAGTTCCAGAGGATCCAATGCCTTCTTTTGACTTCTGGTATCTGGCACACATGTGGTACACATACATACATACAGGCAAAACACTCATACACATAAAATTAAATAATCTAAATAAATGAATAAAAACATTAAACCAGGGCTGGAAGGATGGCTCAGCGGTTAAGAGCACTAGCTAGTGCTCTTCCAAAGAGTCTGAGTTCAATTCCCAGCAACCATGTGGAGACTCACAACCATCCCCAATGTGATCTGGTGCCCTCTTCTGGCTGCAGGTGTACATGCAGATAGAGCACTCATATACATTAAATAAATAAAACTTAAAAAAAAAACAACAAAAACAAAAAACACTAAACCAAGCAAAGCAACATAACCCCCAAATAAAAATAAAAACACAGCAGAGGGAGAAACGTGTGGAGTCAGCTCCTGCCAGGAACTCTACCTTTGCATGAACTGAGCCATCTATGGACTCTTCAGGGAGCAGGAAGGACAATGGGACTTCCATCATCCTCACCAGTGGGAGCTCGAGGACCAAGTGCCCACTGAGGACCTGTGTGAACAGCTCCAAGTGGAGAAGGGCAGGTGGGTGTGAGACAAATGGATAAGAGGGATGTATGGATCACAATGGCAGTGGGCATGTTTTGGCTCTTCAGAGTCGGGGCTGGCTGCCACTGCCTTTTGGCCTGTGATTGACTCAGTTACTGGATTTCTTGCTCTAGCCCCCACCACACAGTCACAGCTTAGAGTGGCTTTTCCTGAGGCAGGCCATGTTTATGTTCCCCCATTAAGAACGCCTCCCTAAGGAGACCCATGAGGTCCAGAGACCCAGCCCTGAGTCTCCTCAGGCCATGCACAAGGCCTGTCCCTCTCTTTGAAAGTTTCTGGAACACTCAGAGGTTGTCCAGCTTCAGGATTATCTCCATCACCTATACACATCCTGTTCCCTCAAAACCACCTTCAAGAAGAATGGGGACCACATGCTCACTTCTCCCTTCCCCCAAGACAGGGTTTCTTTGTGTAGCCCTGGCTATCCAGAGACCCACCTGCCTCTGCCTTCCGAGTGCTGGGGTTAAAGATGTCTGCCACCACACCCAGCTTCTGCATGCTCACTTTTGTTCAAGTGTGAGCACACACACAGATTTCCTACCCCCTCACTTCTCCTCCAGTCTCAGGCTACCCTTACATGCTATCTTATCATAGATGCTTCCTCTGAGACGCCTGTGGCAGAGGTTTGGAATTCTTTGGAAACACAGTTAGTTGTATTGAATGAATATGTAAGGGCTGTGGGAGTGCTTAATCTACTGCTGAAAAACAGACTCATAAAGGGACATGCAAATCAGCCTAATGATTGACACCTGTGGGGAATATATTTATGAACACCTGGGAAAGCTCGTGATCTTGGTCAACAGGTGAATCTCAGGAGGAGGGCATAAGGTTGGCAATTAGAATACACCAGTGTGCATAATTAGAGAGAGTATAAAAAGGAAGGCCTGGAAACTTGAGAGGGCTTTTTTGCTTGGCCTTGCTTCCCATTGCTGGTCATCACTGCTTCACTTTGAAAGATGCTAGACAAAGGTTGTAACTGCTGAGATTTGCAGCCTAGATTGGGCTGAGCCCAGGTGAAGGCTCACTTGGAGCCACAAAAGCCTCCCTCACCGAGACCAAGGCCCTGCAGAGGGCAGCAGGTTCCTGAAGGTTGGACAAACTCAAAAGGACAGAAGAAACCAGACAGAGGCCTCAAGTGAGTGTTGGGCAAAGGCCAACTCCTAGGCCACTTGAGTGCAGTACTGGCTCAGAGACCACTGCCCCAGGTGAGTGTGCAGGAACAGCCAGCTCCGAGGCCATGTGACGTGCCCAGAGACCTTGGCCCCAAGCAGAGGCTGAGGCGGCATCCATCTTGATACCAGGCCCAGGTAACCACTGGAGCTGCTGCTGATTGCTGTGTTCCCTTTGGCACTGGCTGATTTGGATGGACTGCTGACTAATTGCCCCAAGGACCGGCTCCTGAGAAGTATCCTTTCTCCTGAGCTTCAGGTTAGTGGGTTGGAAGGTGTTTAGAGTTAATAACAAATAGTTTAAAGGTAACCAACAGAAGCCCATCTACATGAGGTCCCTTCTTTTTGCATATATTCATTTTTCTTCTGTTTCTTTTAAAATTAACTCCCCCCCCTCCAGATAAGGTTTCTTTGTGTAGCCCTGGCTGTCCTGGAACTTGCTCTGTAGACTAGGCTGAACTCAGAGAGATGCCTGCCTCTGCCTCCCGAGTGCTTGGATTAAAGGGGTGCACCACCATAGCCCCTCTAAAATTAACTCTTTATTTTGGAGATTTTTTTTCCTCCCTAAAGACAGGACTCAATACAAGCCCTGGCTATAGAGATTTGCCTGCCTCTGTCTCCTTAGTGCTGAGATTAAAGGTGTGTGTCACCTTACCCAGTGGAAATTTTATTTTGAAGACAGGATCACACTTCAAACTCAGGTCAGTTTCAAACCTTCAGCAATCCTCCTGCCCTGGATTCCCATGTTGTGTATCACTATATCCTGACCTCACTCCAGAATTTAAAGCGTCTAATGTCAGTGAGAAGCCACAACTGGTGACAAAAGCCTATGATCCCAGCTTCTGGGGAAGCTGAGGCAGGAGAATTGCAAGTTCAAGGCCTATGTGGCCTATAGATGAGTTCAAGGTCACTCTGGGTAATTTAGTGAGACCTTATCTCAAAATAACACAAATAGAAACAAACTGAAGCTAATCTTGGTTGTCAACCTGGCATACCTGATGTAATGAGCATAGTTTAAAAAAAAAGGTTTTTTTGAACATGTAAAAAATAGCTTAGTTTTTACAATTGTTATTGGTTTAGGAGGGCACAGCCCACTGTGGGTGGTACCATCCCTAGGCAGGTGGGCCTCAGCTGTACAAGACAAGTAGCTGAACATATCTGAACTTTGACCTTTCTGGGCAGGAGAGCTAGTCAGTAAGCAGAATTCTTCTCTGGTCTCTGCTCCAGTTCCTAGCCAGGTTCCTGCCCTGACTTCCCTTTCCTTCCCAAGTTGTTTTGGCCACAGTGTTTATAACAAATAGGAAAAGAAGGGAAGAAACTGAACAAGCTTTCACAAACCATCACCTAGCTCCAATGCCTCATCTACAGGTAACAGGTCACTGTGATTTTACAAAATTTTTGGCCGTGAATCTCAAAGACATACCTCTTACAGGCTATCCCTTCAGTTCCCCCAGTAGCTGTAATTTAAAAATTAATTAATTTAAGCCAGACCAAATCCAGTCTCCAGAGGGGGGGTGTGGGTATAGAGTCACACATAGCTCAGGAGCTATTGGCAATTGATAGCAGCGAAGAGAGGGAGAGCCAATTTCCTTTAAGAATGTAACTCCTTTAATCCCAGCTCTCAGGAGGCAGAGGCAGGTGGATCTCTGTGAGTTCAAGGCCAGCCTGGTCTACAGAGTCAGTCCAGGACAGCCAGAGATACACAGAGAAACCCTGTCTCAAAAAAAAACCCCCCAAAAACCAAACCAAAACAAAAAGAATGTAACTCCTGGGGCTGGAGAGACAGCTCAGTGGTTAAGAGCCCTGGCTGTTCTTCCTGAGGACCTGAGTTCAATTCCCAGCACCCACATGGCAGCTCACAACTGTCTGTAACAACAGTTCCAGAGGATCTGACAACACCCTCACACAGACGTACATACAGGCAAAATACCAATGCACATGAAATAAAAAGTAAAATTTAAAGATTAAAAAAAAAAAAGTAACTCCTGGCAGACTGACCATGCTCCCAAGCGGAAGATTGTGCACTGTGGTGGGACTCAGTAAAAGACAGTTTAGATTGGCATCTAGGGAACCTGGTGTACCTTTACATGAAAGATACGGGCAGAGCCAATCAAGGCTGGATGATATGCCCTTACAAAGCATTGCTAAGAAACCTCACAAGCCAAGTTGATGACTTCAAGGCAGTGGTAATCCCGAGAGATCCACTGCCGACAATGACACACTGCTGTAGGGGCATGTCTTGGGAAAGCCCTTGAAAAACCACTGCTGAAAACCACTCGGAAGATCATCACAATATACGAAGAGATTTAAGACAGACCACGCAATTTCGTGATCCCAATGCCATCACCTGCTAGGAATCCATGCTAGGGAAGGGCGTAGTAAGACAAGCCATTGGTAGAGTTGGACCGCTGCAGTCCAACACAAAAACCTGTCACAGACTTGCTGAGGCAGAGTCCTTTGGAATCGTCTATCTTGCAGCTCCAGAACACAGGAAAGGTGAGCGAATCAATGGAATTGGAAGTGGTTTGGATAAGCTTTCCCTCTTGAAATATCTGGGCCCTGAGACCTCGGAGGCAATTCTTGGCTGATTGAAAAGACAGCCCTACATTGGTGATTGGAACAAATTGAATTCATAAATTGACTGTGACTTTGTGATGAAGATAGACTGGGCTTTCGAAATGGCAGAATATTGCCCTATAAACTTTGAGATTGAAGACCAGGCCACCTAACACGGAGTATTAATATCCTTTTAAGAGGACTGGAGAGATGGCTCAGCAGTTAAGAGTGCTGGTTGTTCTTCCAAAGGACCCGGGTTCAAATCCCAGCACCATATGGCAGTTCATAGCTGTCTGTAATGGCTGGGCATGGTGGCACATGCCTTTAATCCCAGCACTAGGGAGGCAGAGGCAGGTGGATCTCTGTGAGTTCAAGGCCAACCTGGTCTACAAAGAGAGTCCAGGACAGCCAAGGATACACAGAGAAACCCTGTCTTGAAAAAAACAAAATAATCCTTTTAAGAAACTTAAAATGGTGTTAAATGTTTGTTTTTTTTTTAATGTTTGTTTTTTATAGGTATTAGAATGTTGTAGGTATTAAGATATTCTTAGATTATAGATTTTAGAATTAAGGTTTAGGTTATAGGATTTAGGTAATTTATAGGTGATTGTTAAGTATTAATAAATATAAATGTGATAAAAATATTTTGTTACAATGCATCTAAGAGAATATGGGCAGTACAAATTGGACTTAATAGGTTAAAAAAAAAGAAAAGGAAACAAAGTTGTTTGGGTAGGGAAGTAGGGATGAATCAGGGAGGTGTCAGGGGTGCATAAAAATGATCAAAATACATGGTATAACATTCTCTGCCGGGCAGGGCAGTGGTGGCGCACGCCTTTAATCTCAGCACTTGGGAGCCAGAGGCAGGCGGATCTTTGCGAGTTCGAGGCCAGCCTGGTCTACAAATTGAGTCCAGGACAGCCAGGGCTACACAGAGAAACCCTGTCTCGAAAAACAAACAAACAAATAAACAAACAAACAAAAAAACATTCTCAAAGAACTAATAAAAAAAGGGAAAAACCTACTGCGTGTGTATGTGTGTGTGTGTGTGTGTGTGTGGTGTCACATGTGCCACAGTGCTCCAGTGGAGGTCAGCTCGTGTGAATCAGTTCTCTCCTTCTACCTACCATGTGGTTCCCAGAGATCGAACTTTGGTGGAGGTTTGGCAGCAAGCCCATTACCTGCTGAGCCATCCTGGTGGCCCTTTGCGGCCTTTGAACATGAATCTCCTCCCAATCTAACGCTGATAAAGCTTAGATTGAAGGGGAAAAAATACATTTTAGATTACACTTACATCCACGCACTAGACATACATAGTAAGTAAACTGGAAATGAAGTTAAACTGAGCAATATTCCAACTTTAGTCTGTTTCTATTATATTTGTTAACTCTAGCTGGGATCCTCTGATTTTGAAAGCACTGAGTTAATGTTCTTGTGTCTCTGCAAAGCTGTTGAAGTCCACACAACTTTGATAGCCAGATCATGCCATCTAGTGGTCATGCCTGGATCTGACTGTCTTTCCCTTATTTAGATGTCAGTGGTCTCTGTGCACGCGCGCACACTTGTGGGGGTAAAAAAACAAACCATGGAGGAGCTGATCTTAGGGGGCTCATACCTGTAATCCTAGCACTGTGGGAGGTGGAAGGAGGAGGATTAAAAAAATTCTTTTTTTCTGAGATAGGGTTTCTCTGTGTAGCCCTGGCTGTCCTGGATTTGCTTTGTACACCAGGCTGGCCTTGAACTCATAGACATCCACCTGCCTCTGCCTCCCAAGTGCTGGGATTAAAGGCGTGCCACACCACACCCGGCCAGATGAAATTGTTTTTCGAGGGACAAGGAGGAGGTGGGGAGGTCATGGTACAGCTGCATAGTGAAACACTGGCCCAGCATATGTGAGATCCTGGTTTTAATCTCCAGCTTCAGTCCCCAGCACAGGCGTGGGAATGTGCTAAGGTCAGTAGTCATTGAGCCTGATGTGGTCACAGAGTTGTTAGAGGAAGAGTCACAGAGCTGGGAAGCTGAGAGACAGTGCTAGGAACTCGGGACGCTTGGAACACAGTGCAGGCCTGCTAAGTGAGGCTCTTTGGTAGCTACCTAACAGGCCATGGCGAGAAGCAAGTGAATGTTGGCTGGTTTTTTTTTTTTTTCAGAGAGCAAATTTCGTAGATATATGAGACGATTCCTGATTGGGAGGCTGAGGTGGGGGAGAAGCAGAAGGTGGAGGAGATCTATGCATAGCATACAGGCAGGAGATGGGATGTGTGGTGAGGTGGGGAAAACAGATGTTGATATTCCAAACAGGCCTCATAGCTCAAGAGACCAAGATACAAAGTGGATTAGGCAGGGTATAAGGGTCCATTGTGATCCTGGCCCTGCTGGGATCCCTGGCTTGGACAAATTCATCCCAACAGGTCCTGTTCAGTTCTGAAACACCAGGCTGAGTTCAAATTCATCCCAACAGGTCCTGTTCA
>CAJQZJ010000750.1:1973950-2010283 GCA_907164525.1 Lophiomys imhausi | reverse complement strand
AAAAAAAAAAAAAAAAAAAAAAAAAAAAAAAAAAGAAACAAAATAGAGAAATGGGAAAATGGAAAGCAGGTCCAGGAGGACTGGGAAGGAGCCAGAACAAGAGGGAGGGAAAGAAGGTTTTCTGCCTGGTAGAGCCTGATTGTCTTCACCAGGCCTTTTCCCTTGGTGCCTTCCTCTGCCACCTGTGGGTGGTATCCTTGAGGATCGGGATCGGCCTGAGCGCCCTAAACACGGAATAAATGGGGAGAACTGTCATGGAAGTTCTGTCAGGTATCTGGTTCTCTGGGACTCTGAAATATTTATCTCAGTGGTGAGCTTTGGTTTCAAAGCTGCTGCCTTTGGCCTGGCTACAGGTGGCAGGGTAAGCCAGGTACTTCTTTGGGCTGCTTTGTCTGCCATCAAGAGGCCACCATACTTCCTTTCTACTTCACTTGATTGTTCTCCTTACCTCTCCAGTCATGGGACCTGCTCTTGGTTTATAGTTTCAAGGGAAGTAAGACCACTGTTTCAAGGGCCCTGATTTCCTGTCTGACTTCAGGGCTGCTTGTGTAAACCTGGGCAGATCAGAGAGGTAATGGCAGGTTAGTTGGCCAGCACTAGGGGCAGCTAATGTCATGGACTAGGTACTTTGGGTCAGCCTCCTCCCGAAGAATGGGGGAACCTCAGATAGAAGCCATTTATACATCTACAGCAGAGCCCTTCCAACCCAAGACCTCTCCCCATGGCCCTTAAGAAACAGTAGAAGCCCCAGGGCTGAATGTGTGGAGGTGCACATGCCTGTCATGCCAGACGCTGAGGCAAGGGTCAAGGCCAGGCTCAAGACCAGCCTGGGCTATAGGGCAAGACCCTGCCTCACAAAACAACAGCAGCATTGGGGCAGGGTTCTTCATTCTTCTGCTTAGAAGACTAAGGCAGAAGGAGGATTGCAAGCTGGGCTGCAGATCTGAAGCCAACCTGGGCTCCAGAGTAAGACCTTGTCTCAACAAGCCACAGGGAAGGGACACACAGATCTTCAGAGTGCCCTCAGTTCTCCCGGGGAATGTTGAAGAAGAGCTGGCTCTAACGGAATCTTCCAGCCCTAACCTAAGATTTTGGGAGTGTAGGCCAAAACCTGGGACTTGTTTTGAAGTAGGAACACGATGCAGAAGTGCACAGGCTTCTACTTGTGGTGGATGGAACAGATTGGTCAGGGAGAAAGGTAAGACTGCCTTACGTAGAATGATCAGTACACCTCCTATGACACACGGGTGGTGGTTAGGGATGCTACTCTCCTGCTTCTGTGCTGGCAATAATATGCCATGTAATAAATCCCACCATGGAGGTTCCAGTAGCAGCTGGAGTTAAGGGTGGGGGGAAGACCTCCCAAAGGACCCTGGCACTCAGCAGTCCCTGAGTACAAGGGCATGTCTGGTCCCCCAACCTAGTCTTAAACTTGTAATCTTCCTGCTTCAACCAACCCAGTGCTAGGATTACAGGTGTGCACCACCATGCCCTGCTCAAATGTGTTTCTTTTTAAAATTTATATTTACTTATTTGTGTGTGAGGGTGAGTGCATGTATGTGGAGGTCGGAGGACAACTTCAGGAGTTGGTCCTCTCCTTTCACCAGGTGGGCTGTAGGGAGATCCAACTCAGGTTGTCAGGCTTGGCAGCCAAGTGCTTTACCTGGTGATCCACCTAGACCGTCTGCATGGTTCTTAGTGCTGCTGTTCTGAGGGGACAACAGCAGGCTGGTGGAAGCATAGGGTTTTAAGAGATGGGGAGGGACATGGGTTTTTCTTAGGATTGGATCCCTTGTAAGGAACAGATGGCCTGGGGCTGTAAAGAGTGGGAGCCTTGCCGGGCATGGTGGCACATACCTTTAATCCCAGCACTCAAGACGCAGAGGCAAGTGGATCTCTGTGAGTTCAAGGCCAGCCTGGTCTACAAAGTGAGTCCAGGACAGTCAAGGCTCTTAAAACCAAAAAAAGAAAAAAAGAAAAAGAGAGTGGGATGCTTATGGGAGCATCTTAGGATGATAGAGTGAGAACTAATGGTCACCTGCTTGCCTAGAGCATGCCATGTGTCTCTGCCTCTATGTCCTACACATTACTAGAGACACTCAGTGTATAGATTCCAGGGAAGGGGAGGGGGTGTATGTCTTTCTGTTCTGTTAGCCAATTTATATGAAAACAAATTGGCAGGGCTATAGTTGATTTTGTTCTTTCCGCCCAGGATATACCCATCTAACAGATGTAAAAATGGAGTCTGGAAGTGGGAAGTGACCTACCCCAATTCATGCACTGGAGTCAGTACCAACGCCAGGGCATGAATTAGGTTAGGTCCCTGCTCCTACACTGGAGACTCAGGTGAAGATGGGAAAAGGAATCCACATGCACTGTGCACTCAGCTCTGCCCGTCTTTACCACCTCCCCTCAGCCCTGTGATGCCCTTACCAGGTGAGGGTGCCTCACATGTTTTCCCTGATTTTGTTACCCAAAATCAGCCATCAAGTTCAAATCTATCCCTGCTGCTTGCCTTCCTTGAGTGCTTAAATCCTAAACCCCACCCTGCTGCAAATATCAACTATTTGTCTTGAGGTAGGCCCTTGCCATGTCGCCCTGGCTGGCCTGGTGCTCGCAGTGTAGCTCAGGCTGGCTTTGAAGTTGAAGTAACCCTGCCTTAGCATCCTCAGTGCGGGCATTACAGGTGTGTCCAGTATTCATGGCTCTCAAATTTAGCATTTCTATTGGCAGAGTGATCTTTTGTGAGCATCAGAAGTATCTTAGTTGCCTTTGGCTTGGTTGCTTAGTAAGTATTGACCTTCCCCACTCTTAGGCGGCTCTCTTCCTTCCCCACTCCTCTCTGATTTTCCACTGTACTTCTGTACAGAAGTACTTCTTTTTTTGGTTTTTCGAGACAGGGTTTCTCTGTGTAACAGCTCTGGCTGTCCCAGAAATACTTCTTAACAGTCCTGTACTTCTGCTTCTCTCCTCTCCTAACCTGGAGACAGGAAAGGTGAACACAAACGGGGTGGGTAAGATCTTTGCGTCAAAAATGGCAACAGCCCTGATAATGGCTTCCTCTTTTTCCTTTTTTAAGTTTTGAGACAGGGTCTCATTACGTAGCTCTATCTGTCCTAGAACTCACTATGTAGACTGGTTGGGCCTCGAATTCACAGGAGACCTGCCTGCCTCTGCTTCCCAGGTGCTGGAATTAAAGACCCTAGTCATTGCACCTGGCTGACTGACTCACTCGCTCCTTCCTTCCTTTTTGGTTTTTCAGACAGGGTTTTGCTATGTAGCCCTGGCTGTCCTGGAACATGCTTTGTAGACAAGGCTGGCCTTTAACTCGGAGATCTGTCTAGCTCTGCCTCCCAAATACTGGGATTAAAGGCTGGAGCCACTACTACCTGGCCCTCTCTCTTTATCTGCACACCAAGGACTCCATGACTGGTGATGTGGCTGGGATCGCTGAGATTACAACCCCATGATATGATTCTGTCCTCAGAGATAAGGGTGATGGGGAAGCTGCTGGACTGGGCCTTCTCATATTCCCCAGGACTCAGCCCTCTGTTTCTGTGGATCCAGAAAGACTCTAGAGGTGGGAGCCGCGGAGTGGCCTGAAGTCTGGGAGGAAAGTAGTGGGTGGCAGTATGAAGAAGAAATAATGAGGGAACTGGGAAATAGGTGGGTTTTTTTCTGGCACTTGTGGCTCTCTTGCTGAGCTTTAGATACTGGGCCAGGCTAGGAAGGAAAGTTCTAAATTCCTTTAACCACCCCCCCAAAGATAGCATATCACTATCATTTCATGGTTAGTCTGGAATTTGCTGTACAGATCAAGCTGGCTTTGAACTCACAGAGACCCACCTGCCTCTGCTAGCATTAGAGGTATGAAGCACCATACCTGGCCCAGAAGTTCCAAATTCTTGGGCAAGAGGGCCTGTCATGGACTGGAGCTCTTAAATTTCCTGGTTCTAGCTGGGCGTAGTGGCACACACCTTTAATCCCAGCACTCAGGAGGCAGAGGCAGGCGGATCTCTGCAAGTTCAAGGCCAGCCAGCCTGGTCTCCAGAGTGAGTCCAGGCCAGGGCTCCACAGAGAAACCCTGTCTCAAAAAACCAAATAAATAAATAAATAAATAAAGTTTCCTGGTTCTAGCTGACACTGACACCGCTTCTACATTGAAGTGTTTGGACCCCCTCTACTTCACCTCTTAATCCCCAAGCCAGGCCACCCTAAGAATCCTAAATTGATTCTGGGCTCCTGGTTGCTTCCTTCACTTCTCTGTCCTGATGGCTACATGCTGAGGTTGGAGGTGTTTTCTTGGGGAGAATGGAGGGAAGAAGCTAGGCATGGAGACCCGGGTGTAGGGCGGGGCTTCCTGAGATGCATGCTGAGCAATTCTTTCCATTCTAGTCTGGGCATCTGTTCCTGGCAGTCAGGAGGGCAAGCTGCCTTGACTGCTCTCTTCTGTCCTTCCCTCCGACACACCCTCTTGCTTGTAACCCCAGTAGCTCAGCCTTCTCTCTACAGATTCCAGAGTCTTAACATCTCATATGCCCCAAGAGAGTCGGAGCCAGAGTCGGACTTTAGCAGGCTAGGTACAGAGTTGGCTCCCTGAGACAACCCAGGGTTTAGTGGGTTAACAGGCCCCCACCTCTACCTTGAAAACTTTGGCCACCAACAAATACTGTTGTTTAGACCCAATACACTTTCCTGCTTGCCACCATGACTGAGTCAGGGAAAGGCTCTGGGTCTTTCCTGAGAGAGGTACAAAATGAGGCATGCAACTCAACTGCCAGGATGGGACAAATCTGGACATTTTGATCACAAGCTGCTGTTCTTCACAGAGAAGCTGGGTGCCTTCTCAGCTTGGAGAAATGCTCACAGTTCTTTGTAGCCTCTGAAGACTGTGAAGCCCTCACAGCCGCGGAGGACCCAACTCCGTGCCTCATCTGTACTGTCTCCTGGTCTCTTTTCTGTCCTTGTCATTCCTCCTGCCTTCTTTCTTCTCTAGTCTCCATGCCTCAGCCTGGCTAGGAAAATGGCTGACCATTTTCCCTAGGATGATGCTACCCCAGACCTGAGTCCTGGTTGAAGCCTTGATGGTAGGGTCCTCATGGAGATCAGGCAGGAGCTGGAGCCTGCCGAGAGTACCCTAGTTGGGAGTTCTGGGTTCCACAGGTTCTTGCTTGTCTGACAGGTGTTGTCCTTCCCTTGACTCAGAGTTGTGGCAGAGGTTGGCCATTTCCTAGCTGGCACTAACTCAAGGGGTTTACTCTCCTGCACCCAGGGTCAGCCAGCCAGCATTGTATTGTGGCCTAGGATCAGGCTGTCTTAAGTGAGTGGGTGTCTAGATTCTGATATTTTGAGTCTCCTCCCTTTTTCCCATGGATGGGACTTGAGTCCACTGTGAAGGGGTTGGGCATCCATTTCTGTGTAAGCCTGCTATTGTCACCAGAGAATCTGAGACCAAACCATGGTAGATGGATGAGAGATTGGGGTAGACAGACTATCCAAATAAGGGTCTCAAAAGAAGGACACCAGAGTCAGCCTTGGGGGGAAGCCTTGACTTTATTATATCCTGGTGAGGTGGCCCTGGCTAGCCGCCTTCTAAGCCTCAGTGTCTTTGTAATAACAATGCTCACCTGCTGGGCTACTGGAAGGAGTTGGTGAAATCACATCTGAAGACCGCCAGAATGTATCCCTAGTTAGGTTGGGCACTGTTTTAAGAGCTCAGCATGTTTCTTTTTATTTTTCAATTTATTTATTTTTATTTTATGTGCATTTATGGTGTTTTGCCTATATGTATGTCTGTTTTAGAGTGTCAGATCCCCTGGAACTGGAGTTACAGACAGTTGTGAGCTGCCAGGTGAATGCTGGGAGTTGAACCCAGGTCCTCTGGAAGAGCAGTCAGAGCTCTTAACTGTGGGGCCATCTCTCCAGTCCCCTCAATGTGTCTCTTCTCTTTTAACTTTTTGCAGTTCCTTAAGAGGCACTGTTACTGGTATTGAACCTATCTTCCAGGTGAGGACACAGATGTATAGCAACATGTCTGGCTCAAAATGACTGAGGACTTGATCGGGCAGTCCACTGGCAAATTCCTTTGACCACAGGCATGACAGGGCAGGGCAGGGCTAGGGAGAACTGGAGGGAGGCCCATGAGTCAGCAGCTGAGCTACTCTAAACACTGGAGCCCCATCCCAGGTGGTGAGTCACTGCAGCCCCTCACTTGGGAAGACGGAGAGGCAGCTGTGTGCTGAGCAAAAGGCAGGTCCTACACGCTCTTGTTTCCCAGGGTCATAGTGGGCTCTCAGAGCTATCATTGAGCCCTGAGGTCACTGAACCACACTCCATTTCATATATACCTTGTAAAGGTGAAGGGCCAGGTCATTGTGACATCATGGCTTGGTGGCACTGTTGGACTCTGACAACAGGGCCTTTCCTGGCAGTGCCTTTGGGGACTGTTTAACCATCAGCTTGTACTACCACCTCAATGGTGGATGTCAGATAGACCTGGGTTACTGGGATGAGGGCCATAATGAAATGACAGCCATATCTACATCAAAGGTAACCTGCTTTGTCCTTTTCCTTCCACATGCCATCCTGTCTGTGGACTCAGAAGGGGGCTGTGGGAGGGGAGGGAGTAGGGCTTGGGAGACTGTGACCAGAAGGACCCTGCTCCTTCTATTCTGCATGCGATTGATTGCTCTGTCCTTCTGTAGCTTCAGAACTCTCAGACAAGTCCCAAGGCTGCCACTGGATTCGCTCTCCACTATGGGTGTCCCATTGCCCCAGCTGCTCCACCTTGCTCCCTGCCTCACTCCCATGCTCCCCTCCCTGGCTCATGTCTCAAACCCTCACTGTCTAGTAGGGCTTTCTTCTCTCTGGATTGACACATTCTTGTTCTGGGGGAAAACAGCTTTCCTCAATGTGACCAGCTCAGAGTCCTGGCCTGTTACTCGATCCTGACCAGTTTCTTTTGTGAATAACTCCGGTTGTCCTGAGAGAGGACATGGCAGTCCTCTATCTGATCTCTGAGATGCACTGGGTGCCCTGGAAAGAATTGCTGGGACTCTCCTGCTTCCAGCAGCGGCTCTATGGGTATTGCTGACCTGAATTTGGGAGTCTTCCCTGTAGGGCAGGAGGTAATTCTGTCACGGGTGTACACAGGAAGGAGTGGTTCTATGAAGGAAACAAGGACATCTTTTCCTTAGCTGGTCTCTGTCCTCATCTCTGCCATCTCAGAGAACCCACAGGCTACGATGAACTTGGCAGAGGAGGCCTAGACAGTACAGCATAACACTAAGGACATATACCAAGACCCCAAGGCACTCCATTCAGGATGTGTTCCTAACTCTGGTTCTAGGACTGTGGGAGCCACCACTGGGGCTTGATGCTCACTTAAATGAGCTACTACCTGAAGCACCCAGCAAGCTGCAGGGCTCGCCTGTCAGGGGCATTCCATCCTGTGCCCTCACTCCTCAGCTTGCTTCCCTTGACCCTCCCTGTCACTGCTGCTTGGAAGGTTCCAGAGACCTCCTTTCCACCGAGCTTTGGGCACTGTCTACTCCCCAGCAAGGCCAGTGAAGGGAGCAGCAGGCACAGGCTGCCACATGCCTCTGCAACTGGAGCCTAAATGTCCCATCTCCTGCCTGCCCCACCCCTCCCCCTGGGGCCTGGCAGTTCTGGCACAGTGGCAGGTTTGTTGTCCTCCTCTTTCCTGCTCAGCTTCTAGCCTGGCTCTGCCCTGTATCTGGCTCTCAAGCCTGCTACTTCAGTCAGCTGCTCTGGGGGCTGGGCTGACCCCTACAGAGGGTCCCAGCTGGCCAGCCCTATGACTCACCAGGAAACTCTGCCAGGGGCCATTCAGCTTCTTCCCTGGTTCTACTGTCAAGCCACCACTGCAAGGTTTCCTTAAAGGAGAACAGGGAGTTCCCAGGCTGCTCTTCTCATCTGCTGCTCTGAGGCTCAGTGGTGACGCTGGCTGTCTGACTAATCCCCACTCCTACTCTCCTGTGGCCAGGGAGTGGACAGGGAAGGGGAGGCCCCGGATAAAGGCTGCTGTGAGAGACTATAAAAACCAGGGGCTGGCCCAGTGGGGTTGTGGCCTGTGGGCAGTGAATGGCATGTGTGAACTAGAGACACAGCCTCGAATGGAGCAGGGGTGGAGTGAGTGGCCAAGAACTCATGACTGCTTGCTTGTCTCCTATTGCAGGTCCCAGCAGCTGGGCTTTCCCCTCAGCCCTTGAGTAGCCATGTCCAATCCCACTGCCCCACCTCCCTATGAGGACCAAAACCCCCTGTACCCTGGCCCTCCACCTCCTGGGGGTTACGGGCAGCTGTCTGTCCTGCCTGGTGGATCCCCTCCCTACCCCGCCTACCCTCAACCTGGCTACAGTCACCCTGCTGGCTACCCACAGCCGATGCCTCCTATCCATCCAATGCCCATGAACTACGGTGAGTCATGGAGAGTGGCTGGGGGGTGGGTGGGACAAGCTAGCGCCTGGAGCTGAGGATGACTTACATTCCCTTCCTCCTACCATCCCCTTTGATACCCTTTTCCTTTTCTTGTCCCACCTTCCCCTTAATCCTCCATTCTTCCCTCCAGCCACTTGCTGGCCTATGTATTCAGTAAGGGGACTGAGGCCATAAGACATATACCAGAACTTACACCCAGAAAAGGTAGCTGGGTGAAGTAATGGCTTCTAAGTGGTTGCCTAAGGAACCATTTCTGTTTCTTAACAAGGCTGTTGCTACTGTGATTGGGCACCATGTCTTCCTTAGGAACCCTAAGCCCCTAAGCACTTTATTTATTTATTTATTTTATTTTTTTTAATATCCTAGGGCTGACATCTTCATCCTTTATATACAGTCTGATTTTTGCCAACAGCCAAAATGTCATGGTTGGTCAGTGAAGGTGAGGTTAGACTATAGTGACCCTCTTTCCCTGGGGGTGGATTTTGCATTTCTTTTTGGTATGGGAGATTAAACTTGAAGTCATTACATGCTAAGCATGTGCTCTGCCTATGAGCTGTACCCCAACTCCTTCCGGGTAGATTTCGGAAGCAGTTCCCAAAGAGGCATTCATGGAATTTTGGTGGCTTGCAATAGCCTCAGTGCCCCAGAGCCAGAGAGTGTATGGCCAATTCCAATCTGGACACGTGTTCTGAGGCAGATCTTAAGATATCACTTAGAGGTGACAGCTGCACATACATTGTGAAGCCTGCTGTGGACCACAGTCCTTGCCCTCCTGTGCCCACTTTCTGTGTACTTCTCCCCTCTTTTTCTCTGGGCCTCTATTCCAAAGGCCACTGCCCTGCCAGCCAGTTCCACTCCCTAGATGCCAGCTGCCTCCCTACATGGCGGTGCCATCATCCGGCCTCCGGTCTTGTGGGCTGGGCACAGATCCTGCAGCAGATGCCCACTGACAGGACAGCTCTTTCTCACCTAAGCCCAGCTGGGGTCACTCTGGGTGCCTAGAGAACCTTAGCTTGAAAAGAGCCTGTGAGTTAGTTACATGTGTCTTCTGGACAGGGTGCCTGAGTGTTTGTTTGAGACAGGGGTGCTTTGAGCCACCATGTGGTTGCTGGGAATTGAACTCATGACCTCTGGAAGAGCAGCCAGTGCTCTTAACCTCTGAGCCATCTCTCCAGCCCAAGACAGGGGTGCTTTGAGATGGAAGCTACCTATCCTAGGTCTCCAGTTGATTTGATGTGATGTCTCTAGTCCTAGGCTCTGTCTATGATAGGGAGACAGCAAACAACTTTGGTCCTGGAGAATGGGATGACCGGAAAGTCCGACATACCTTCATCCAAAAGGTGAGAATATGGGCTGGGGCTTAGGGGAGGCCTAGGTACAGGTACACATTCCTATATAAATGTTTTAGGCTCCTACCTCCTTGTAGTTCTGCACCCTCCTCAAAGGGGATCCCTGTCTTTATGATCCCTTTGCCTTGACTTTGTTTTGGGATGATGGAGTCAACCTGGGAAAGTCTACTTGGATTCTGCACTTCCCCTTCCTGCCCACTGTTAGACAGCAAACAACTGGGAGCTGAAATGAACATGCTGTGTCTAAACCACCACACATCCCTTCTCTCAACCCTTGTCACAGAAAACTGCTGTCAGTACAGGAGCAGGCAGGGCAAGAGAGCTGTAAACCCTAAACTGACTATAAGCTGGATGCTGGGTAGGTAGAAAGGAGCCAAGAAACATATGGAACAGTGGGTTCCCTTCTAGGCCAGGCTGCAGTCGGAGAGGGATCTCTGAGGGCTCAAAAAGTGGAGCCTTCCAAATTACAGTCATTATTTTATCTTTTCAAGACTGATTTTATTTTTGAGGTGCGTGCGTACACACACAGACACACAGTATCCAAAGACAGACACATGTGCAGTATCCAAGGAGTCCAGAAGAGAGAATCAGATCCCCTGGATCTAGAATTACAGGTAGTTTCGAGCTGCCCGATGCGGTTGTTGGGAACTGAACTCAGGTCCTTGAGCAATAGGTGCTCTTAACCACTGAGCCTTCTCTCCAGCCAGAGCCTTCCAAACTAAAAGGAAGGACCCTTGAGATGGGGGTGGGGTAGGTGGGTGGGTGCAGTGAGAGGCTAATGTGAGACATGAGCTGTATCTCTGGCTGTCTGCTGTAGGTTTACTCCATCATCACCGTCCAGCTGCTCAGCACCATGGCCATCGTTGCTATCTTCACCTTTGTGTGAGTCTCTCCTTTTCCCAGCCTGGGTTACCTGTGAGGCTGCCCCATGGAGGGGTGACTCTTGGCTGGAGGCAGACCACCAAGGTCTAACTCCTCTCTTGGTATCCTCTGTTTCACAGGGAACCAATCAGTGAGTTCGTGAGGAAGAATGTGGCTGTGTACTACATGTCCTAGTGAGTGCATGGCATTGTTGCTGGGATGGAGGCAGCTGAGCAGCTTTGTTCAGGGCAGAGACTAATACGCCCTAGGAGAGAGGGCTTCCTGGAAACTGTGCCAGTCTCCAGACAGGCTATGGTGGCAGGGGTAGGGGGGCTCCCTGAGGAGGAGTGACACACAGAGTGTTGGGACAGGACGGCACTAGACAGACAGATCATGGTGGTGACAAGTGGGTTTCATGGCACTGTCCAGGCTCTTACCTCATGTCTTTGATCACCCTACACTTCCTTCTGGTCTAAGTCCTGTTCTAGGCTTCTCAGTGCTGTGGCTGAGAGAATCTTGCCCTTGCTTCCCGCAAAGAAAGTAGCTTGTCAAGAAGCCCAAGAGTGCTGCCATATTGTGCTAGGAGTAGCCTATAGCTGTGTCCTATCTCTTCCCAGTGTTGTCTTCATCATCATCTACATGATCCTTTTCTGCTGCCAGGGACCCAGGTGAGTGCTGGAGACCCAGACAAGAGGAGGACAATAAGTGGGACAGGGATGAAATGTTTTGAGAGGAAGAAGGGTTCCTATGGTGGAAAGAGACTCACAGGGAATACTGATGAGAAGAGGCCATCTGTGTTAGAGAAGTGTGTGATGCCTACTCCCTGTCATTCCTATCAGACACGCAAGAATCATATCTACAAGATACGTTGCATTTTGAGCATTTAACAAACAGACAAAAAGGGAGGAGGCGGCAAGATAGCTCAGTAGGTGAAGACACTTTCCACCAAGCCTAACAATCTGAGTTTGAGGCCTGAGACCCATGTGTTGGAAAGAAAGTAATTCCCACAAGCTGTCCTCTGAGCTCCACGTGTGCTGTGGTGCACACACACCATATAAAGCATTAAAAGTACAAGAGGGGAAGTTAGCAAATCCCTATCAGGAAGAGCTCAGGGTTCAGAGGCCCAGGAGCTTTGTCACACAGGGGGCGTGAGAGCGGTAAACAAGTCCAGGTCTTGCTGGCTCCACAGGGCAAGATCTGTCCCAGGTAATCCTTGTGTGTAAACACCCGAGTACCCTCCCTAAGGGAAAGGCTTATTCCTCAGGGACAGGAACCAGGGACTTCCTTCCACTGAAGGAATGGCTAAGACTCGATGGGCCCAAGGCAGGTAACCAGGGTCTCTGTCTCTCTCTCTTCAGACGTCGGTTCCCATGGAACATCGTTCTGCTGACCCTCTTTGTAAGTCTAGAAGGGGAATGAATGGGAGGCCTCTCCCAGAGAAGGGCTGGGGCACCCTTGTGCTGTGTCCTCGCCCTACCTGGCCCTGCTCTTATTTTCTTCTGTGGCTGTTCTTTCCAATACAGTTACATCTACCCCCAGCTCTGGCAGGGCCATGCGGCCAGTGTTGGGGCTGGAACTTAGAGCCTGGCAGTGCTGAGCCATACTCTAGCTCATGATGTGTTGTTTTTTTTTTTTTTTTTGGTTTTTCGAGACAGGGTTTCTCTGTGTAACAGCCCTGGCTGTCCTGGACTTGCTTTGTAGACGAGGCTGGCCTCGAACTCACAGAGATCCGCCTGCCTCTGCCTCCCAAGTGCTGGGATTAAAGGTGTGCGCCACCACGCCCGGCTGCTCATGATGTTCTTGACTGCCTTGTTTCTCTCCTTCCCTCAGACTTTAGCCTTGGGCTTTATGACAGGCGCCGTTGCCAGGTATGTTCAGGGATAATCCTCCATACTCTTGGGGAGGGAGTGTTGCGGAGGGCTGGATGGACTGCAGGCACAATCCTGAGCATAGGGAGTCAGCACTAAGTGGCTTATGCCTCTGGCCCATCTCAACGCCTTCCTTCTCCCCAGTATGTACCAAACCAAAGCCGTCATCATAGCGACAATCATCACTGCTGTGGTATCGATCTCTATCACCATCTTCTGCTTTCAGACTAAGGTGAGGCTGGAGGAGGCCCTTCTCCAGCCACCTGTCCTCTTACATTCACAGGCCTTTGGGTTTGGCACTCAGGCGGGTATGGGAGGGCCTGGACCTTTGCAGACCCAGACTCCCCTAGCCTAATCTGCTCCCATGTCTATACTTGTCAACCTGCTTTCCTGTATGTGTCCTTAGCACGTCACTGCCACAGCCATGCCCCTCAAAGCAGTGCTGGGACTCCCTGACTACTGGTAGGGTCAGTCCTCGGCGATGCTGGGACAGCAGTTATCTGACAGGTGCCTCCTTCTCCCTTTCTGCTAGGTGGACTTTACCTCATGTATAGGCCTCTTCTGTGTCCTGGGAATTGTGCTGATGGTGACTGGGGTTGTTTCTAGCATTGTGCTGTTCTTCAAATATGTGAGTGTCCTGCTGCAAGGGCGGCAGTGAACCCAGTCAGCAGACTTGGAGTGGGAGTGGTCTCTGGCTCCACTTTTCCATTCGCTAGTGTGGGCACCAACCAATGCCATCCTTTTTGGGTTGGGGTATAATGGATTCCTCTTTCAGGCAGGTGGTAAACCATAGCCCCTTGGGTTCTGGATAAGCACCACTCAATTCCTACAGGAAGTGGTAGGTTAGCTGAGAACAGGTTCTGTGAGGCAAACCTGAAGTACCAAATCAGGCCTGGAGTAAGGGGCCTTGGGATCACTGGTTCTGATGCCTTCTCTGCTTCTAATCAGCTGAGGGGAGAGCACAGGGCTGAAGGGGAAGGATCAGAATGAGAGGTGCTGCCCGCCTCCCCATGACTGGTCAGGGTCTGTGCACAGGCACTTGGCATCGGTGTTGAGCAGGGTGGCAGAGGCAGGCAGCTCAGGGTTGCCAGGGGTTTCTCTAAACTGTCCCTAAGGTGGACTGTCAGAGCCAGTGAGCTGCTGCCACGGCTACAGGGCACTTGCTGTCACAAGCTCTTCCAACAGCACATGCTGGGCTTGCCCCTCGTGAGCTCTACTCAGTTGACTTGTTTCCAGGACCTAGACAGACACTCCTGTACTTCTCTGGCTTTCAGTTTGGCTGAAAGGTGCTGTGACCCATTTTATGTGGATGTTGTGGGACAGCCTCTGTTCTCTCTGGCAGATAAAGCACATTCTGTTTCTCCCAGGGTCTAGAGAGGCAGGATGGAGGACTCTGGAAAGGTAGCTTCTCTTATCTCCCTGCTCAGCAGCTGGGTCTTGAGGGCCTGCTTGCCTTCCTAACGCCATACTAACCTAACACCATTTCGCAGATTTACTGGCTCCACATGGTCTATGCAGCTCTGGGAGCCATCATTTTCACCCTGGTAAGTTTGTTCCTGTTCTGGGAAGGGGAGCTGAGAGGGCAGAGATAGAATTTTAGGCAGCTCGGGAGGTTGGGAGGGGCCATGGACAATTGTTCTCTTTCCTATTTAGAGGTTTTAGATGTTTCTGGCATCTCTGTTGTCTTTTGTTCACACTGCCTGCTAGGTAACCGTTATGTCGGTCTTGGTCTTTGATAGACAAGTCAAAGGGCAGAGACCATGTATCACAGTACTCCTTAGCGATTCCATCAGCAGGCTGTATGGATGGCACAGGGGCTCTCTGGACACGGTGCTGGCTGGAAATGAACTCTGGACACTGAGCTCTTAGGCACTCATGTCTGGTTTCCCTGCAGTTTCTGGCTTGTGACACACAGCTGGTCCTGGGGAAGCGGAAGCACACCATCAGCCCGGAGGACTACATCACAGGTGCCCTGCAGATCTACACGGATATAATCTACATCTTCACTTTTGTGCTCCAGCTGGTGGGGACTCAAAACTGAGAGAGAGCGACATCTCTTCACTCGCCTGGGACTCACCCTTTCCTATTGGGCTGGGCCCCTCAGTTCCTTCTCCCTTCAAATAACCTGCTCAGTTTCCTCTCTGTCCTGGGGATGGGAGGCTGTATTATGTGAGAACTAGGAGTGCTGGAGTTACTGGCAGCTTCTGGCAACTCTTGCCGTTGGTGGGCTTGGTAAGGACTAGACTGAAGTTGCATCTCCTCCCCTTTACCCATGATGAGTGTGCACCAAATTTTAGTGTATGTGTGCGGGGAAGTGGGGAGCCTAGGAATAGTCTCCCACCTCGGCCACCAGGTTCTAGGCTAGGTAGCTGGATCCAATAAAGCCAGATGCTTTGCCCCCAGCCCCAGTACTCATAGACTACTTACCCTGTGTGAACTCTTTAGGCTTGGCATCTCTTAGCTTTGGAAGTTAGAAGAGATCTGTGCCCTAAGGTCTCTCTATTCCAACCCCATCTTCCAGTAACATGCATAGATTATTTATCTGGGTTAGGTGGAAAGACACTGAGCAAAGTTCATTCAGTATGGGGGCTAAGAAAATGGTGTCCACCCTGGCTGGCACTTACTCTTGCTTACCATCCAGGCCCAAAGGGCTCCGGGGCTTCTGAGGGTTTTAAAATCCGATTTAAAGGTACCTTCTACTTTCTCTGCTTCCTACACTCAGGAGAGAGTTGGAGATGTGAGAGGTGGAGATCAGCAAGTGAAGTGGCTTGTAGGATCCCGAGTGTAGCTGAGAAGCAGTCTGGGTGAAGAGGTGGGCAGTGACAGAGAAAGAGCCTTGGGTTCCCTCTCTGGTCCGAGAAACACTGAAGCCCACTCTGGTACCTAGTGACCTTCCTAAATCTGTTTTTAACTCCCACTGGGAGTTTAGACTAGAACCCCCTCACCAAGCCAGCTACTGCTTTCTAGGTAATCCAAGTGCCTCCAGCTGTGGGTGGGGTGGAAACCTTATTAGGCCCAGGACACAGAGCTACTCTGCCCAGTACTTGATTCTGAATATATCACAAAGGGACACAACTAGAAACGTAATAAAGCTTTATGTTTGGCAGTAGGACCCGAGTAGCTGTAGCTTTTTTAACTGTAAGGTGGTAGCTTTGCCCAAAGTGTCCGTTTCCTCTGCCCTCTGCCCAGAACCCGTTCGATGGAACCAAGCAAATTTTCTTGGAACAGTTCTTGGTGATGGGTGACACCGGCTGCTGAAATATCAAAAGTTGGCTGGGGAGAGGAGCTCAAAACTGCAGTACTGGATCCAGAATGGGGTTCTTGACCATCCTGCGGGACCATTTTTATGTCATGAACCCTCTGCAAAAGCTCCCTAGCTTTAACTTCTCCATGAAACTCTGTGTTTATATAACTTATTTCTTCAGATGGGAAAGGGGCAAGACCACAGGTTCTCAGTCTCTTGGAAACTACTTTCTCTTTCAAATGAGAAAAATGAAGGCCAGAAAGGGTGACATATTTGGATCCTTTTTAAAAAAAATTTCTTCCATGCTCTGAATGCTGCATTTGATTTGTTTTTCTGAGACAAAGTCTCTTTATTATGTTGCCCTGGCTGTTTTGGATCTATGTAGACCATGGGGCCTACAATTCAGAGATTCACCTTCCTGTTTCCTTAGTACTGAGATTAAAGATGTCCGTGCCCGGCTGATTCCAACCACTCCAGGCTGCATGGGAAGCTACCCTAGTGCCCAGTGGCTCTGAAGACCTGGGTCTCCAGGGCCTGTATCTAGCCTTGTTGTACTTAGGTCTGTGGTTACTTCGCTCTTCTGTGAGGGAATGGGGATGAGCATCCAGCCCCACTCTGCCCTTCCCCTCCCCGGGGCTTACAAATTCAGCCTTGCCTCCTTTCTGTGTCAGTACTGAATAACTTTATTTGTATTTGACTGGGTCCTTGGGTCCTCTGTGTGGAAGAGGTGGATGCTGGCAGCAGCTTGGGCATCATGCGCCCTCTGGTGGGCCTCAGGGGCAATGACCACAATTGGCCACACAGGACTTCAACAGTCCAGCGCAAGGCTGCAGTGATCCTTTCTCAGGTCTGTACCCCAGACCCAACTTGAGGGAACTGGGCTCATTGGGAGGAAGCCCTGAACCTCTGGCTCTCATACTCGCCCGTGTTGGCCACCTGCATGTTCTGCCGAGCCTTCATCTGCTTCAAACGGTCCTTGTCCACTTCCTGCTTGGTGAGGACGAAGAAGAGGATACCACAGGGGAAGCCGATGGCCCTAGGGATAGGGAAATGTGCACGGGGTTTGGGCAGGGACTGGGACTGAGCCAGAGGAGCTGGAAGAATCAGTCCAGCTTTGTCATTTATACAAATGCCGTGGTGACAACTCTTACGTCTATCTATCCTTTGTGGTGGGTGTTGGAGGGACCACACAAACTAGATCTTGTTGCTGCTTGCTTAAGACACTGTGATAGCTCTCTATTACATCCTGGCCAACTCTAAACTCCTAGGCATGGCACTAAAGGCCCAGTGTGGTCCTCCCTTCTTCATTTCTCTCTCTCTTTTCTTGGTTTTTGAGACAGAGTTTCTCTGTGGAGGCTTGGCTGTCCTGAAACTCTGTAGGCCAGGCTGGCCTCAAACTCAGAGATCCACTTGCTTCTGCCTCTCAAGTGCTAGGATTAAAGGCGTGTGCCATCACCGATGCCCCCTGCTTCATTTCTCCTCTTACAGCTGATATTAAGGGGCCTCTTCAACTCCTGCTGAATGCTTATGTGTGATAGCCTAGGCAGCCCAGGCTCCTTCTGAGCTAGCAAAGGTCCCCTATGCAACACTGTCTCACATCCTTTCCCAGACCACTCTTTTTTTCTTTTCAGTGTTTTGGACAGAACTAAGGGCTTCAAGAGTGTTAAGCACGTGCTTAGCCCCAAGGTACATCAATCAACCATCTCTCTCTTTTTTTTTTTTGGTTTTTCAAAACAGGGTTTCTCTGTGTAACAGAGTCCTGGCTGTCCTGAACTCACTTTTGTAGACCAGGCTGGCCTCCAATTCACAGAGATCTGCCTTGCCTCCGAGTGCTGGGATTAAAGGCATGAACCACCACACCCAGCTGTCTCTTTCAATCTGAGGAACTACTACTCAAAAAGGGCCTTGGTAGGGGCCAAAGAGCATGATGTCACAAGCTCTGGTGAGCCTCAGTTCCCTCCTTGGTGAGATAGAAGTGCAATGTTTACCTCAGAAAGCTTAAAACATTATATGGCAAAGTACTGTAACACCTCAGGCACTTGCTGGAAAAAATGTTAATTTCCCTTCCTTTTCCTTTACTGATGATGATCAGTAATGTGTATTAAGGACAGAATCAGAACCAAATAAACTCACAGAACCACTTCTAGTGTCTATACAACATAATATAACACAATTTTAATTAATTACTGCGACTGGGATCATACCCCAGCTCCCAAAAGGATGAAGCCAGTGACCCAAATCCAAATCAGATCAGCTCAACTTGCTCCGTAGAAAAGCCACTGTCTCCCCAACTTTACAAATTGTCCAACCTTCCCCTCCTCACTCCTCTGAGATTCCATCCCTTTCACTCAACAATTCCCTTCCCCATGGATTCAGCTTCATCTGCAACTTAAGAGAAGTTTCTAGGTCCTGATATGCTTTCAATGCACTCCCCACTGGTAGGCAAAGGGGCAGTTAAAACTCACCAGGCTAGTCCCACAGCTTTCATGGGGTTCTTGCCCCTCTTTCTGGGAATGTATTCCAGCTCAGGGGAGAGGGGCTCAGGCTCCTCCTTGCATTCCGGTGAACTGTGGCTCTGCAGTGCTCTGGTCCTGTTCTGGGAAGCCTTGTTAGCTGTGGCTCCAGAGAGGATCCCTGTGAATAAACGTACGGCAGATCAGTATGGGAAATGTGGGTGGAGAGGAGCAGCCGAGATTTGAGGAAGGGGAGTGACTGCAGTTTTGAGTAAAAAGTGCTGTGAAGAATCTAAACAGAAATGGGAAAATCGCCATCGAGGCGACACCTTTGGAAGCTACCTCCACGTCACTGCGGGCTCCTCACCCTGGTGCCAAGGCAGCGAGCTTCGCTGCTGTTCTACTCAGAAGACTGGGAAACACTGCAGAGGGACTCACCGGAGACATACGTATGAAGGGAATTTGGGGAACTGCTTTAAAACTACAGGACCTTAGCTATCTTTAGGGATAACTAATTCCATCCCCTCGAAGAGGAAACTGAAGCTTCGCACAAGGTCAAACCGCTAATTATCCAGTGCTAGAACTCAAGCTTCCCGAAGCCCAGGGCTCTTTCTCTCTGCACTGCGGTGAGTGTGAAACCCCTGGAACGCGGGAATCTAAGGACTTCTTTGGGACTCTCTCTAGCAGCAAGACCCTAGACATGCCGTGCAACCTGAACGCAGGGGTTGGACTGGGTGACCTCTAAAGCATCTTTTCATCCCAGACTCTCTAAGATCCGCAGAAAGATGTGGGCAGTAATTGGCAGCCTGACTTCCTGCTGTCGCTCTGGGTGGGATGGGAAGGGGATGGAATCTTTTAGAGCCCTGCCCTCCCGTGGGTCCCTCTCCTTACCCCGGAGCACGCGGGCGTTTCTCGCCCCCCGGCCCTTCAGCGCCGTGGCAGCTACCACCGCCGCCATGTTCAGATCCCACCCCCTCTTCACTGCGCTCCCCGTCGGGAATTGTAGTTTGCGTAAGGGGCCTCCCCCGCGCCTTCCGTCCTGCCTACAGAACAGAAACTACATTTCCCAGAAGTCAGCGTAGCGGGCCCGGGAGAACTACCCCTCCCGGGAGACCCCGGAGGCGCGCACGCTCGCTTGTTTCCCTTCATCTGGGGGCGGAGTCATGTAGGGCGGAGATTGGGCTCTCCCGCCACGCCCCGGCCTGGTCATCCCAGTTATGCCTTGTGATTGGCGGCGCGGTCAGTCCACCTCCGTCGCTATTGGCCCGGATGCCGTCGCTCTTTCGACTGGGAGACACCTACGCCTACTTCCTCCCGGGAGGAGGGGCTCGAGTTCCGCGTCGTCGCGCAGAGCTGACTCTGGGAGGCGTTTGGGCCCAGAGAAGTGGATCCGTAGGTTTCGCCGCATGGAGTCCGAATCGGAGAGCGGAGCGGCCGCTGATACCCCGCCGCTGGAGACTCTAAGCTTCCACGGAGATGAAGAGATCATTGAGGTGGTAGAGCTGGATCCAGGCCCACCGGACCCGGGTGAGAACTGTCGCTCCTGAGGCCACGGGACAAGAGGCGCGCTCACCCCTGGCCTCTGACCCCTGGTTCTACCCCTTCCCACCCTCCCCTACCGGTCGTTCCTACCGACATTTCTCTCCCAGCCCTCCTTCCCTACCCCCCCTCACTTAGTTTCGAGGCCTGGCTGGGTGAGGGTTCCCTGACGCCTCCCCTGGCCCTTCCCCTCACACACCCCCTTCCCATCATGCCCTCTGTCCTCTCTTCCCACACGGTCGCTGGCCAACGCCAGGTCTTCAGACCTAGCCTCTCTCTCCCTCCCCGCCCCCCAAGCGCTCTCTTCGTGCTTGGTACGTATGGGACGACACCTTAACCTTTGGCCACGTGACCCACCCTAGCGTCACCCTCGTCACTATTCACCCCTTACCCTATTCCTCCTGTATCTTTCTAGCCCCATCTTTTAACGCTTTTTCCCAAAGCAGATGATCTGGCCCAGGAGATGGAAGACGTGGACTTTGAGGAAGAGGAAGAAGAGGAAGAAGGCAATGACGAGGGCTGGGTCCTGGAGCCCCAGGAAGGGGTGGTCGGTAGCATGGAGGGTCCGGATGACAGTGAGGTCACCTTTGCATTGCACTCAGGTAGGCCTTTGAAGGGATCACCTCACATCAGTGCAGATGGGCTTTTGAGTTCGGCCCATTGGCCCTGGACGGGATATTATGAGAGCCAAATGGGAAAGCCACCCACCACCGATCCTTGCCTCCAGGAATTTCAGGAAGGGCCAAAGGGCTTGGCACTGGGGTCACATGTGACACCTGGGTTTAAATCCTACCTCAGCTGTTTAGCAGTTTATCACCTTTTGTTCGCTTTCTGGATTTTTTTCTTTTTAAGTTATTTTGGATGAGAGTGAATGGAAGTAACCTAAGTGGAAATTAAAGGCAATTTACACTCCAGAAGGAGTGTTAACAATCACCGTCTCAGATGCCAGGTTTTAATAAGCCAGTCTCAATGAAACTCTCATTACTCAGTTCATACCCAGCCTGGTATGTCCTGTGCCGTAAGCTGTGCACATGGACCCACCTCTTGGTTTGCCCAAACACAGTGGGATGATGGTACAGGGGCTCTAGAGGAGGACTTGGGAGTTTTGTGGTCTTAGGAAGAATTTCTCTAACAACCTGATGCTTCAAGAACTGGGTGCAGAGATAATGAATACCTGTGGCTTTGGGAAAGGGGGTGTGCTTCCCTGAAGGTTCTGAAAGACAGAACTCTGAGAGTCCCGTTCCATTCCCTTTCTCACGGACTCTCTCTTGGGACAGCATCTGTGTTTTGTGTGAGCCTGGACCCCAAAACCAACACCTTGGCAGTGACAGGGGGTGAAGATGACAAAGCCTTTGTGTGGAGGCTCAGCGATGGGGAGCTGCTGTTCGAGTGTGCAGGTGAGAGGCTGCAGAGGGAGGGTGTGTTCCCTTGGCCATCTTGGCAGGTGGCCTATGCGAATACCCAGCAGCTGTTTACCAACCTCTGTCTTGTGCTGGATCCAGGAACCCACAAGAGAAGAACTAACGGTTTTGTAGGCACTCGGGCAGGAATTGCTAATTGGCCAAGGGAGCCTGGCTAAGATGAGCATGGGAGGAGGTGGTCCCAATGTAGGAGTAGGCAGAGGCACAGAAAGAAGTATGGCCTAGGAGACCGAGGCTCTGGCTGGTTGAATGGTGGGGTCTGTTTTTGGGAAACCTGGCGTTTCTGATTCCCAGAGCTGGAATGAATTCAGTCCCTTGTTCTGCCGAGGCTCTCCTACCTTTTTTTCTAGTTAGTTGGTTGTTTTGTTTTTTTCTGAGACAGGGTTTCTCAGTGTATCTCTGGCTATCTTGAAACTCACTCTATGGACTAGGCTGGCCTTGAACTCACAGATCAGCCTGCTTCTGCCTCCCCAGTGCTGGGATTAAAAGTGTAAACTACCACTCCTAGCCTAGTTGTTTTTAAAAGGTGGTCAGATACATGGGTCACATGTCCCCAGCATTTAGATACTTTTTTTTTTTTTTTTTTGGTTTTTCGAGACAGGGTTTCTCTGTATAACAGCTCTGGCTGTCCTAGACTCACTTTGTAGACCAGGCTGGCCTCGAACTCACAGAGATCCGCCTACCTCTGCCTCCCAAGTGCTGGGATTAAAGGCGTGCGCCACCAACGCCCGGCCATTTAGATACTTTTAATGTTCTTTTTCTGCCACTTTTTTTTTAAGGTTATATAGTTGGGTTGGGCTTAGATGTAGCCAAGGCTGGCCTTGGACTTGCTACATCTCTCAGGCAAATTTGACCTCAAAAATCTGCCTACTTCTCTTTTGCAGGCCATAAAGATTCTGTGACATGTGCTGGTTTCAGCCATGACTCCACCCTAGTGGCCACAGGGGACATGAGTGGTCTTTTGAAAGTATGGCAGGTAGACACCAAGGAAGAAGTCTGGTCCTTTGAAGCAGGAGACCTGGAGGTGAGCTCCTTGGAGTGGGCTTCAGTTCTGGGTGGGACCTCAAGTAGTGATGAATGCTTCTGGGAGGGGTATGGGCAGGCAAGTCTATCTCTTTCTACTCTACCTGAGAAGTTTACCTTGAGCCACGGCGCCCCTAACTCCGTAATTTTTCTGTTCGCCTGTAAAGGTCTTGCTGACCTTAAAAGCAGAGACACTGTGGATTTGGTTTGTGGACTTTTTTTTTAAAGATTTTTCAAGACAGGCTTTCTTTGTATAACAGCCCTGGCTGTCCTGGACTCACTTTGTAGAGGAGGCTGGCCTTGAACTCACAGAGATCCGCCTGCCTCTGCCTCCCAAGTGCTAGGATTAAAGGCATGTGCCACCACCCCCAGCACAGTTTGTGGACTCTTAGGTAGGCTGCATAGCAGGCCTTGCTTACTGATCCTCCCTCTCTGCCCAGTGGATGGAGTGGCACCCTCGGGCCCCTGTCCTGTTGGCGGGCACAGCTGATGGCAACACTTGGATGTGGAAGGTACCAAATGGTGACTGTAAGACCTTCCAGGGCCCCAACTGCCCTGCAACCTGTGGCCGTGTCCTCCCTGATGGTGAGAGCAATTGTCTCTTCCTGGGGTAGAGGTGGATCCTGTGACTGGGTACTCCAGTCATCCCAGCCGCCTGCTGTCTTGCACTAGGTCTTACCCGTGACTCCAGGGGGACTTTGGGGGCCCCTATGCTTATTCTCCCTGTTTATTCTTTGCTTGGTATGTCTGAACACACCCTCTGTCCTCTGGTCATTCGTGCCTTGGTCCTTAGGGAAGAGAGCTGTGGTAGGATATGAAGATGGCACCATCAGGATTTGGGACCTCAAGCAGGGAAACCCCATCTATGTGCTGAAAGGTATCAGAGGTGGGAAGGTGTTTACCTGGGCTTCAGGGAGGAGCCTGAGAGCCAGGTACAGGACTCAGAGGCTGTGTACTCCTGCTCTGTTCTAGGGACTGAGGGTCACCAGGGCCCTCTGACCTGTGTTGCCACCAATCAGGATGGCAGCCTGATCCTCACTGGCTCTGTGGACTGCCAGGCCAAGCTGGTCAGTGCCACCACTGGCAAGGTATGTAGCTTGGGCTTCTGTCTGAGCCTTCTGCCCCTCACCCCTTTTCTCTGTTAAGGGACCTGGAGCCCAGGTCTATGAGTGTCTTCTCTTACCTGTAGGTGGTGGGTGTGTTCAGACCTGAGACAGTCACCTCCCAGCCCAGCCTGGGAGAGGGGGAGGAGAGTGAGTCTAACTCTGTGGAGTCCTTGGGCTTCTGCAGTGTGTGAGTGTGAGCAGATCCTTGGCCTGCAAACCCAAGAGACTGAGGGAAGGGAGGTGGCTTTGAGGAGGGACCCAGACATTGGGATGGAGGAGGGAAGGTATATGAATCCAGCACCTCAAGAGCTTTCCTTGTGTCACCTGCTTCCCAGGATGCCTCTGGCCGCTGTTGGCTATCTAGATGGAACCTTGGCTATCTATGACCTGTCCACGCAGACACTCCGGCACCAATGTCAGCACCAGGTATAATGTCTGGGGTTTTGTTCCCACTCGGTGGGCTGTTGTTGTGCTAGCTAAGGGGCAGCCTGTCCTCTGTGGCCCTGTGGCCCCCTCTCTCTGAGGGTGGCATTGGGGTCTTCTCTCCCTCCTGACTTCTGCCCTACTCTCTTATCGTGCCACATTCCGGGACAGTCGGGCATTGTTCAGCTTCTGTGGGAGGCTGGCACTGCTGTGGTATACACCTGTAGCCTGGATGGCATTGTGCGTCTCTGGGATGCCCGGACCGGCCGTCTGCTTACTGATTACCGGGGCCACACTGCTGAGATCCTGGACTTTGCCCTCAGCAAGTAAGCACAGTGGGCCAGAAAGTGGGTCTGCTGTGAGGTAGCACAGGTCCTTTGAGGGATGGGAGGGGATTCCTAAGGGAAATGACACCCAATGCCTGGTTGCATTCTGTGATGAGGGAATGCCAGGCCACCTATGCAGTCACAGGCTTGGGATCCAGCCCTATCCCAGAGATTGGCAGTGACCTACCCATTGTGGGGCAGGAGGCCGAGGATGAACCAGTCCCAGTCAGCCCTGTGTTGCTCCCATATTCAGGGTTTCCTTCATTGAATCTCTTGCTGTTTGTATGGGTATGGTGAATCAGCTCCCTGGCCTTGGGGGAAGGGCCTGAGAACCAGGTGCAGACTCAGCCAGGGACCTAGAATAGAAGTGATGCTGGAGCAGCTGGCCTGGGACCTCCGGGGATTGGGCTTGGATTGGGTCTCAGGTTCCTCCGTCCTTTCATCACTGTTTTCTGTCTACAGGGATGCTTCCCTGGTGGTGACCACATCAGGAGACCACAAAGCAAAAGTATTTTGTGTCCAGAGACCTGACCGTTAATGGCTGCAGCCTCTGGCATGGTGTCTGGTGTTGAGGGGGATAAAGGGACACCCCTGCCCCCCAGCAGAGGTGCAGAGGGAAGAGGAGGGGGGGTATTGGACGGCTTTCCAACCCCTCAGCTGATCTGCCCACTCCTTGTCCTTTTCCTCTCTAGAGACCCGCCTTGCCAGGCCCTCCCTCCCTTGTCCAGCCCTGGGGCCTTTTGGAGGCCATTTTCTTTCACTTTGATTTGCTGGTGTGAGCCATGGGGTGCGTCTTTGTATGTGGGGGTAGGTTTTGAGGTTCCCGTTCTTTCCCTCCCCAAGTGTCTGGGGAAGGAAAGGAGGAAGAGAGACTAGTTACAGATTTTAAAAATGTAAATAAAATATACTTCCCAGAGACAAGTGTCTGTGTGCATTTTGTGGTGGATGGATAGGAGGACAGTGCCTAGTTGGAGGTGGACTCTCTCTTTGGTGCTCAGTCTGTCTCTGGGTCCTTCAAGGGCAGTCTATTTGCCCCTTCCACATATTGAGAAATAGAAGGAGATAACTTGCAATGGTGGCCAGACATTTATTTGGTCTGGGGGAGGTCTCATAAAGCAAGAGCTCCAACCCAAAGAAGCAGGGTGGGCAAGATGGGGACTTCCTAACTCAAGGCTGGGCCAATGCTTTGGCTGCTGGTGTGGTAAGCAGTGCTGGGGCCTGGACTGTCCCTCTTGGGTCTTCCTCGAAGCACTCGTAGCCACCTTTGGGCAGCTGCCCTCCAGGGGGCCGTGTATCGATGGTCACCCAGACCCATGGCCACAGGCACAGCTGCAGCGCTGGCACTGCCCAGTGAGATGAGAGATAACAGAGTTCCAGGCCCTAGTGGTGGACGACGCTCATAAGCCAAGACTGACAGGAGTAGTGTGGCCACATACGGCCCCCAACAGAGCAAAAAGAGCAGTGTGGCTCCTGCCTGAGCCCTAGCCTGCCTCCAGGTGAGAGCCCTGGCCAGGGTTGAGGGTGCATCACGGCACACTGCCTGCTCTAGTCGGCGGATATTCTGCAGCTGGCGGTGGGCGGTGGCCAACACTCGGACAGACAGAAGGGCAACAGCCCCCACAGCAGGCAGCAAGAGCCCATAGACTTCGAGGTAGAGATAGGGGGCTGGGAAGACAGCTTGTGAGCTGCAATTGGCACCAGGGCTCCAATGGTTCCAGCCCAGAGCAGGCAGGCTGGCAAAGACCAGGGGGCTGACCCAGGTGAGGAGCAGGGCTAGCCTCGCACTCCCACGGGGTTGGAGTGGCTGCAGTACTGCCATATAGCGTTCCCCATGCACCAGCAGCAGATTGGCGAGCAGGGAGAGGAAAGAGAAGTTGGGGGCCAAGTGGAGAAGGAAGCAGGACCAGTAGCCCCGACGGCTCCTGCTCCACAGCCCAGGCAACATGGGCAGTGCCAGCCCTGTGAGTAGCCCAGCCAATAGTAGGCTTAGGAAGAAGCAGCCAGCAGGTGGGCTGCGCAGGTGGCGGTCCAGGGCAATGCCTAGGGCCAGGAGCAGGTTGGCGGTGACGATGAGGCTTGCCAGGGCCAGGGAAAGCTCCAGAGCTCCCATGGGAATGGAGCTGGCTTCCTCCCCAGTGTTGTTATGTGTCATCATGGGTCGTGGCACATGGAAGGCCTGGAGCTGCAGTCAGCATGCCTGGGTGGAGGAGTGGCCAGAGTTAGGTTGGCGTTGCAGTCACTGTTCTGGTGGGGACGGCACATTACCATTACCATAGAGGCTATGGACTCAGACTGTGGCCCATACCTTGTTTGCTGACAGATTTTCTCAGTTGTCAGCTTTAAAAAATTGCATAGGGAAGTCATGCATTAGGTTTCTCTTGGAAAATCAGTTCTGGCAACACACATGCCCTCTGTGGTATCTTAGAAGAGGCTGCCCTTCAGGTAATAACCACAGTTCCCAATAGGCAGCCCCTGGGCAGCTGTTTTTATGTCAGTTTAGACTGGAAAGCATTTGTCAACCTTGGCCTGCCCACATTGGGGTGCCAAGAGAGGACAGTGGTTGGCTAGCCATTAGTGAGAGGCTCCCAAAGGCTAGGTCTGGGAAGTCACAGAGTGACTGTTTCTGTTCTCTCACCCTGTCTACACTTGGAGCCTGTTACACAGCTCAGTGAACAGCCTCCGGGTAGGACTTCCAGCCCATAAACTCGACTTGTCTGCTCCACACTAGCAACAGCCCCTTCCTGGGAACTGGAGGGAAGGGTGGGGGAGATGCTTGGCAGGGAATTAGGGGTGCTAAGAACAAAGATAGAACCCCCTCATCTCTAAACACAGGCTGAACCCAGGGGACAAGAAGCGTCCAAATTGACTCTAGCTTGCTTTTACTTGGCTGCCTGGTGTCAGCCCTAGGCCACATTGGAGGGCCAGTGGGAGGGGTCCTGGATCCTGTCAACGGGGGAGCATCAGCTGTTGCTAGGATCAAAGTCAATACGGAAGGATTGTGCCCTCAGCTCCTCGGGCCTCTCCCAGGATCTGCATCAACTATATGGTGGTTACCTTGGGCTGGGAGATGCTCTCCTTTCCCTACAGCTCCCAAACTACGCTCCTGATGCTCTCCACTCCCTTGACCCAGTTCTTAGTCTTCCCCACGGCCTGTCACCCAGGCCTATCTTTCCCTGTCCAGCAGCCCCCTACTTTGTTCCCTTTCCTCCCTACACCACCCACTTTTATTGAACTGAAACCTGGCCTGAGCTAGAGCTCCCACCCTTCAGTCCCTCACCAGCCTCCCTCAGAGTAGCAAGAAAGGTAGAGAGAGATCAACGTCCAGGGCTAATGTAGGGTGTGAACCGTGTCTTCTGAATACTCCGGTGGCTTGAGTCAGTGTCCTCCTCAGGATCGGATCTGGAGGGGCTGGTGTGTAGCTACTCACATGGCTGTTAGGAGCAGGTGGTGCTTGTTAGCCCTTCCTCTGAGGATCACAGAGTCACAGCAGCCACTCTTGCAGGTCTTCGGGCCATGCTGAGTGTCCTGGCCAATGAGTGCATGGAGCTTCTTTCTACGCTGGGGACAGCAGGAACCAGGCTTGCCTGCTCAGACTCTGCCCTGGCCTGGGTTCCTGAAGGGCTGGAGGAGCTCAGTTTTGGCTCCACCTCTGGGGTGGGACTTGGCACATCCTGACAGCTTTTACTGAGAGGCCCCCCTTCTGTGTAAGTGAACCCTTCCCTAGCAGCGTGTCACACTGAAATCTAGGTGATGCTTCCTTGCCCCTGAGAATCCTCTTGCTGTCACTGCCAGGCTCACCTGGGAAATACATTCCAGTTAAGGAATAATGGTTGATCTACAACACACGTCCCCTCCTGCTAATACAGCTGTTTTAGGTATCTTAAACCCTGAATAGCCAGAGACACCAAAGGATAGTATGCATGGAAGGTGGGGGGTGGGGGCTGGGGGTTGGGACCTGAGAATCTTCACTGATCCGCCATCATTAGATGAGCCTTTTAGCTTAGAAATCCAGCCTGGTCTTCCTGAGTCTGGTGTCATCCTACATAGCTTTCAACTTTTCTTAGGTTTTGAGACAGGGTCTCATATTGCCCAGGTGGCCTCCAACACCTATGTAGTGGAGTACCACCTTGAACTTCTGATCCTTTGCCTTCACCTCCCAAGTACTAGGGTTATAGCTTAGTTCCACCATGTCTGGTGGTCTCCTGCACCCACCATATTACAGGCATGGATTCGTTCATGTTAGGTTCCACCCCCAATCCTCAACTGTCTTCTGAGTTAAGTTTTGAGTTATGCACAAAGCACAAATGGATCTGGTGTAGAGGTAGGTTCAAGCCTGTGATTCCAACATGTGCGAGGCTGAGGCAGGGGGATCAGTATGAGTTTGTGGCTAGCCTGGGTTACAGAGAGACTGTTACAATACTGTCAGTTCTCCCCAAAAGGAAAAGTCACCTGTTGGGGTTGCTGTGGGGAATGTCATCAGGCACCTGTAGATAGCACACTGCTCGGCAGTACTGAGGGGAGGTCAACTCCACAAATGACCCGTCCTTCCTCCTCCATGAGGCTTAGACACATACATCATGGTTGGCATGACAGGACTGGTGGTGGTCCCATTGCTTTAGCTTTGTGAACTTGGGCAAACTGCAAACGTTGGAATTCTCTCAAGTCAGTTTCTCTATTTGCATAGTGAAGCTCAAAACTGTACTCACCTGAGCCGGGGTTGTAGTCCTAGCACTTGGGTGCCGAGACACGGAGGTTGCAGTAAGTTGCCGCCAGCTTCAGAAACATAGTGAGTGAGGCCTTGTTTCAAACCAACAAAAGCAACCAAACAAAAGAAAAGGGACTCCCCTCCAGCAAAGGAGGTAACGGAATAGATCAGCCCTTGGCTCTTGAGTACTTGGTTATTGCTAATGCTAGCATTAGGATTTCTGCTCTTTTCTGCACCTGTCCCCTTGCAACAAGTGCTCTGTCGAGAGAGGCAGCTTTAGAGTGAAGGGAGGAGCGGAGCCCTGCCAAACTTCCTAAGGAAACAGGCTGGGGCTGCCACAAGAAAGCTGGAACTGAGATGAGACCAACCTCCTCACAGAGCAACAGGACTTCAGCATCCTCAGAGAGGTGCAGCCTCAAAGGCTGGAGGTCTGAGGGCTCTGGTACTGTTTGCCCTCCGGCACACATTCCAGGGTCCTGGAGGGGTGGAGCTTGTGCTGGGAGACTAACCAGAGCAGCCTTAAATCCTCCAGGAAGCCAGCACACAGTCTCAGACCCACGCAGTGGCATGAGTCAGGCTCTGGGAGAGTTCAGCCTGGGGCTGGACTGAAGTGGTGCAAGACCCCTTGGATATGGGCTGCCAGGAATAAACAGCCTGTCTTCTGTTCCCAGCCTCCTTCCCCAGAGATTCAGGATGTCTGTTTCTTTTCTGTTCTGTCTAAACACTGTGTGCGGTATGACGAGTGAGGGGGGGACAGTTCAGGCAGTGGGAGCTGGAGAGCCTGGGTTGTCCTTTGTTCAGTTCAGCTTCTCCCTCACCAAGTTTATCTGCTTCCTCTCTGTAACTGTCATGCCCTGGGCTATTGATAGTTTCTTTTGCCCTTCCACCTACAGAAGGCTCAGGTACAAGTTTTCAGATGCTCTGTCTGCTGCCTGTGGCCCTGATTTGTTGTTTTTCTGGTGGAGATCATGTGTTGGGGTAGACAACCCAGACTGTCCCAGAAGCCTCCTGGACCTCCCTGGTCCACTTTACAATTTTTTTCCTGATGCATTTGGGACTGGGTGGGTGTGCTTTATGAAGTCTGGAAGCAGTTACTTTGCACCAGGGAAGCAGATGAAGCTTCCCGTATTCTCAACTGCTTTCCCAGCTACTGCTTAGCACCCTTCACACCAACGAGACAGGGTCTTGGTACATAGCCTAGGCTAACCTTGAACTCCTGATCCTCCCACCTCAGCCTCCCAAGTGCTGGGATCACTGCTTTGCACCACCACACCCAGTTGACCCACACTCAAAATGATGTGGATATGCCTTCTAGATGCTGTAACAGACTGGCCAGGATGCTGGTTTTGAGAAAACCCTGTTCAGTTGCTGAGGCATAAGAAACCCTGTCCTATCCTGGGTGAGACCCTTGAATCCTAGCGGTCCCAACATACTTTCTCAGCTTAGGTTTCAGTGAGGACTGAACAATGGTGTCAGGTGGACCCTATATAGAAGATAACTGGATGTCATTTGTCACATATAAGCATCGACAAGCAGGCTGATGTAGGTAGTTAGGGCTTTTTCCTTTCTTATCTAATACACCCCCTCTACCTCTCACTGTAATCTCATTTCCTTTCCTGCTAAACATGTTCCATTCAGATCTAGAGAATCCTGCTCTCCTCTCCCCAATAAAGGCAGGGGAGAGTACAACCATTTTAGGAGAGTACAACCTCCACAGGTACCTGAACTCATATACACATACCCACACCCATAATTTTAAGAATGTTTTTTAAGAGAACAACTAAGATAATATGGCTAAGTTCTAGATCCAGAGCAAAGCTTGGTGGAGGCTGGTGGTAGTGTAGAAGCAGTTAGGAGGGTTTGACCATCTCTAGCACCCAGTGGGGGAGGAATCCTACCCAAATACATGCATATGTGTATCTGTGCCTGCATGTATTCATCTGTTCTTTTCCCACCATTTTGTAATCTTAGCTTTTATTTATTTTTTGTTTGTTTGTTTTTCGAGACAGGGTTTCTCTGTGTCTCTGGCTGTCTTGGACTCACTTTTGCAGACCAGGCTGGCCTCGAACTCACAGAGATCCACCTACCTCTGTCTCTCAAGTGCTGGGATTAAAGGCATGTGCCACCACCACCTGGCTTCCACTGTTTTGAAACAAGGTCTCACACTTTGTGGGCCAGGAACTCAACTGTAATTCTGCCTTGATCTTGGGAGTGGTGTGATTATGGCTAACTCAATGTCCATTTTCCTCCATATGTATCATGATGTTCCATCACATTTCCTACAAGCATGCAAATATGATGCATGTCCATTATGCTCACTTGGTATCCTCTTGTACTCCCCCCCCTTTTTTAAAAAGAATTCCATGAGTTTTATAAGTTGTTCACAAAGCATGAACACTTCACCAGCAGCTAAATCATTGAAGAAAATTTGTCCCTCCTCCTGTCAGCATGGATTTTTATGTTGATAAAATATTGTGGAATTAGACAGGATTTACTATTTTGTAAAGAGTATTTAATGCCATTATACTTTTCTCCTATAATTTCTAATCAACCTGATTTGATGACCTATATAGTACTTCCTTAGAAATCTAATTGTTGCTGGGCAATTGGTAGTGCATGCCTTTTTTTTTTGGTTTTTTCGAGACAAGGTTTCTCTGTGTAGCCCTGGCTGTCCTGGACTCACTTTATAGACCAGGCTGGCCTCGAACTCACAAAGATCCACCTGCCTCTGCCTCCCAAGTGCTAGGATTAAAGGCGTGCGCCACCACCGCCCGGCTGTAGTGCATGCCTTTAATCCCAGCACTTTGGAGGCAGAGGCAGGCGGATCTCTGGGAGTTCAAGGACAACCTGGTCTACAGATTGAGTCCAGGACAGCCAAAGCTGTTACACAGACAAAGCCTGTCTTGAAAAAACAAACAAACAAAAAAGGGAAATCTAATTGCCTGAGCCCCCCAGAAGAATAGAGGTTATTGCTATTGCTTGCCTAACACAACTAGATGGTAACACCCTATCAGGGCTTTTTGTTTTTGAGACAAGGGTTTCTTTGTGTAGCTCTGGCTGTCCTGGAATTCACTCTGTAGACCAGGCTGTCCTTGGACTTAAGAGATCTGCCTGCCTCTGCCTCCCAAGTGCTGGGATGCACCACCACTGCCAGCTGTTGTTTTTTGAGACATGGTCACACTATATAGCCTTGGCTCGCCTGGAACTCATTGCACAGAATAGGCTGGTCTTGAAATCCAGAGATCCATCTGTTTCTACCTCCTGAGGACTGGGGTTTATTATTTTTAGAAATTGTGTATGTCTCTCTCTGTGTGTGTGTGTAGAGCAGGTCCCAGCTGAGGGCAGAAGGGCTGGATACCCCTAAAGCTGAAGTTACAGGTGATCGTGAGCTGCCTAATGAGTGTGCTAGGAACCCCAGCACTGAACCAATACACCCCTGAACTAAAAGCCAGCCCCATTAAGGTTTTTTTGTTTTTATTTTTAAATAGCTGCTATGCACCTTGCATGGCCTGCACAGTAGAGCTGGCCCTGGGGGTGTGCATAAGGGAGTGATGTCACCCCCTAAGTGTGGCAGGTGGGAGAGCTGGCCCTGGGGTCATTAGAGAAGAACTAGCCCTGCCCCTTGCCTGCCCCATCACTTGAGTGGGCCTGTACCTTGACTGGGCAGCACACACAGCAGAGCTGGCTCGAGTGGTGTGGGTGCAGGTGAGCCAGCAGAGGATGTTAGAGCAGGAGAGCTGGCCTGGGCCCCTTGCTAGCTGCAGCCTTGGGTGAGCTAGCAAGGCAGTGCTGGAGAGTTCACCGGGCTGACCAACTCAGCTACCATCCAGGCCCAGATCCAGGGCTTTAAGTTGGCCCACCCCAACATCTATCTCATCTATGAACTGCTAAGCTTGTGAAAGGGCCAGTCCTAAGTATCCACAGTTGCAGGATCTTCATGACATTACCAGGAGGAGTCCCAGCAAGGATACAGTATTGGTGTGGCAGAAGCCAGAGGCCTGGAACCAGACCAATGACTCATTCCAATGAACATTTACAAGTAAAGATGTGCAGAGAGAGGGGTGTACTGTGAGAGACTACCGTGTCCATGACAAGATATTTTTTATGCTTTGTTTTATTTTTTTGGGGGGTGGTGGAGATTACAAGGGCAGAGGGTGGTTATGAAGGGACATGGAGATGAGTGGGACTGGAGTATATGATGTGAAAACCACAAAGAATCAATAAAAAGTTAAAAAGAAAAAGTTGTTGTGGTCAAGGTGTTTCTTTTTCTTTTTTTCTTTTAGTTTTTTGAGACAGGATTTCTCTGTGTATCCTTGGCTGTCCTGGACTCACTTTGTAGACCAGGCTGGCCTTGAACTCACAGAGATCCGCCTGCCTCTGCCTCCCTAGTGCTGGGATTAAAGGCGCACACCACCACGCCCGGCTCAATATACTTTTCTTAAAATTATAACCTCCTGGGGCTGGAGAGATGGCTCAGAGGTTAAGAGCACTGACTGTTCTAGAGGTCCTGAGTTCAATTCCCAGCAACCAAATGGAGGCTCATAACCATCTATTATGAGGTCTGGTGCCCTCTTCTGGCTTGCAGGTATACCTGCAGACAGAACACTGTACACAAAATAAATAAATAAATCTTTTTAAAAATTATCACCTCCCAGGAACAGGAGACCAGAGGAACCTGCAGGTCCCCAAGGACCTCATTTCAATGAAGAAAGTCTAATGACAGAACAACCTGCAATATTTTAAATTCCTTGACAATGGGTAGGGTAAAATAGTTCTCTAATCCTGTCCTGGTGCACATGTTCTAAACCACTACTCTGGTCTTTAAAAAAACAAAAACAAATTGTGGTTTAGAAAACTATTTAAGTAATAAAAATGCACAGAAACATACAACAATAGCACAAGCAAGTGTTAAATAAAATGGATTACATGTGAAGAAAGTGAATGGACCATGTTATTTTACTGGTGTGATACCGATCTATATTCACTTAAGGTGTCACCCCTTGGAAAATGCCAGGACCTCACTTTGTCTCTACCATGCATGCAAACAACAAATGCTATCTCATGATCAAAATGGTAGAAAGTAAAACTGCTGGTTGAATAGTCAGGTGACTGCACAACTCACCAATAATTGTCCAGCTAGTCTGAAACACTGCCTGAAACGGAGACAAAAGAACAGCCCTCAAAACATTCTGGATACTCTTCAAATTCTCAGGATAAGACCTTACCAAATTTAATCTTTGGCACCTATCTTGCTAGGGTACAGCAGGCTTTACTAGGTACCCAGATATCTTATTCAGCAGGCACCTCCTTCAGTGAGCTTTGTGGAGTCTACAGATCTGTTGGAACGTGTGAGGAACCACGGTTAGTCAGTCTCCATTAGCTCAACACTAGAGTCTCGCAGAACCACGTTTCAGGAAATATCCTTTATTATTTATGATAGAAGTACAAACCGTTTTAATTCAAGTCTCACTCACTCAGAAGCAGAGGCAGGTGGATCTCTGCATTTGAGGGTGGCTGTACTACATAGTGAAATCCTACTTCAAAACAACCAAGCAACCACCCCCCCCCCGCCCAAATCCCCACCTCTCATACACACCCACATACCGAACAGAAAGCATTTTATTCTTTTTTGAGACAGTGTCTCAGATGTCCCAGATTGGCCTCAAACTCAATATACAGTTGAGGATAACCTTGAACTTCTGATCCTCCTGAGTCTACCTCTCAAGTACTAAGATTAAAGGTATATGCCATAGCAGATGGAGAAGTGGATCAGTGGCTAGCATCTGGTGCTTCTGCAGAGGACTGGATTGGTTCTAGGACCCACAGAGCAGCTCAAAAACTCCTCCTGTAAGTCCATTCCAAAGGATAAGAAGCCCTTTTCTTTACCTGGTGCATATACATACATATATACGTGTGTGTGCAAAACTTTTATACACATAAAATAAGTACTTAAAGATATGTACCACCAAACCCAGTTTATATGGTACTGCTAACTGAACCCAGGGATACATGAAAGGCTATGTAAGCATTTTATCCACTAAAATATACCCCCAACCCCAGAACACTTTAATTTGCCTGTCGAACTAAGGGGATCGTCTGGCTACTCAGCTGGGTAGCATTAGCAACCAAGATTTACAATGCAGGAAGCGTGTTTCAACCAACCAACCAACCAAAGGTGGCTCATTCTTCTAATCCCATAGCTTAGAAAACTGAGGCCTGAAGACTGCTGAAGAGTTCGAGGTCACCGTGGGCTATAAAGGGAGACCAATAAAATGGAACCCAAACAAACAAGATCCCCCACCTCATTTTACAAATCAGCTCTTCCTCCACAGAAAGGAGGCTCCAAACTATGTTGGCTGGCTGGTTCAAGGGCAGTGCAGGTCCACCATTTCCTCCTCTCTTTTGGACTCAAGAGTCCAGAAACCCAGCAAATTTTCAAGTAAGATAGAAAGATTTTCTTTATTAATGACCCCAACCGTATTTCTTTAGATACAGGAGTTTTGAACTCAAATACTTAGAAGAAAACAAGTTAAGATTGCATTACCTGCAACTCATTACCAGTAACATATTGCAAAGCAAACAGCTTGGAAAAGGGTGAAAAGGGAGTGAGGGAGGGAAAATAAAAGGGAATTAAGTTGATCAAGTGGATTTTTTTCTTTTTTAAAATTCTTGGGAACTATGAAGTCCTTGCAAGCACAGCTCATTTCTGCAGATTATTTGCCAAACTCGTACGAAATGGAACCCAAATGGAGAATCCCTTAAGAACCTGGAGAGGTGCAACATGAAGGGCTACTACGATTATCCAGTAGCAAGCAGTCCAGCCTTCGGTCAACAAAGCTTCCTCCTCAGTTCCCAAGTTAGCGGGATGAAAATGTCTTCCCCCTTCAAAAGCAGAGACAGAGAGTAAAGGCTTATTCCAGATGTCCCTTCCTTCCAGTCTACACTCTAGACTTGGGGTGGAATGCCCAAGGGATACCAAACAAGGAGGGAAGGGAGGGAGAGAAGGGAATGTCTTCAAGTAAGGTTGCTGGCGCTGCAACTCAGTCTAGACCCAGTTCTCAGAGAATGGCTTCACTACCTTTCTTTTCACTCAGTAACAACATGCCAAGCCCATAAGGACTTTGAATTTATCAGCAGATGGGAAAATTATCTAGATTTTTTTTTTCTTCTCACTATGTGGGCCTAGATGGCCTGAAACTAAACTAAGTCTGTTCACTAAGCCTGCCTCTATCTCCTGAGTCCTGGGATAAAGACATGTGCACACACACTTTGCTCTAATTTTCAGATGGCTTAGATGGACCTGTATTTCTGCTCACTGAGGCTTCTTCTACCCAGTTGACCCCATTTAGAAAACAATTCCTTAATTTCTCAACACATAGGAAGTTCAAAGCCACCTTAAAAATTTCAAACATTAGCCAGGCATGGTGGTATATGTTTTTAATCCCAGCATTCAGGAGGCAGGGGCCGGTGGATCTCTGTAAGTCATTTGTATGGTTTGTATGTATGTATGTATGTATGTATGTATGTATGTATGTATGTATGTATGTATGTATGT
>CAJQZJ010000750.1:1959926-1973940 GCA_907164525.1 Lophiomys imhausi | reverse complement strand
TGTATGTATGTATGTATGTATGTATGTATGTATGTATGTATGTATGTGTGTGTACATATAGTCAGGGATACATAGTGAGACTCTGTTATAAAAAAACCCAGCCGGGCAGTGGTGGCGCACGCCTTTAATCCCAGCACTTGGGAGGCAGAGGCAGGCGGATCTTTGCGAGTTCGAGGCCAGCCTGGTCTACAAAGTGAGTCCAGGACAGCCAGGGCTACACAGAGAAACCCTGTCTCGAAAAACCAAAGAAAAAAAAACATTTGTGTTGGACCAGGCATGGTGGTGCACGCCTTTGATCCCAGCACTCGGGAGGCAGGGGCAGGCAGATTTCTGCAAGTTCAAGACCAGCTTGGTCTACAAAATGAGTCCAGGATAGCCAAAGATATACAGAGAAACCCTGAGTGGAAAAAAAAATACCCAAAACCAAAAAAAAAAAACACCAAAACAACACCATTTGTGCTGTCATGTGGTAAGCACACTCTGGCTCACAGAACACTTGCCTGGTTCTGAGTTCCTGGGCTGTGGTGTCCTTATCTACCCAGTAAATCCCCAGAGGGGTTACCAGACCTACAAATGGTACCTACCCCAAAGGTATTTGGCAAAGTACCCTGGAATTGAGAACTCAGAACTATGGAGAAGGGGAGAAAAAACAGCTCTGCACATTTCCCACCTACCCTCAAATCAAACTGTTCCATAGCCCTTCCCCTACAGGGGCAGAAAGAATGCTGCGATGGTGACTCCACAGGCAGCTTCTAGGTTCAGGGCCACACTCAAAACAGGCCCGCTCTATCTTACTGTCTATGCTTAGCAGAATGGAGGTTTTTTTTTTGTTTTTGTTTGTTTTTTGAGACAGGGTTTTTCAGTGTAGTCCTGTTTGTCCTGGACTCACTTTGTAGACCAGGTTGGTCTTGAACTCACAGAGATCCGCCCGCCTCTGCCTCTCGAATGCTGGGATTAAAGGGTGTGCCACCACACCCAGCTTGGAATGGAGGTTTTTGAACAACAAAATGTATTCCTGTAAAGGGTTCATCTTTCCTTGGCCCCCATCAGGACGGGGACCTGTCTCTTTCCGTCCCATTTGACAGCAACCACCAGGAACACCTGCTGGCCACAGAACAGTGATGGGGGACAGTTATCAGGGTGAGGTAGGTGAAGTAAGCAGTCCCAGGGCTACTTTAACAAACCACCTTTTGAGCTTTCTGTCTGATTTTATATTTTTCTTTGCCTGTTCTGTGTGTGCATGTGTGTATGTGTGAAGGCCAGAAGTCAGCAATGGGCGTTTTCCTCCATCAGTTGATTGGTTTTCACTTTTTTTTTTTTTTTTTTTTGAGATAGGGTCCCCTTCCATAGCTCTGGATAGCTTGGAACTTGCTATGTAAACCAAAATGGCCTTGAAATCACTGAGATGAACCAGGCAGTGCTGGTGTTCACCTTTAATCCCAGCAGTTGGGATGCAGAGGCAGGTGGATCTCTAGGACAGCCAGGGCTACACAGAGAAACCCCGTCTTGAAAAAACCAAAAACCAACCAATCAACTAAAACCCAAAAGAAAGTCAAACAACCAACCAAACACCCCCCTCAAAAAAACTAAAAGAACAAAGAAATCAGAGACCATCCATGCCTCTCTGCCTTCCAAGTGAGGGCTGGGATTAAAGGTGCGTGCCACCATGCCTGGCTCTTTGTCCTACTTTCTGAAGCAGTGTTTCTCACTGAACTTGGAACTCACTGGTTGGTTAGATCAGCTGGTCACAGAACTCCCACCATCTGCCTGTTTCCTCTGTCCTAGGGTTACAAGCATGTGCCACCACGCCCAGTATGTACACGGGAAATGAGACAACCTCAAGTCTTCATACTGGCACAGCTGGCACTTCACCAACCAAGCCACCCCGGCCCACTTTTTTGTCTTGAAATGAGATCTTGCTACTGTTACTGAGGTCAACCTCAAACTCCTGGTCTCTACTTATCCTCCTGCTTCAATACCCAGCAGCCTCAGTAGGTAGGACCACAGACTGTTTCTGTGTGGCTCTGACACATCTTCCAGGGCAGTTTCTTTTCCCTCCCCAGGCCACACAATGATGACTGGTGGAAAGCACTTTTGTAAAGGCAAGGAAGGAAAGGAGAAAGTGCAGGCAGTAGGGGACAAGGCCTTAAGAGGACAGAAAGAACACTTGGCACACCCTTACTTGCTCTCCTTGTTTACAGCTTTGCACTTTTTAGATATGCTACACAGGTGCCACACCATGACATGGCATCTGATGCCATCTCTCTAAATGATCAGATCAGATGGAACACCAACTTTAAGGCTGCAGGTGGCAGCGTAGAAAGAAGAGACTTTCTCCACCAAGCACACAAGACGCCTCATGTTCCTGTGACTGAAAATCCTCCATCCATTACTCAGTATTCAGTCGAATGTTCAAATGTCAATGGAGTATAACTTGGTACAGCACACTCACAAGCCAGGGGAAGGAGCTAACGGTGTTCTGAATGCCACCCACACTAGAGTGAATTCTCTAGGTCCCATATCATGTGCATTTTTGAGCACACAGAGCCACACTACTTACTGCTCTGCTTGTTATCTTTCTCCCTGACAAAGGCAGCCTTTGCCCTGTACACTTTCTTGCTGAGAACAGAACAAAAGAAAGAAGTAGGCACTGGCTCCAGGCCTCTTCAGATAACTAAATGTCCTGGAGTGACTGACTGCACCTCTCCAGGAATACAGAAGGAAGAGACTCACTTTTTAAAGTTTAAGCCCAAAGAACACTATTTCTTACTTAAAACAAAACAAAACAAAACAAAAAAGGCCCTTGTTTTCCCCAGCTGCCATTCCTGTAGCTCACAAAAATTCGACTAGAGAACCTCGTCCTAGTTCCATCAGAAATGAAGCCCTTTTCATTTCACTTTGGTGATCCACCTGCCTCTGCTGTACGATTGCCCTGCTGGCCTTGCACACAGTACCATCAGTCACCTGGAGCACAGGCATCAGGACCTGTCACTTCTTGTTGAGCACAGAAGGGGAAGGTGGTTCCTCCTACTTACGTGATTGTTTTCATTTCTTTCTTCTCGGCATCTGGGCGTGCACGGTTGAGCACCTTAAGGAAGTCGGATGTTTTTGCTCGCATTCGTGTATGAATATAGGCCTAAGAACAAACACAGGAGGAACTGAGGCAGGCTCATGTTCTAGAAAGACAGCTTTGCTTTTATTGGGTTAAGTCATGGGGTATGTTGGGGAACACATAAGGAGAACAGGGCAGTTAAGCAGCAATGTCAGAGATAAAGACTCACCTGTCTACTACAGGCAGGATGAGGGAAAGGGAAGAAAAATTATCTCTTTTACTGTGGGTAGTGGGGAGCCAACATGGTACCTTGAGCATGCTAGGCAAGTGCTTTACCACTGAGCTACACTTTTGGTCCAAGAAATGACTTTTTTTTCTTTCTTTCTCCCTCTCTCTTTCTTTCCCTTCCTTCTTTCTTTTTTTCTTGTTTGAGACAGGGTTTCTGTGTGTAATAGCCCTGGATTCTGTTTTGCAGCCCAGGCTGGCCTCAAACTCAGAGATCCATCTGCCTCTGCCTCCCGAGTGCTGGGATTAAAGGCGTGTGCCACCATGCCCGGCCATCACAGACAGCTATGAACTGCCATATGGTGCTGGGATTTGAACCCAGGTTCTTTGGAAGAACAGCCAGTGCTCTTAACAGCTGAGTCATCTCTCCAGCCCAAGAAATGATTTCTTAAGGCCTCTTGAACTTAAAAAAAAATTTTAATTTAGTGTATACATGTGCCTGTATGAACTTATATACATTATGTACGCGTGTGTGTTGATGGAGGCCAGAAGAGAGCATCAGGTCCCTGGGAACTAGACTTACATATGATTGTGAGCAGACATATGGGTGCTGGGAACTGAACCTGGGTCCTCTGAAAGAGCAGTAAGAACCCTGAACTGCTGAGCTATCTCTTCAGCCTCATGTGGAAGTGTCTCCTGAGAGTTAATCAAAAGGTTGGTAGAGATGCTGGTGGCCTCACCTTAGAGCACTTGATGTGGTAGTGCAGATAGTCCCGGAACGTGTGGATCAGGTTGATGGTGTTGTCTCGAGCAGTGGCATTAGTGTGCCGGGGGAACAGCACTGAGACAGGGGAAGAAAACAAAGGATTAGCAGTGGTGCTAATATCACAGAAAGCACAACGAGGACAATGCTAAGGAATGCAAACAGGGAAGCTCATGGCACAGTTGACCCCGGCCACTCATCCCAATATGGATTCCATACTCAGGTTTAGGAACTAAGGGCTTGTCCTTGGTCCCTGGTACTAAAGCATAGACTGTCAGAAAAACTAGGTTCCAAAGAAAACTCATCTCCTGACCATGAAAACCAAACACAAGGCAGACCTGGCAGGATAAGTTGCTCTTCACCCATGGGCCTGACCACACTGCTCAGACCTTTGTACTGGGGCAGAGCTGCCTCTGGGCTCCTGTTCTTACTGTACCAAGAGCCCTGTGCTCTATCAACTGTGCTGAAAGGAATGGCTGATAAGAAAGGGAGGACTCTGATTTTCAGTTTACCTTGGTTTGCAGAAAAAAAGAAAAGTGACTATCAGGCTAGGAAATGCACTCTAGTCCAAGTTTATCATGATTTATGCACCACAGAGAAAAGACACGCAGTCAATGAAATTGACATGCCACCATCTGCAAGATGCACCTCAGCTTCAAGAATCACGTGGGAGAACAATGAATTCAAGCAACAACAACCAGCTACATCCTCAGCTCAAAGGTAAATTGAAGGAGACGTTCTCACAGTGTGGAAGTGAGCTGTCAGCTGTCATGGTCACCGGCTCACTAGGCTGACACAAATAAAGCTGGTATCTTCAGTAGAGAAGAAGACTCAGCTTATCACAGCTGAGCTCAGGCGTACTGCCACACGACAGACAACGCTATTGAGCTGCCAAGCAATGCTGACATGGCCTGCCCTTAACTCCTGCCATCAGATGTTACCTTTTCCCATGCCATTTAAGAAAAACAGAAGCAGGAAATGATTACTGGAGAAAAATAGCACCCAGCTTGCTCTGTAATTAGTGCCCTGTGACACCTGCATCACAGCTCAGACGAGGTAACACAAATATGCTGGTATGCTTGCTTTTGCCCACTAAGAGTTATTTAAGGGTATCTGAGTTTAGGCATTCTGCCATGTGAATGTGAGGCAACTCCATCTCGCTATGGAAGGGCTTGGGTTGTTCTGTGCAGTGCTGAGGACTGAACCCAGGGCCAGGTGTGTAGGCAAGCACTCTGCCACTGAACTACCTCTCCAGTCTCACCGAAGGTGATGTAGCCGATGTTGTCACCCACGGCAGCATCTGTGTCTTTCAGCTCTAGAGGAGGTTCCCTGTGGCTAAAAAGGACCTGGGGGGCTGTGTGGCTGGCTCTTCGTCCTTCTTTGAATTCCTGTGGAGATAGAGCAAGAAAATTTTGTGTGAGATAAGTAGTGCTTTTTATCCATAATATGTCCTCAGACCTTAGTGGTCCTTTTGAGCAGCAGATACTAACGCGAACTGTAAACCTTAGCTACTAGGTGTGCTGGCTGCTTTCAGTACAGTCAGATTCAGAAGGGAGGCCCCAGATCTCTCTTCAGACTGTGATACAGTACTGTGATGCATGCACCCTTTCCTCCTTCCTCTTATTTTGAGAGGTGATTATGGTAAGAGGATCAGCTTGAGTTCAAGGCTAGGCTGGACAGAGTGGGAAGACTGCTTCAGAAAATGAAACAGAAAGACTAAGCGCCAGTCTGCAGCATACCAGTTAAGGCTCAGACTGCGGCTTAAAACTCTCGTGGATGATGTGGAAAGGTTCTCTTTCTCTTTTAAAGGAAATCTAGGACCCAGGCTTGGTTTTAAATTTCTATATATACACAGAAAGCTCTTTACAAATTGACCAATTCCCCATGACCCCCTTGGTTCCCATTCTGTTGCTTCTCCCCATGACCCTTTGCCCCCTCATTCCAACTTCAAGACAGGGCGTCATGTAGCTAGGGTGATTTTAAACTCACTAAGTAGATGGGAAGGACTTTCGGTTGTGCTGTCTTTAACGTCTGAGCCATCTCTCCAGTCTGATGAGGACTTTTATTGATTTATGTATTTTATGGATATGGGCGCTCTGTCTGCATGTGGATGATGAGGACTTTTAACTCCTGATTATCCAGCCTCTACAACCTCATGCCCACACCAACCTTTTACTTCTACTTTCATGAATGCCATGCTCTTAGTGGGTGCTGGGCCTTTGACCAAGTACTGTATGACTAAGAGATTTTTACCTGTTGTTATTTAGAATTCATCAAGCAAAACTCTTTAGGGGCTGACGATGACAGAATGAAAGAAGCTCAGTTGTCTTAGGAGGGTAGGGCAGGAGAATCAAGTTAGGCTAGCATGGAGTACATAAAAAGACTCTCCTCACTCCAAAACAAAACAAAACAAAACCCCAAACTCTTAAGAAACACTTAAGCGCCGGGCGGTGGTGGCGCACGCCTTTAATCCCAGCACTTGGGAGGCAGAGGCAGGCGGATCTTTGCGAGTTCGAGGCCAGCCTGGTCTACAAAGTGAGTCCAGGACAGCCAGGGCAACACAGAGAACCCCTGTCTGAAAAAACCAAAAAAAAAAAAAAAAAAAAGAAACACTTAAGCAGCCAGGAATGCACATGCTCATAATCTCAGAACTTGGAAGGTAACAAAAGGATCAAGAGTTCAGGGTCATACTTGGCAGTTCAAGGCTAGCCTCAGCCTATAGAAGAGTCTGTCTCAAAAAAAAAAAAAAAAAAAAAACCAAAAAACCCAAAAAAAAAAAAAAGAGCATGATCTTTAACAAAAACACAGTGCTTATCAAACTATTAAAAAAAAAAACTAGTGTATTAGAAACAAAAACCCAGGCCATTCCTTTTATGTTTTAATCCCCAGACTCCATGCATTCCTATACAAATAGATGAGTGGATGTAACATCCCTCTCCCAGGGCTGCCAGGAATGACATGCAAAGCCTTGGGTTCATTCCCTAGAAACACCTCCTCCTCCCACCCCCCACTCCCCAAAAAAGGCAGGGGCGTGGTGGCGCACGCCTTTAATCCCAGCACTCAGGAGGCAGAGGCAGGTGGATCTCTGTGAGTTCAAGTCCAGCCTGAGTCCAGGACAGCCAGGGCTACACAGAGAAACCTTGTGGGCCTTCTGAAACAGGGCAGCTGCATGAAGCTAAGGGCAGTCTCAGGGTTCCGAAACTGAAAGCATGGTCACACCGAAAGCCATATGATCAGAAGTGTGGCTGGTGCTGCTCACATACTGCTTTTTCTATAGTCAGCCTCCAACAGCCAGGGACAACACAACCGGCTGCTCTGGGAGCTACTGTGTCTTCTCCACAAGTATTTCTATGATGACACTTCACTGTTCATTAGGGCATCTGGCCTCCTTGCCAGGCTGAGTTCCTTACACCAAAGCTTGTGCTTTATTCCTGTTTCTCCTTCTCTGTCCTTCAGAGTCTGTCTAGCATAGTCCTGCTGAGTGAAAGAAAGAGTACCTGTCCCTGTGGATGCACAGTCACTGAAATGAGCAGGAAGGGCAGGGACTAAGCTTCCACTTGCATTGCAAATAGGAACTTAGTAGTTTGAATGAAAATAGGCTCCACAGGCTCTTAGGGAGTGCCATCATTGGGAGGTGTGGCCTAGCTGGAAGAAGTGTGTCACTGAGGTGGGCTTTGAGGTTTAGAAGCTCAAGCCACCAGTCCTAGTGGCTGGCTCATTTTTCTTGTGCCTGTCCTTAGGATGTGTAACCCTTAGCTCCTTTTCAGCACCATGTCTGCCTGCAGCTTTGCCTCTTGCCATGACAAGAACAGACTAAAACCTCGCAACTGTAAGCCAGGCCCAATGAAATGTTTTCCTTTATACAAGCTGCCGTGGGCCAGGTGTGGTGCACACTCCTTTAACCTCAGCACTCGGGAGGTAGAGGCAGGTGGATCTCTGTGAGTTCAAGGCCAGCCTGGTCTACACAGTGAGTCCGGGACAGTCAGGGCTGCACAGAGAAATCCTATGTCAAAAAACAAATAAACAAAAAAGCTGCTGTGGTCAGTGTCTCTTCATAACAATAGAAACTCTAAAACATACCGATTATCAATTCCTAAGAAAATACAGAGTATGTGGGATTCTGCTATTTTATACACCATATCTGAGATAGCCCTGCCTGACTGTTGATGGGTTATGGGGAATGGGAACAGTGTTAGGTTAGCTCTACTCCCGACATATCTTATTCCTTTTGGTATTATTCCTAAATTATAAATTCCCAAAAGGTATTTGGAGATAGGGTGCATGCCTGTAAAGCCAGCCATTAAGGGAGTCTTAATCTCTTGGGAGAAGATTAAGACTTGAAGATCAGTCTGGCATGGTGGTGCACACCTTTAATCCCAGCACTCAGGCGGCAGAGGCAGGCGGATCTCTGAGTTGAAACTAGCCTGGTCTATGCAGCCATGGCTACACAGTTAAGACCATGTCTCAGCCCCTCCTCCTCAAGAACAAAACAAAGAAATCAAGATCATCCTTGGCTACATAAGACCCAGTCTCTCCCTCCTTCTCCACATCCCCCAAAAGAGATTTGATCAACACCATTTCTGCAGCAGGAAATAGCGTTTAGACAGTGTGTTGTCTTTTCTTCTTTGCTCTCTCGAAACAGCAACAGCCATCAATCAGTCCCTCCAAACAGACACCCCTCCCCCCAACCAGTCTTCATTATCTGTTACACAGAAACCAACCAGATTCTTTTTTTTTTCTCTCTGACAGGATGTCTGCTGAACACCAGAACACTTTTTAAAAAAAACATTTATTATATCTCATTCACTCTGTGTGGGCATCTGTGCCAGAGCACATGTGTGGAGATGAGAGGAGCACTTTGGGAAGTTGGTTCTTTCCTTCCACTATGTAGGATCTTGGGATGGAACCCAGGCCATTGTATCTGGTGGCAAGTCTTTACCCGTTTCCTTCTTCTAAGAAAATACAATATTCTGTGGATAAATTGTTTATGCAAAGGGAGCGTCTTATATCAGGAGAGTCAAGATGGCCATGGTGGCACATACTAGTAATGCCTGAGCTCAGGGGACTAAGGTGGGAGGACCACAAGTTACTGGCCAGCCTCGGCTACATAGTGAGATAGTCTAAGGAAACACAGGTGCTCGCTCATCTGAACATCACATACACCAAACTGGACACTCACACAAGAACAGCGATGGTCCATGTAAAAGGATGACATGTAACTTCCTGAGGTGAAGTGCTCCATGCTTTTCTTTTTTTTTTTTTTTTGGTTTTTTTCGAGACAGGGTTTCTCTGTGTATCCTTGGCTGTCCTGGACTCACTTTGTAGACCAGGCTGGCCTCGAACTCACAAAGATCCGCCTGCCTCTGCCTCCCAAGTGCTGGGATTAAAGGCGTGCGCCACCACCGCCCGGCTAAATGCAAAGCTGTCACTTTTTCTTTCTTTCTTTTTTTTTTTTTTTTGGTTTTTCGAGACAGGGTTTTTCTGTGTATCCTTTACTGTCCTGGACTCACTTTGTAGACCAGGTTGGCCTTGAACTCACAGAGATCTGCGTGCCTCTGCCTCCTGAGCGCTGGGATAAAGGCATGCGCCACCACGCCCGGCACTCCATGCTTTTCTTATTGGGCCCACTGCAACACATAAGCATCTGCCAGATGTAATGGCAGACCCTCTAACTGCAGCACATGGGAGGCAAGGAAAGGGGACTTCTCCAAATGTGAAGACAGCCTGGTGAACACTGAGTTCTAGGCTAACCTGGGCTGCATGGTGAGAGGCTGCCTGTCTTTTTTTTTTTTTGGTTTTTCGAGACAGGGTTTCTCTGTGTAACAGCCCTGGCTGTCCTGGACTCGCTTTGTAGACCAGGCTGGCCTCGAACTCACAGAGATCCGCCTGCCTCTGCCTCCCGAGTGCTGGGACTAAAGGCGTGCGCCACCACCGCCCGGCTGAGGCTGCCTGTCTTAAGAGAACAAAACAAAAAAGGAAAAAAAACAAAACTAACTTTTCCTGGATTCAGGAAAACTCTTAGGTGGTTTATTTTGGCCTCTGACCTGAAAAGGTGGTAGAGAAGATGGCGTTGAGAATCTTAAACACCACATGGGCTGCACATCATGGAATAGCCATCAACTAGAAATACTGGCTGTGCAAACAAAAAACGAAACCAAAAACACTACAGGAGGTTTGCTTTTCCTTTTAGGTAAGTGTCTTGTCACATACATTTTGAAGGAAGAGTCTAAATTCATACCCCCCTACACACACACACACACAACCTTTATAAAGTACTACAGAGCAAATCTGCAGTAAAACTCTAGGAGATAAAATTTGTTTAAAGTATAAAAATAAGCTGGAATATTCCTGGAACAAAGTGGAACAAGACTTTTAAAAAAATTACACACACACAAACACCCAAACCAGCCAAATCTAAATCTAAATTTATACTTCAGTTTTTAAAATTAGTTTGATAGCCTACATTTAGCCCAATCTCTTAACTACTGCATTTAGTTCCCATTAATTCTGCAGAAAAATAATGAAATTCCATCTAGGGGCTTACTTTTTTTTCTTGTTTTTTTGAGACAAGGTTTCTCTGTGTACCAAGCCCCCTGGACTTGCCTTGTACACCAGCTTGACCTTGAACTCACAGAGATCTGTCTGCCTCTACCTCCTGGGTGCTGGGATTAAAGGCATGTATCACCACGCACGGCTAGGGGCTTACTTAGTGTCAACATTCCAATTTTTCTGCATCGGCACTCCCAAACTAGAGTTTCTGATCAGTTAGTCCCAGTACAAAGCCATTACTGAGGCCAGAACTTTGAAATTTTCCCTTGTTAGGTGGAAGAAGCTCAAACACAAAGCCTCACTGTGGTAATAAGCACACGGTCTTTCAAGTTGGGGAAAAAGATTCTGCTTCAGAATTTTCTTTGAAAGAAAAAAAATTGAGGCAAGGTCTTACTCTGTAACCTAGGCCATCTTGCAGCAATCAGGCTTCTAAGTGGCTGGATTAGAGGCTGGGCCAGAAGCCTGGCTGCTTCAGAATTAAAAAACAAAACAAAACCTCACTCACTATTCTGCCAAGGACAGGTAAATCTTTTAAAACTTAAAAAAAAAAAATCACCAATATATTATACTTCGAATGTTGGCCTACCTCAGCCAGCAGTGCCTGAATACCTCCTGATGAATGAGAGCCAGTGACTGCCAGCAGACAAAATGACACTGCCCCATCAGGTCTATAGTAACATGCTGAGTCCCCACTGTACCAAAATCCCAATGACAAAATGTTCCTGTAAATCCCATTACTCTTCCCAGCAGGAGGCGATCTGTAGTGAGTCATTTAACCTGTGGCATGCCTGTCCTGTTGCTAGGCCACAAATCCATCTACTGCTAAGCTATCCCCACTATGGAATTCATTACTGACCATCTGAAAAGACACAGGACATAAATCAAGCCAAGAGTAGACCCTGCTACAAAACTGAGTAAACACAAGAGATAAGGAAATGAGACTTTAGAGCAACAACTGTCATAGGAAGGAAGGACAATTAACACTCAGTCAAAATTAATCCTCCCTCTTGTCCTGCAAACGGCCAACCATCCAAAAGAAACAGAACATTCATGTAAGTTTGGTGGTGGTGGGGGGGCCTATGCTGGTTAGATTTTTGTCAACTTGACACAAACCTAGACATATCTGGGAAGAGGGAACCTCAACTGCGGAACTGCCTTCATTAGATTGTGCTGTGGGCAAGTCTGTGGGGCATTTTCCTGATTAATTATTGATGTGTGAGGCCCAGCTCACCATGCAGGATGCCACCCCTGAGGTAGGCAGTCCTGGATTGTATAATGAAGCAGGCTGAGCAAGTCATGGAGAACAAGGCAGAAAGCAGCACTTCTCCATGGTTTCTGCCTCAGTTCCTGCTTCTAGGTTTTTGGTTCTTACCAGGACTTTCTTCAGTGATGAACTGTGACCTGGAAGTTTAAAGTGAGATAAACCCTTTCCTTCCAAGTTGCTTTTGGCCAGTGTTTGTATCATAGCAACAAAGATGCAAACTAAGACATGGTTGTTCAGCCGGGCAGTGGTGGCGCACGCCTTTAATCCCAGCACTTGGGAGGCAGAGGCAGGCGGATCTTTGTGAGTTCGAGGCCAGCCTGGTCTACAAAGCGAGTCCAGGACAGCCAGAGATATTCAGAGAAACCCTGTCTCGAAAAACCAAAAAAAAAAAAAAAAAGACATGGTTGTTCATTACATCTTCAAGTTTCAACACTAACAGAGCTGTTGTCTTTTCTATGCTATGGAGTATATGTATGTTGTTCTGTCCCTGTTACCATCTGCCCAGGTACTGGGGACAGAACCAGGGACCTTGTACATATCAGGCAAATGCTCTACCATTGAACTATAAGCCCAGCCCATATAGTGGCTATGTACACAAGTGTATAAAGATTTACTTTCCTACAGCACAATTTCCCCCAAAGATTTTCATCCATACCTGCATGAACACCTTTCCGATGACCACATCGTCGTCATCCTTAAACACGGTGCTGAAGACTACTGTAACTCTGTCTTTTTTAGATTCAACATACCTGAAGGCACAAAACTCAGGAGTTAAGTACAACATCAGAAGACTGTTACTAATCTCATCTGCAAGTGAAGTACAAGGGTAAAGTCCAAACTCTAACTCAGTAAAACAAAGGTGTGCCAGACTAGTACTTGTAGTCAAGAAAGGGCAATAAATGCATTTCCAAGGAAGTGGAATTAGGAAGACTAGATTTTAAAATCTTGTACCTAAGGCATAACACAGGATTTGGTTAATGATTCTTACTTAGAATGTCATTTTAAAGTTTCTTTACATGAGAGGATCCATACACATATGTATGGATTCGTATACATTCACATGCATAACTTAAGAGCTGCAGTAACAGCATCTATGCTCAGCCTCTGGTGCCTGATTATCTAGGCCACCTTTAAAATTTTTATGTGTTTATTTAATATGTATAGGGTGGGTGTCTGTCCATATACCTGTGCACATGTGTGTCAGATGGCCTGGAATTGGAGTTACAAATAGCTGTGAGTCCCATGTGGGTTGAGAACTGAACTCAGATCCTCTTGAAAAGCAGTTAAGTACTCTGAAGCGCCAAAGCATCTCCCCAGCCCAAGAGGAACTTTTCTTTTTTTTTTTTAATTATTTATTTTTATACATTGGTGTCTTGACTGCATGTATGTCTGTGTGAGGGTGTCAGATTCTCTGGAACTGGAGTTACAGACAGTTGTGCGCTGCCATATGGGTGCTGGGAATTGAATCCAGGTCCTCTGGAAGAGCAGCCAGTGCTCTTAACCGCTCAGCCATATCTCCAGCCCCCAAGAAACTCTTTTAAATAAGAGAACACAGAAAAATAGTGCCCTAAGCCTGCCAACAGCTCAGTGGTTAAAAGCACTGGCTGCTCTTCCAGAAGAAAAAGAGTTCAATTCCCATCCTACAAGGTGGCTCACAACCATAAAATAAAACCATAAAATACCAAAACACAGCCAGGTGTGGTGGCACATGCCTTTAATCCCAGCACTCTGGAGGCAGAGGCAGGCGGATCTCTGTGAGTTCGAGGCCAGCCTGGTCTACAAAGTAAGTCCAGGACAGTCAGGGCTGTTACACAGAGAAATCCTGTCTTGAAAAACCAAACCAAAACAAAAAAGCCAAAACATGTAAAATAAGTAAGCCTAAAAACTAAAAACTTTTTTAAAAAATTCATAAAAATAGTGCCTTCATGGAAAGCACAGGATTTTCTTTTCATCTTTTGTCAACTTTAGATGTTGAGAGACGTGGTCTATTTTCTTTCTTATCATTTACGTGCCAGATTAAGAAATCCTACAGAAAGAATTGCAAAAGGATCTGTGTAAGAGTTTAGGTTTAGCACGCTGTATTCTTTCAGTGAGTTTAGGTTTAGCACGCTGTATTCTTTCAGTGAGTTTAGGTTTAGCACGCTGTATTCTTTCAGTGAGT
>CAJQZJ010000750.1:1925223-1959074 GCA_907164525.1 Lophiomys imhausi | reverse complement strand
CACCCAGGGTTAGACTGAGGTAGGCATCATAGTGTAGACCTGCGATGTCAGCCAGCACCCAGGGTTAGACTGAGGTAGGCATCTTTTGAGTTCCAGGACAGCCTTCATCCTAAGTAATGCTTTGCCCATTTTTGTATTGTTAATATTAAAGCTCTGGCTATCTTAGAACCAGCTTTGTAGTCAAGTAGATCTGTCTACTTCTGCCTTCCGAGTATTGGGATTAAAGGTGTGTGTCACCACCACCTGGTATCAAAAAATATTAAAATATTACTTTTTAAAAATTAAAAAAATTAAAAACACAATAATCTCATGGCTGGCTGTGCTTTCCAAAACTACCTAAATAAGCTGGTAACCACAGAAGCTACTTTTATATGGTTATTTACACTAAGGTTACTAGGGGTTGTGCATGGGAACCAATGTCTGTCCATTGTTCTCAAGGCCACTTATTTGTGTATGCGTCTGTACGAATGGAGACTATGGCTCTATCTAGGGTTTCCTCAGATGTCCATTTTCTTTTTTTAAAACAAAATTTTACAAAGTAAGCCGGGCGGTGGTGGCGCACGCCTTTAATCCCAGCACTTGGGAGGCAGAGGCAGGCGGATCTTTGCGAGTTCGAGGCCAGCCTGGTCTACAAAGCGAGTCCAGGACAGCCAGAGCTGTTAAACAGAGAAACCCTGTCTCGAAAAACCAAAAAAAACAAAAAAACAAAAAAACAAAAAAATTTTACAAAGTAATCATTGGTTTTTGTTTTAATTTGAAGTTACAATTGCTTGTGGGTTGCCATGTGGGTTCTAGGAATTGAACCTGGGTCCTTTGAAAGAGCAGTCAGTGCTCTTAACACCTGAATCATCTCCCCAGTCCCTCATCTTGTATTCTGAAAAGGGGTCTCTCATTGAGATCCAGGGCTCCCCGATTAGGCTAGACTGGCTATAAGCACTGTAGGATCAGCTGTGATCACCCCAGCACTGGGGTCACAACTGTGTATTGTTTTAATTAGGTGCTGGTTTCAGACTTAGGCTCTCATGCTTTTGGGACAACTGCTTCACAAATGGAGCTGTCGCCCTAGTGCCCCAAGAGATTCTAAGACTATGTTCAAAAAGCTCTCTCAGAAAAAAAGGGGCTACTTGGATTAAAGGGGTCAAAGAATCATATTTGGGTATTAATAACTCACTGACCAATTCTTAGCCGACTGTGTGTCACAATGAAAAAAGTAGAACCCTTTAATGGCTACTTATGCAGAGGGACCTGAACTGGGCTCCTGTAGATGTATTTTACAGAATGAAAATTTAAACAAAATCTGCCAGCTAAAAAATGGCGGGATACAAGCAGGACATGGGGCTCTGCCATCATTCCACAGCTGTGAGTATCACTACATACCTGATTCTGGGTTTACCAAGAAACTCCCATACACTCTCTTTAATAACTGCAGAGAGAGAGAGAGAGAAACAAAAAGTTAATCCAAAGTGCAAGATAATTCCATTATTTCCTGAAATACATAGATAAACTCTTCCTAAACCAATGCTTAATTTTCATTTTGTGGGTGGCAAACTAGAGGGGAAAGTGAATTCATTTAAGTGACAAAACAGCTCTCTCATGGAATTGGATTATAATCCAAAAGCTAGTTCTGGGGTTGTCTCTTAAAGACCTGACCACAACCCTCCCATGTTTTCTCTTTTAAGAGTCTACATTGCACTCAATAGTCTTTCCTTTTTGAGAACAGAGGCAGGAGAGGTGCGGGTATGACAACAGCACATCAATCATCAACTAAGCACAGGCCGAAACACGAAGAGGTAAAAACCAATTTTCTGGGCACTGACTTCTGTTAGTCAGTGTGTTACTCTTGTATGTTAAAATAAGTTAGCTCACAAAGTGAGTCCAGGACAGCCACGGATATACAGAGAAGCCCTGTCTTGGAAACCTTAGCTCATAGCTGGCTTGTAATGCAAAGGGTGGTGAGTAACAGAATCTCAGAGAGCTAGTAACACCAGTGTGTCCACATGACAGTGTCTACCTACCTGGAACTTCCCCATCTAACACACTTAGTCTGTGGACTACGCCACAGCTTTTGGAAGCAGAGCACAAACAAAAGCCCCTTTCCATTCCCCTGATTTTTCTGCCAGCGTGACTGCTTTACCTGGTGAAATCTCCCTCATCTGACATCCTACTTAGGAAGGAACAAGGTACACTCAAGTGTATAAGAACAGATTCAGTGGTGAAAAGGAGCTATTAGAGACACAAACTAAGTAAGTAGTAAAGTCATGAACAATCTGAGCAGCTCTTCAGACTCGGGCTGGGTAAGGCTGTCCACGCTCGTGCTCCTAGTGCTCAGGAGGCTGGGCAGAAGGATCTCCAGGTGGGATCAGCCTGGCTACATAGGAGTCTGTCTCAAAAACAAAACAGAAGTAACCCCCAAACACAAAATCCCACAGACCTGGCTCATTTATTAACCCTTGCTAAACACAGAGAGGGAGGTACACCACTGCTCCACAGGTGGTAAGAATACACTAAAAACCCAGTAGTGCAGTAAGAAGCAGGCTTTCCTTTTGTAGGGATAAGGTGTCATGTTGCCTAGGCTGGTCTGGAATTTATTATGCAGTTGAGGATGATCTTGAACTCTTGATCCTCCTGTCTCCATCTCTCAAGTTTGGGGTAATAGGTGTGTGCCCAGAAAGATAAAAGCTCTCTACTGTCTACTGGTATTCAGTTAAGTTCTAACACTTGACACAAATAACTCTTTTATAGTCTACAGTATCACAAAGAATCATCTATGCCATTAACAAATTAAAAGCAAACTTTTGCCTTGTTGGTTAAGAGTTAAACATGCCATTTAAAAGAATTTCAGGGTAGGGACTGGAAAGATGTCTCAATGGTTAAGAGCATGGTTTGCTCTTCCAGAGAACCCCAGTTCAATTCCCAGCACCTACATGGTGGCTAACAACCTTCTGTACCTCCATTTCCAGGGATCTAATGCTCTTTCTTGCCCTCCTTGCATGTGATGCACAGATATATATGCAGACAAAATACTCATACACAAGACAATTTAATTTTAAAAAGGGAAGCAGAGTTTCAGGAGCCAGACAAACACAGGGAGCACTAGGTTCGAGTTCCAGAGCAGAAGGATCTGTCAGGCTTCCGTTCTGTTCGGGGCCAGAACAGGGTTTAATGGCTGTCTACAGGTGTATGAATGGTCTCATCTTATGTTCAATGAACTCTCTAAACAGCATTAAAATAAACAAAACTAGTAATAAATTGTGTTTTATGTTCCATTTGAAAACCCTGAAAAAACACCATGGAAGGTTGTTAATAAGGCTCTTCATTCCCAACCCATTTCTTTTTTTGGTGATGCCAGGGACCAAACCCAGAGCTTTGTACAGTGAACACATCTCCATGGAGCTATGCCCTCTAGAGTGGCCACTCGTAAATATTCTTTAGAATTATCTTAAGTAAAGGCCTAGAAATAGTTCGCTGATTAATTTTGTAATATTTTTATACTTAATCTTCATCTACAGAATTCAGTAACAGTGTGAATCCATAAACAAGTGCACCGGGCAGTTCCTAGGTGGTGACCACACAGCAAAGTGAGCTCCTACAGAAGAGGAACTGCAGGGAAGGGCTCAAGGTCACAGAGTTTGTCAGTGGCACATGGAGTTTTGACCTTCAGGTGTCCGTGTACCACTTCTCTAAGAGTCTGGGGTAAAAAGGGACATTGGCGTGCTCGTCCTAGCCACAATCCTACACAACTAGTACTTGAGGAAAGGAAATATCACACACGGGGAACCAAAGCCCCTTCAATGTAGTTTAACTCCAGTTTTACCAAGGGAATATTCTGAAATCTATGAAATATTCAGTCATGTTTATACCACTTTTAATTCCTTTGTCCTGTCTTTTAAAAGCATGTGTGTGAGTGCAGGTGCCAAGTGTGGAGGCAGAAGACAATTTCTGTAAGTGAAGTTTTCTCCTTCCCCCATGACTCCAGGGACTGAACTCAGGTCACCAGGTTTGCGTGTCAAGTGCTTTTCCCCACTGAGTCACCCTGAAGGCCCTGCTCTCTCTTCTTGGCATAACCCTCGGACATTTCCCTGCTATTTCACCTGTACTTTTTTTTTTTAGACTAAGCTCACTATGTAATCCACACTGGCCTTGAGCTATGATCCTCCTGCCTCCACTTCTGGGAACAAAGTTGTATACCACTGCATTACAATGTTCACTTACACTTCCAATCTTGATTCACTTTGAAATTTGTGCCTCTTTTTAACCATCAGGAGAAGAGAGGAGGCGACCTGTCTACTTATAACTGACCATCAGATCTGCCTACCTGAGCACTGGAGCATTCTGCCTTTTAAAAGGGCCGTTGAAAAGATGACAAGCCTCAGGCTGTGGTTATCACAGGCTGGTCACTGTTTAACCAACCTAGGGAGTCATTCACTGTTTACTGAGCTCCCACATTGAGAATGCTACTTCCCCACCCACTCGGGCTCTTTGGCCTATGTGGTAGCTATGAAAATGGCAATGTATTCCTGAGTTCCACTAGCAGGCCAAGTACAAGATGAAAAGAGTCTCAAGAAATCCAAGCCAGGCTGGGCTGCAAGCTGCAGACCAGCTTCTCGTCGTCTGATAAAATTACCTTAAACTCCCTTCGGTTGCTTCTCTTCTTGAGCAAATCAAAAACTCCTGAATAAAAGGACTCAGCTCTCTACAGCTCTGTAGTCTATTTAAGTCTGACTTTAGAGTAAAAATTTACAAAGCTGTAGATCATATTCCTTCACAGCCTTTCATTACAGAAATCGGAAGCTGTTCAAAAGCTACTAGTTTCAGAAAGAGAAATGGCTGCAACTTCATGTAGCAGATTAAGGAGAGCCTAGTTTGTTGAAACTAAGACATTTGAAAACTGATTCAGGAACTGAGTCATACTTCCTGCTTCGAGACCCAACCACAATGTGCACACACTGGTGTAACAGCATTTTCTTTCTTCCATAAATGGCTCTCCCCAGAGCAACTGCAGTTCAATAGGAACCAAACGACCTACTCTAGCTATCCAAAGCCAGGGCACAAGGCACATTTCCTGTATAGTAGTTATAAGGAAGGGATAGGTGGAAAGGTCAGCTCTAAAGATTATTAACTTGCTGGGCGTGGTGGTGCACACCTTTAATCCCAACACTTGAGAGGCAGAGGCAGGCAGATCTCTATGAGTCTGGTCTGACCTCTGTGAGGCCAGCCTGGTCTACAAAGCAATCCAGGATAGCCAAGACTATTACACAGAGAAATCCTGTCTCCACAAACAAGCAAGCAAAAGCATTAACTTATAAATGTTTACAAGGCACTTACTTATGTTTCAACTTTTAGAATAAAAACCAAGATTATGAAGTTCAATAAGCCATAAGTTACATGTCTGTGTTTATAAGATTCTAAGTATGGAACAGAACCTGTGTTATTGTTACCACAACTATTTTTGTACTAGTTACAGAAATATTCTCTGTTATTTCTGGAGGACTAGCTGTTTTGTTTTTGTTATTTTGTAAAATCTGAGTAGCCTGAATAATCTGAGAAGAATAAAATCCCAAATTGGGTGTGGTAGTACATGCTTATAATCCTAGCACCTGTAAGTGATCAGGAATTGGAGGCCTTCCTCAAACATGTAGGAAGCTTAAGGCCAGCCTGGGCTATGTGAGACCCTTTAAAAAAAAAAGCTTTTAAACTTTGCTTAGGAAACATCATTATTTCTCCAAGATAAAAGTAAACAAGCAAAGAGCCAAAATCTTTTCTGGAAAACATTTTTATGGGAGATGGAGTCCAGAGGCCTCAGTTCACTGTATAAGGTGGCCTCTGTTAGTAAGGGTGGTTTAACCTTTGTTGGCAAGGAGCCAACAGAAGGTAAAGTAAGAACAAGAGTCCCAGGAAACCATGTGGGACTTACCTCATCAGCACCATGTGCCTGAAGTTCCTTGTAGAATTTCAAAGAAATACTGACCATCACTTTTGTTTTATCTCCATTAGGATTTGAAATATGATAAAGGACACCATCAAAATCTGTGAAAAAAGCAAGAAAGATTGCTCACTCTGGAAACATGAGTAATCTCCTAGCACCTACCACAGGGCTGGCCATGAGGAGACCTGATAAGAGAACATACAAGTAAAATGATGTTTATTTTTGTTTCACTGGGAAGCCAATACAAAAGCTGCTATGGAATTGCTCAGGGCCTTCTCTTTGGTCTCACTTAAGTTACAAAGTCATTTTTACCATAACCACAGCCTGTGCTAAAATAACCTTAAAGATATTCATTGTGACACATTTTCAAAAGAAAGAACTATAAACAAACTCATATCAATCTCTGCAGCATTAACACTGTCCAGCAAATGGCCCTTCTTCTTTCAGAATGCACTCACCCCCATCCCAATGTACTACAAAGCAAATCCTGGACACCCCATCTGACCCATATACACTTCACAATGTGTCATTGGGAAATACAGATAATTTCACACAAACATAAACACAATCAGTCATGCTCAAATTGAAACAACAGGTCCTACTTTCATCTTAAATGCCCAGTAAGCTATTCAACTATTACCTATTGTCTCAAAAAAAAAATTATGAACACTATCATCTTAAGTATTTTAATTAGGATCTAACCAAGATCAAGACAACACAGACTATCTTTTAAGTCTCTTTTAATCTCTAGGCCTCTCCTCTCTTCTTGGGTTCTCTCTTCCTGAAGTACAAAGTGAGCTGAGCTCATCCATATCACTGCTGAAGCTAGGTACCAAGGACTTGCACGGGAATCCCAAGACCCACGAGGACTGGGACTACTAGTGATTAGGAAGAATGGATGGTACCCACCTTCAGAGCTGCCAGTCTGTTCATGTCATCTAGTCAAGCACTTGCCTTTCTAGAGAGTACTTAGTTGTAAAATCTGAGTTCATGCTGGGCATGGTGGCACAGGCCTTTAATTCCAGCACTCAGGAAGCAGAGGCAGGTGGATTTCTGTGAGTTCAATGCCAGCCTGGTCTACAAAGTGAGTTCCAGGGCATCAGGGCTGTTATACAGAGAAACCCTGTCTCAAAAAAAAAAACAAACAAACAAACAAAAATCACTCCAGTTCACATATGAATAGCCAATTCTTTTTTTGGTTTTTGAAACAGGGTTTTACTATGTGGCTCTGGCTAGCCTGGAAGTCTCTATGCAAACCAACCTGGCCTCGAACTCAGAGATCCACCTACCTCTGCCTCCTGGATGCTGGTAATAAAGACTTGTAGCAGCATGCCTGGCCAATAGGGAATGGAAAGAAGCATCGTTTCTCTCTGATTTGACAAACAAGCTCTTGCATCTTCTACCTTGCTCCCCCAAATCCTAGGCAAACTTAGATGATGGCTACTAGATCCTAACTCTGTAGACTTCCAAAGTAGAAAGACAGTTCTTTGTACAAAATAAAAAACCAAACTTCTAAGCTATCAAGTGTGCCCACTCATTAAGATATGTAAGACAGCTTTATAGTTTTCCAAACTCCAAAGTCAGTTAGCAATGGTATAAATACATGAAATAGTCCTTGAAGGCCTGAAAAAGACTTGACAATCAAAACTTTTCTTTTCAGGAAAGAAGTTTCTGAAGAGTTGGCTCAGTGGCTAAGAGAACTAGCTGTGTTTCCAGAGGACACAAGTTCAATCCCCAGCACCTACATGGCGGCTCACAGCACTCTGCGTCTCTAGTTGCAGGAGATCTGACACCCTCCTCTGGCCTCCTCAGGCATCAAGGACACACATGAAGCACAGACGTAGATGCAGATAAAACACCCCCACACCAACTTTTTTTCTTTTTTATTATACCCTCTCTTAAAAGGGATGAGATAAAGATACTTACCTGCAAATGTTACTTCTACAGCTTCTGGTTTGTTTCTGTAAAACAATAAAAAGACCTTTAGTAAGGTAATTTTAGGATAGGATGGCTTAGGAGGTGTGGATACTTGCTGGCTAGTCCTGATGACCTCAGACGTGCCTTTACTCACTGAGCCATTTTTGCCAGCCCCTAGGACTTGCTTCTTCTCTAAACTTTCTTGAACCTGAAGGATTCCCCAGGACCCACATGCAATGAGAAAGAGCCGACTCAGGTTGTCCACTGACTTCCACATACAAGCTGGACACGCATGTCCTCACATACACATAAACAGACCAAATGTAAATGGGGGGAATAACTGTACTGCTGCTTGCTTGGAGGGGGCGTTAAAAGGCTCCTGATTTCTACTTAATATTGGAGCATTCAGTGCAAATGCAAGGCTTACAGATGAAGAGAGCACACATCCATTCCTTCATGGTTTTAAGGTAGAAGAAGAGACAAAGGAAACCTATAGCCTGTCTTCCAACTGTTGGTCAACTGCTTGCCACAGCTGGTGCCCACTCTGGGTTAAAGTCTCCAACATAGTGCCTATGGAAGTAACATATCAGACAGAAAAATGGCTAAGTGTAATGGCGCAGAATGGTTCTACTTTGTTTAAGGTGAAAGGATGATTTGAAGCCATCAACAGAACAGTGAGTTCTATTTCGTCCCAAAGATAATTTTTAAGCCTTTGTATACACCTTTCCTCCTTCCTTACATAATAAAGCACCTGCCACTCTGCATCAAGCCTGCTTTCAGTCTACCTTTACTTTTGTTATGTTTCAGGTCTTACACAGAAGCGTGGCACAAAATAACACTGAAAAAAAAAAATCACTGAGCAGAGTCAAAGTGCCTGTTTTCCAACTTGTCTTTTTCACTAGGCTTATGCTCTGGGACAGATAGGATTTTTATATCCTTTTTCTCATCTCTTCATTTATAAAATGAGAGAACACAAACAATCTGACCAATCTTGCGGAACGCCTTCAGACAAAACATGAAACAGGCCTAAGACCTTCTTCTGATACGTAACAACTACTACATGTTTCAGTCAACTAAACCCCAGGGAAAAGCCATGTTTGTCCTTCTCTCCTCGGCAATGCCAATGGCAGAAAACTATTACCTTTAGCAGCTTGCTACCACTTCAGTCAAATGATTCTATTTTGTTTCATATTTAGCAGACAAGATTAAACACATTTCTACACATTATACCCCTTTGTTCAAAACTCTTTTATTTTTTATTTTTTTTATTTTTTTGGTTTTTTGAGACAGGGTTTCTCTGTGTAGCCCTGGCTGTGCTGGACTCACTTTGTAGACCAGGCTGGCCTCGAACTCACAAAGATCCACCTGCCTCTGCCTCCCAAGTGCTGGGATTAAAAGGTGTGCGCCACCACCGCCCAGCTTGTTCAAAACTCTTATGTGAGAATATTTTTTAAAAACATTTTATTCATGCATGGAGGTATGTGTACCATATATGTATAGAAGCCTTTGAAGGTTAGAAGAGGGTGTCAGATCTCCTGGAGCTGGAGTTATAGGCAGTTGTGAGCTACCATGTAGGTGCTGGGAACTGAACTCATTTCCTCTGTAAGAGCAACAAGTGCTCCTAACTGTTGAGTCATCGCTCCAGCCCTTGAGTGTGAATCTTTTAAGTTCTTTCTGATTCCTCACTTGTGAAAGGACCCAAGATGACTTCCAACTCTGCTGGGAAGTAATGAAATATCTAATGTAGTTTATAAATGTCAAAAGCTGATAATGAGGCTAAATGTTATCTCTTAAATAAACAAGCTTTTATTAAGTATATGTTGGAGAAAAACCCACCTATAGAAAACATATCCAACTTTACCCTGCTTCTTCAAAGCCACTCGTGTGACAACACAAGGCCACCCATGTGCCTCATGTCCATATTCCCAGTATTTGGGAGGCAAAGGCAAGAAGATTATTACAAGTATGAGGCCAACCTGGTCTACAAAGTGAGTTACAGGCTAGTCAGGGCTACACAGGGAGACCCTGTCTCAGGAAAACAATGACAAAAAAGATGGGGCTAGATGATATTTTATCACTGAGGAGGTGGATACAGGAGGATCAGTCATCTTTGGCTGAATGTTGAGTTGGAGGCAGATCCTGTCTCAACAAATGAATGCCTCTTACAAATAAAGTTTAAATTGTTCCTGAGCTTTCACTTTCAAACTGTAGCCAAGAAAAGGCAATGAACAATAATAAACCATTCCTACTTCTAAAAACCAAGAATATACATAATTTGAAAAAGTCCAGTTAAATCAGATACTAAGAGAATGCCCCAGGTAGAGGAGCACACAAACACATTCTCCTAGACCTGATCGCCTGACCTAGAGTTCTTGACTTAACTAGGGTGGGGTGGGATACTGGGGTGTTATCTTCCTCTTAACCCTTAGGCTTGACCTCAATCAGGGAAGACAGTTCCTCACTTTACCACTATCAATAACCTGAGAAGAATCAGCCTAAAAGGAACCTTAATGTTCTGTCATAAGCACTTTCATTCTGAGGCTCTCTAGGCATGGAAGCACCCTGAGCACAGGCACACCAGGAACCACTGCCCAGATCCCTTCTAAGCAGCCTGCTGCATGACTTGGGATTTCGATCAAACCATGGCCATTAATGGTTTAGTTCACTCTTCAAGGCTACACAAAAGGTTCGGAAGGGAAAGGCTGCTAAGGTACTGGGCTAAACAACAGGAGAGCATACCTAGGAGCTGGAGGCCTGCAAACTCTGTGCTCCAACAAGGACAATGTTGAATGTAAAACACACTAACAATCATTCATTCCTCCCCACGTCCTGTGAGTTCTCTTTCTCGAGACAAGGTTTCTCTGTGTAGTTCTGGCTGTCCTGGAACTCAGACATCTGCCTGCCTCTGCTTCCATCATTATTATATTTTAATTAATTAATTTATTTTTTTATTTTATTTTATTATTTTTTTTTTTTTTTGGTTTTTCGAGACAGGGTTTCTCTGTTTAACAGCTCTGGTTGTCCTGGACTCGCTTTGTAGACCAGGCTGGCCTCGAACTTGCAAAGATCCGCCTGCCTCTGCCTCCCAAGTGCTGGGATTAAAAGCGTGCGCCACCACCGCCCGGCTCTAATTAATTTATTTTTGAGACAGAATCTCATGTAGCCCAGGCTGACTTCAAACCTATCATGTAGCTGAGGCTGGTTTTGAGCTACAAATGATCCTTCTGCCTCCACCTCCCACATGCTGGGGTTACAGGGATGCACCACACCCCTAGTTTTCTCTGCTTTTTATGGTTTAAAAATCATGATAATAGAAGGATCCATCTACAAACCAAAAAGGTGAAGGATTTACTACTGTTTTACCATCTGCTAAAGCTTCAATTCTAGAAAGTTTACAGAAAAAGCAAGTCCTGGAGGCTGGCAAAAATGGTTCAGTGAGTAAAAGGCATTGCTACCAAGCCTAAGGACCTGAGTTCAATCCCTGCCTCTGCCTCCTGAGTGCTGGGATTTGAGGTGTGCACCCCCCCCCCGACACACGCACAGCTTCATTTTCATGTTTTGAGACAGAGTTTCAGACAACCTACTGGCCTCAAACTCAGTGTGTAGTTGAGGATGACCTGGGCTACATACATTCGCCTGTCTAGACCTCCCAAGTGCTACAACCACAACCCAATGCCATTCAAACAGCTGTTGCCTGAATGCACAGACTCATGGGACTGCCTCTGTCAAGGATTAACCATGTGAGGTTTGGAAGCCATGTAGCCTCTCTGTGCCTTAGAGTTCTTATCCACAAAGTTGAGGTAATAAGGCACGTCAAGCAACCATGGTAGTGTACACCTGTAATCTCAAAACTTGGAAGGTAGAGGCAAGATGATGACAAGCTCTTGACAAGGTCTCTCTCTGTGTAGCTCTGGCTTTCCTAGAATTGTTTTGTAGACCTGCCTGCCTCTGCTTCCTGAGTGCTGGGATTAAAGACTTGTGCCACCATGCCAAACTAAGAAATATTCTTAAAACCTGTTAAAAAGGGACTGGAGAGCCAGGCGTGGTGGCACATGCCTTTAATCCCAGCACTCGGGAGGTAGAGGCAGGAGGATCTCTGTGAGTTCAAGGCCAGCCTGATCTACAAAGGAGTCCAGGACAACCAGGGATACACAGAGAAACCCTGTCTTGAAACCCCCCCCCAAAAAAAAAGACCCTGTTTCAAAGGACTGAGGTAGAGTGATACAGTACAGCACCCGTCATTCTGTCATTTCTCCTCTGGACTTTGCATGTGTTCTCCCCGAGATCTCAAAAAAAAAAAGAGGCCACAGGACAAGTAGCAGTGTGTCAACTGTAATGTCCTATAAAAAGATCAACTAGATCTTAACAATCAGATAGTACATTCCACTACATCCATAGGCTTAAACAATGTCCTAATTCTGAATCTCTTCAAGCCAGTCTGTCTCTCTGAGGACATATGTGGCATATTTGGGAATGAGAACAAGGTATCAGCAAGATTTAATTTATTCCTTTCTTAAATTTCTCCTCCCACAGTCCTCGCCCACCCCGCTCAGCACTGCTTGCCTCCTGAGTTCTCCCCGTCATAGAACCACAGCTCCCACAATATGCACAGGCTGTGGTAAGGAGCCAGAAGGCACTTAAAATCAACAGAGCTCGCATCTGACAGTGTTCCTCAGTTCTGGAGTGTGGAGCTGCAAAGCTGAAAGGCCTTGCTTCTGAGGATGAGAAGGCTCTTGGTGCGTATGTAGTAACAAAAGAATGCAATTAATGTTCCAGATTACTTCTGCTTTAATTGTGATCTGGGCAAGAATTACTATATGAAAAGGCAATGCTGTTGATAAGACCCCGGCAGGACTTTATTTACAGTGTTGGGTGGAGATTTTAGTTAGTCATAGTGTCGAGACTGTCAGGTAGGTACTGTACTGCATCCCTTTGTGAAGACACTTCCACAGATAAGATACAATAAGCCACTTCTCAGGAGTATGGCAGGAAGTGGGAAGCTTTGTTAAAACTGTCTTTAAATTACAAGACCACTGTGGCCAACTGTATGCTAAAACAGTTTGTCTCACGGAATTCTCACCCAAATACGAGTTTAAACTTTCAATCTGATGATATAGGCAAAAAGATCCAGCAAGATAACCCAGGGGACCATTTAAAATAAATAAGATAAAGCAAGAGAAAGAAGGAAAGCTAATGCAACTTCACTCCAGAGTATATATTGTTCAACTATTTTGAAGAATACCTCGTGAGAGCAGGGAAGCAATGCATTTGCAGAGCATATGCAAGGCTCTGGGTTCTGAAACACACATCCCAAAACTACCTCAGGCTTTTTTTTTTTCAGCAGACAGAACATCCCTGGCCAGCAGAACTGTCTGCAATAACAGGCAAGTGTACTGTGCAAACACAGCAGTCACCAGCCACAAGTGGCAAGGGGGCCCTAGAAATGCAATACAGCTAGTGCAACTCAAGAAACCAATTTTCTGGGGCGGGGGACTGTTATGTAGGGACACTCCACTCCAGAGGAGTGGGATGGAAGGGAGAGGGGGTAGAGGGTGGGAGGGCGGGACTGAGAGGGGTGGAAAGAGGGCATTGTGATGGAGATGTAATCTGAAGTAATAAATATTAAAAAAAAAAAAGAAACCAATTTTCGTTTTACTTCATCTTATTTACATCTAATGGGCCACATGAAGTGAGTGACAATGGCATAGGACATTACGGAACAGAAAGATTCACTCTGGCAAAGGCTACCACGAAGGTAATTTACCTGATTAATTTGTTGAGAAGTGCAAAAGAGCAGGGTAGAGTGGAGCCCTCCCAGGTTTCCAAACTTCACAGCCTCTGGCCTCTCCAAAGTCTCTCCTCTGGGCCACTCCTTTTCCTTAAGGTCATTATCTTCCCCAACACCTATTATCTATCAGTTCCCCCCTAACCCGGCTAATAGGCTCTCTTCGAAAGGCTCTCCATCCTTTCACCTGTTGCCTGGTACTGAGCTCCTGTAAGACCCGGCAGTGTTTATGATGAGCACACTAGCCATCCTTGCTGAGAGCACTGGTGTAGGCATGTGCCTAGTAACCACTCCAATTCTGCCTCATCTTAAAGGGCGGGCTTGGAAACATGCTTGCTCAGAGGTAGGTTTTTCTTTTCTTTAGAGTCTCATTATATATCCCTGGCTGGACTCGAACTTGATCTTTCTGGCTCTGTTTTCTGAGTGCTAGGATTATTGGAGGGTGCCACCCCACCCCACAGGAACAATCTCAAAAAACCCCTGCCCTCACTAGTCTCTTTTCAAAGATTTTCAAAGTATTTGTAAATACAATGTTTTCTGCATATTTGTTAAGTCACATCTCCAAGGATGTTAGGATAAGATAAAACATATACCTCCACAGACACCAAACCTGACTACAGTGAGATCTTTAAAAAAAAAAAAAAATGGAAGCTCTAATTTATGTCCTCCAAATGAAAAAACCCATTGCAACGGGGTATCCCAGGCTGGTCTTGCTTTCCTGATCCTTCTGCTTCCACCTCCCAAGCGCAGTGATTACAGGGGCACCACACCCAGTTTGGGTTGGCAGGGTGTTTTGTTTTGCTGTTTTTTTTTTTTTTTTTGATACAACAAGGTCTCACTATAACCTGAAACTTTTGCTCTTCCCATCTCAGGTTCCTGAAAGCTGGGGAAAACAGCTGAATGTGCTTGGACTACAGAGGCATGCACCACCAACCCCAGCATTCTTTAAGAAAAGTTTTCTAAAAGAAAAAGGGCTAAAAAAGTTCTGAATAATGAGCCACATTTTGGAAACACAAGTTATTAATACACAAACATAGAAGTCCTCCTGCATTAAAAAGCATGCCTCCACTTGAATATACACAGCCATTTATATCTTGCAGATCAGCTTATAAACCACCCAGGACTAATTCTTTGCTTGTCTAGACTTGAGAATGTATGTATTAAGTTCAGTTGTGAAAAAGCAGAAGTTATTTTAACTTCCTCCTTTGTGCTACACCACTCAAAGGGGAAAAAAAAGCACACACCCCATCACCTACAGTAAGTGCTGGGGTTGATTGATTTCAAAACTTAAAATGCAAAGAGCTGGTACAAGAGGCTGAAGACCAGAAGTGAGCGGCACATGTACTCAACTGCAGCCCTGGGCAGGAAACAATATGCTCACTGAATGCACCAATTCAAGGAAAGTCCTGTTTTGTTTTGCAGATAAAATCTGTGACCTTACAAAAGAGACCAGACAGACAATATATTCGATGTAGGTAGTGCGGTCACGCTTTTTCAACGTCTGTGAACCACAAGTTCATCATAAATGTTCAGAATTCCCCCCTCCCAATCCTCTTCCTTCTGTGGCTCTACAAGCACTTACTTTCCTATTTCTAGTTCCTAGTTCACAGAAAACAGCCTGCACTTATTTCCTAACTGTGAAACCAAAATGTGAAGCCCCATCCTCACCAATGAGGAAATAAATGAGGCAAAGGAATGGCCACAGGCCACCATAAACTAGAACCTAAAACCCAATTCCTCTGCTCAGGTTTTAAATATATTAGAAAGGCAAAGCAGCTTTGGGGGAGGAGTTTGTCTTTTTTGTGTTTGACAGAGATGGCTTGAAATATACCCCATATATTAAGATGCCGATATTTAAAAAAGATTATCTTAAGAACTTCCTAGATTATGGGAGCAAAAGTAGTTATTAGGCCGGCTGGCAGTACCACAAAAGAAATCAGAGACCAGGGATCTTGGATAAGAATTTAAGACACACAATCAGAAAAAAGCTGGTCTCAGGAGAGCTTAGGAGAGAGCATGGAGGACTGTTGGCTTTGCCTAAGGGATATAACAAAATGGCTAGTTTCTCTCACAGTAGGTTAGGGTTTTTGTTCCCCTCTCCCTACCTTTCGAGACTGGGTCTGCTTTCAGTCTTGCCTCCTGCTTCTTCTGGGGTAGAGATGGGGATGGGGAAACAGAATGAGGGTGGTGATCTGGGCCTGCATTATCCCACCTCGCCCTGGGAATTCCTGAAAACTCCATTCAATTCAGCTTCCCCAAAGGGGTCTCCCTGGGTTTGGAACAATGACGGAAAATACGGAGGAAAGTGGGCCCCTCTCTTTCCCCAGATAGGGCAGTGGGTTCCCGGGCGTGACTTCTGGCCTAGGCTGCCCTCGTGTCCCACAGGTCTCCTGTTCTCTGGCACGCCTTGCTCCTGTCCACTCGCTGCTTCCGTATCCCTGTCTCTGCCTCTCCCCACGCATCTCAGGCCCTCGGCCCACAGCGCTCAATCGCATCCCACATCCATCCTGCCAGGGAAGCCCCGAAGCCGCGCCAGGTTCCCGATCGCTCCACTCCAGAGCTTGGGGGCTGGACGCCATCCGGGATTAGCTAAGGTCAACAGGGCCTCCTCCCGGCGTGCGCTTACCCGGCGGCCGCGTTCTCGAACTTGAGCGCCAGCGTCTCCTCGATGATGCGGTTGTTCACCTCCAGCAGGATCATGGCGGCGGCTGCCCCGGGCAGGGGAAGGAGAAACGAGGGCGGTGAGGGTGGGCAAGCGAGGGCAGGACGGAGGGAGCGGCCCCGCTGCCCCTGACGAGGGGGGCTGGGTGCGGTAGGTGAGGGGAGAAGGGGACGGGGAGTGGGGCGGGGAGAGGCGGACACACGCGCTGGCCCGGCACGCGCTGCCTGTGGAGGCAGCCACCACCCGACCGACCTGGCCCCCCGAAGCTTCAACCCGCCTGCCGAGCCGCCGCCGCCTCCACCGCCGCCGCCGCCACCGCCGCCGCCGCCTTACCAACGATCCCGGTCCCCGCCCAGCCCCCGGCTCCAGCCGGCCACTTCCGCTCTCACACCCACTTCCGCTCGCTGCCCGGACGCGCGGCCCCGCGGCGCCATTTCCGCTCCGACCTCACGTGCACGCGCCCGCAAGCGCGTCCCGGCAAGGAGGCAGGCGGAGGGCAGGCGTGCGCATGCGCGACACGCTGCCCGGCTTCTCCTGACCATTTCCGGAGTCCGACTCTCACCTGTCGTTAGCCGTAGTCCTTCTGCTCCTTCCCCGAATATTCCAGAGGCCCGACTCCACCCTTCCGGTATTATTTCAGAGGACTTTTAAGAACTTCTCCTTGGGGAATTCTTTGCTTCCAACTTGTGGGTGCTCTTTGCTTGTTCTGTACTCAGGGCTACCGTGCCTCACTATTAAGCTCTCTTATCGCCAGAGACTGTTTAGTGGGGATCTCTCTTTCCCGGGGATACAATGATTAATACAGTGGACGAGGACTTGCCCTTCTAAAGCGTATAGTCTGATAAAGGAAAGAGAATAAATTATCAAGGAACGACACGTCGTTTCTGGGCAATAAAGGAAAGGAATGAATGGTCAAAGTTAACAAGAATCCAGTTGGGCCTTTTTGGATACCTTACATACCTCCATTTCTGTGCTGAGGTGGCGCCCCAGGTGATTCTCACTGTCCAGTGCCTCTTCTAGAATCGGAATTTATTATTGTGCTCCAACTGTCCTTTCTGCCAGGGTACCATGTTTCCATTTTTCCCTCTTCCAGAGACAATATAACAAATCAAGTCTCTTCTTGCAAAGAAGTGGTTTTTTTTTTTCTGTTTGATATTGGGGAATTTTATTTATTTTTTTAGTGAGCAGGTAGATTAGTGGTTAAGAACACTTGCTGCTCTTGAAGAGGACTTGGGTTTGATTCCCAGAACCTACGTGATGGCTCACAATCTGTTACTCCAGTCTTGGGATCTGACGCCTTCTGACCTTCAAGAGCACCAGCCGTGCATAAGTGGCACATATGTACATGCAGACAAAACATATACATCCGACTAAAATAATTTTAATAAAAAGAAGAAAATCTAGTCCTCTCATCAAGGTTCAGACAATCCTTTTGGGGGGGGGGGGTGAGAGAGAGAGTGTGTGTGTGTTTTGTGTAGCCCAGGCTAGCCTTAAACTCCTGATCCTCCTGCTTCTTCTGGGATTACACACATGAGCCACCATGGCTACAAACAATTTTTTTAAAAGTTGCGGCATGTCTTTATTTCTTGATACTTCCACCTGAGCTGAGTTTGGACCTGGAGATGTGGCTTGGTGGGTAGAGTGCTTGCCTAGCATGCCTGAAGCCTGGGGTCAGAGGATAACTTTTGAGAATCAGTTCCATTCTCTCTCCAACATTCTGAGCATTGAACTCAGGTCATCAGACATAACAGCAAGTTCTACTTGCTGAGCCACCTCCTGTCCCTGTTGTCCCTGTCTGTCTCAGCTTTTTTTTTTTTTTGGTTTTTCGAGACAGGGTTTCTCTGTTTAACAGCTCTGGCTGTCCTGAACTCGCTTTGTAGACCAGGCTGGCCTCGAACTCGCAAAGATCCGCCTGCCTCTGCCTCCCAAGTGCTGGGATTAAAGGCGTGCGCCACCACTGCCCGACATGTCTCAGCTTTTTGAAAGAGGGACTTACTGTGTAGCCCTGGCTAACCTGGAACGTGTGCTGATGCTCCTCATTGTGCCCCTAAGTACTGGGATTCTAAGTACATATCCCTATACTGGGAATCTAAGTAACATCACTATGCCTTTCTTACTTGGTTTTAGTTTACTTTCAAAATCTTTGTTTTTTAATTTCTGAGTGAGGTAAGGCATACCTTTAATCCCAGCACCTTGGGATTTAATCCCTGCACCTTGGGGGCAGAGTCAGGCAGATCTCTGTGAGTCTGAGGCCAGTCTGGTCTACATAGCTAGTTCCAGGCCAGCCAGGGCTGTGTGGTAAGACCTTGTTTCCTGTCTCAAAACAAATGAGCACTTTTTAGAATGTAGAAAAGGAACCGGGTTGGTGGTGGCACATGCCTTTAATCCCAGCACTCAGGAGGCAAAAGCCGGCAGGTCTCTGTAAGTTCCAGGATGGCCAAGGCTACACAGAGAAACTCTGTCTTGAAAAACAAACAAACAAAAAATCAATTTTATTTCTAAAATTTACTATTAGAGAGTATATGGGCACCATGATGCTTGGGTGAAGGTCAGAGGACAACTTGTGGACATTGGTTATTTCCTTCCACTGTGGAATTCTGGGATGGAACTCAGGTTGTCTGGCTTGCCTAACAAGTACTTTTACCTGCTGAGCCATCTCTCAAGCCCCAAAGCACCAATTTTAAGGGTCTGTATATGCTAAGCAATCGATTTATTAAGAGTCCCACTAGCTTTGCTACATATGACACCCATGATGTGTCTTGCTAATCTTTGCCTGAGTTATTTTTTTTCAGGAACTTGACGGCAACATCTGTCTTTCTCAAACTGAGGCCATAGACCCCTGAGGGTTTAGGCAAGTGTCTGATAGCTGACCTGTTGCCCACAGAGGGACAATCTCCACCCTCAGAAGGTATTTGCATTGCCCTTTCCTGAGCATGCACACTCTGAAGAGCCATAAAGTTTGGTTTGGGAAGCACAACCTTCTGGTTCTTACTTGCTTTTTCTTGCTTTAGTCAACTTTGCCCAATCCTTAGACTACTTCCTTCTTTATCCCATAACTATTCCTGAATCCTTTGCTTAGAGAAGTGGGCTTTAGATTCCTCTTCTGGTCTCCAAGCTGGGCTGCCCAAGGAACAGATTTTAGCAAGTAAGGTCATTTCAATGATTGACATATTACGAAATGAGCAAAAAATTGACCAGCTTTGGTCAGAACACCTGCAAACTTTGCATATATTATCTTACCAAACAAATGTGCCATTACACAGCACAATTGTTTAGAAGGAATGAAAGTCCTTAAAGATAGACATGGTGACTCATGCCTGGGTCTTCAGAAGCTGAGCAGGAGGATCACTGAGTTTGAGACTAGCCTGAGCTAAATAGTAAGGTGTGAGAACCTGTGCCCAGATCAGTAACAACAAGCAAATATTTTAATTATGTAACTTTACACATATAATATGTATAATTATATATTTGACATAAGTTTTCAGAGATGTCTTTAAAAGCAACAGAAAGGAAATAAATGTATACATGTGCAGGTAGCTCACAACCATCTGTAACCTCATTTCCAGGGGTTCTGAGAGATGGCTCATGGTTAAGAGCAATGACTGCCCTTCCAAAGAACCCAGGTTCAAATCCCAGCACCCAGATGGCAGTTCACAACTGTCTGTAATGGATAGACATGGTGGCACATGCCTTTAATCCCAGCACTTGAGAGGCAGCAGCAGGCAGATCTCTGTGAGTTTAAGGTTAGCCTGGTCTACAGAGTGAGTCCAGGACAGCCAGGGATACACAGAAAAAAAAAAAAATCACACTGCACCCACCATATGGATGCTGGGAGTCAAACCCTGGTCTTCTGCAAGAGCAACAAATGCTCTTAACTGTTGAATGATCTCCAGCCCCTAAAATCAGATTTCTTATGGGCAGTGGATAAACTTCAAGATATTGCCGAATTCTCTACCACAATATTCTGATGTTTTAACTTCAATGTTTTTGAACTAAAACAGTGCATATACATAGTTTAAAATGTGTGTGTAAAGAATAGGAATATAGCTCTGTTGGTTGCATATTTTCTTAACATTCACAAAACCCTGGATTCATACCCAGCACTGGGCATGGTGGCACATGCCTTTAATTCCAGCACTCAGGAGGCAGAGGCAGGAGAAACAGAGGTTCTAGGTTAACCTTAACTACGTAGCAAGTTTGAAGCTAACTTGGACTGCATTCTGACACTTAGTCTGTAGTTATGCTGGATGTTGGAGTGTGAGAAGAATTGCCCTTATTGTTTTGAAAATATCCTTTTTTTCACACTTCTAGGGTTAAATAAAAGATTTGATTCCTCTTCCAGATCCTTTGTGTGTTCCATCCCCCATCTCTGGTAGCATTAAGATCTCCACTTTAGCCTGTGGCTTGGAAGTTTTATAATGATGAGCCTTGCTTTAATTCTTAATTCTCTGCATGGAACACTTATTGAGAATGGAAAGTGGTACTTCAGTTTTAGAAGTTTTCATTAGGATTGTCTCATTTTCTTTTTCTCTTTAAACAAAAGTTTATTATTTGGAAATTAGACTTTCTTGGAAACGATTCTCTAATTTTCTATTGTTAAAAATATTATCTTTAGAAAATTTTTATTTTATGTGCATGGATGTTGGCCTGTATGCATGTGTCTGCAACACATGTGTACCTGGCACCCTCGGAGGCCAGAAGAGGGCATGGTACTGGACCACATATGTGATGGCAACTGCATGGGAGTCCCTGCAAAGCAGTAAGTGCTCCTAACTTCTGGGCAATCTCCCCAACGCTAATTAAAAAAAAAATAAAGAAGATGTGCACTTGCATAAATATAAACATGCAACCATTCATACAAATGAAATGGATTCCCAGAACCCACATGGTAAAAGGGAAGAACCAACTCCTGAAGGTTGTTCTCTGTACTTGTGCCATAGCATTCACACACACACGCACACACACACACACACACACACACACACACACACACACACACACACAGAGTAAATAAATGTAATGATAATAATAATAATAATGGACCAATGCATTAGCACCATCTAGTAGCTTATTGAAACAGACTTCAGATATCCAAAACCAAAATTAATATTTAGAATTATTATTTATTTTTGAGCCAGAGGTAGGTAGCGGCAGGAGGATTTCTGTGAGTTTGAGGACAGCCTGGTTTACATGACCTGAATTCCAGATCAGCCAGGACTAAGTAGAGAGATCCTGTCTCAAAACAAAGAGAAAAAAAAAAAAACCCAAGAACACATTTTTGGTGCTAGGGATGGGTTCTGGGGTCTCTCACACATGCTAAGTACACATTCTACAGTTGAGATGCATCCTGAACTTCAGAAATACAGATTGAGAATATGTACATACGTGGACCGAGCATTTGGTAGAGGCTGGAGCAGGAGGATACATTTATGAACTGTAAAGCCAGCCTGGGGACCTAAGGGGATGGAGAAGAGACTTAGTGTGTAAGAGCACTTGCTGTTCTTTCAGAAGACCAGAATTCAATTCCCAGCACCCATGTTGGGTGGCTCACGACCACCTGTAACTCCAGCCACAGGGCGTTTGATGCCTTCTTATGGCCTCATTGGGCACTGGCAACCATGTACATATATACACACAAAAACATACACATGAATACATCTTTAAAAAAATAAAAACAACCAAACCAAAAAATCTGCATTTGAACAAGATCCAATAAACATATTTTCTTTAGTTAAAAAAAAAAAAAAAAAAAAAGGGGGCTGGAGAGATGGCTCAGCGGTTAAGAGCACTGGCTGCTCTTCCAGAGGTCATGAGTTCAATTCCCAGCAACCACATGGTGGCTCACAACCATCCATAATGAAATCTGGTGCCCTCTTCTGGCCTGCAGATACACCTGCAGACAGAACACTGTATACATAATAAATAAATCTTTAAAAAAAAAACAAAAACAAAAAACAAACAAACAAACTGAGCGGGGCATGGTGGCACATGCCTGTAATTTGAGCACTCGGGAGGCAGAGGCAGGCGGATCTCTGTGAGTTCCAGGCCAGCCTGGTCTACAAAGTTAGTCCAGGACAGCCAGGGCTGTTATACAGAGATACCCTGTCTTGAAAAAACAAAAACAAAAACAAACCATTGGGGCTGGGGAGATGGCTTGGTGGTTAAGAGCAATTGCTGCTCTTGCAGAGGATTTGAATTCAGTTCCAAGAACCCACATGGTAACTCATAAGCATTGGTAAGTCTAGTATCAGGGGATTGACACCCTCTTCTTGCATCTTTGGGCACCAGGCACATGCCTGGTACACATACATATGTGAAGGCAAAACACTCATACACATAAAATAAATCTTGAAAAAATTCTTTAAATTAAAAAAAATCTAATTTATCAGCATGTGTGTGTGTGTGTGTGTGTGTGTGTGTGTGTGATTATGTGTAAATGTCACAGCCTGCATGTGGCTGTCAAAGGATCTCCATTTTTAGAAGTCAGTTCCCTTCTTCCACTGTCTATTCCTGGTGTCAACCCCACATTATTAGACTTACAAGGCATTTCTACCCACTGAAGCATCATTCCCTGTCTTAGCAAGTATTCTGTTGCTGTGGAGAGACATCACAACCATGGCCATTCTTATAAAAGAAAACATTTAAGGGGCTTGCTTACAGTTTCAGAGGTTTAGTCTATTTTCATCATGGCAGGGAGCATGCAGACATGGTGCTGGAGATTAGCTGAGACTTCTACATCCAGATCCACAGGCAGGAAGAGAGACACTCGGCCTGGCTTGGGCTTTTGAAACCTCAAAGTCCACCTCCAGTGACATACTTCCTCCAACAAAGCCACACCTCCAAATCCCTCCTAAGTAGTGCCATTCCCTGCTCACCAAGCATTAAAAAATATGAGCCTATAGGGCCCATTCTTATTCAACCCCCTTCTAAAGAACCCTTTTAGTTTTAGTTTTTATGCTTTCTTACATTTCAATTAAAACGTTTTTGCTTTCTTACATTTCAATTAAAAAGTTTTTACTTTCTAGTTTTTTGCCACCTAGAAAGGTCTTGACTAGATTATTTAGAATGCAAAAGCTGGCCAGGTGGTGGTGGCACATTTGGGAAGCAGAGCCAGGAGGATCTCTGAGTTTCAGGAAAGCCTGGTCTACAGAGCGAGTTCCAGGACAGCTAGGGCTACACAGAGAAACCCTGTCTCAAAACAACAAACAAAAAAAACAGATGATATGAAATTCAATTTTTATTTCTTTTTAAAATATTTGTTGTACAATATTATAGCACCTGCTTTTTTGGGGAAGGAGGTTGGATTATTAGATACGCTAGGGAGTGTTATACCAGTGTTCTGATAAGCATTCAGCACTGAAAGGGTTGAACTACTTCCAGTTGTATGTCTTTCATTTCATTAAGTGTCCTGTGAGGGGCTGAGTATATAGCCCTGCATGACCTGCATGAACAATACCCTGGGTATGATTCCCGGCATCACACTGAAATCTGGTGTTGTGGCACATGTCTGTAATCCCAACATTTGGGAGATATGAGGCATGAAAAGTTCAAGGTCACCCTCAGTAACATAGTCAGTTCAAGGCCAGTATGGGCTACAAGAGACCCCGTCTGAAAAACAAACAAGAAGGACAGAAGAATCTTGTGAAGTGAATCATGGGGAGCTCATAGCTGTGCTTCCAGCACTCCAGAGGCGGAGGCTAGAGGATCAGGAATCGAAGGTCATCTTTGGCCACATAGGAAGTTTGAGGCCAGCCTGGACTATGAAACTCTCTCAAAAAACAAAACCAGAAGACTCCTATGAATAACAATGCTTTGGTTTTTTGTTTTGTTTTGTTTTTGAGAAGTGCAAAATTAATAGGCTTCATTGTATGGTGCATAGACAGCGTTCTTCATGTTGACAGCCAGCATGGTACATTGACAGTCACCAGGAAACTATTTGAGGCTTAGAGACTTGACTACAACTACTGAAGGGTTTGCTAAGGAGAGAATGCTTTGAGCCCCAGCAGCCTTGTGCCTCCCACTGCCTCCATAGGGCTATGGCCTATGGAGATAATACAATCTCCAGTGGTGGAGATAGAGGAAGTGGTGGGCGGTAGAATGGGTGGCTGGGACAGAGCCTATGCACTGCCTGGGGACCAAGAATTCTAAAGGCTTTGATTACAGACTTTCAGCCAGCCCTCCCACTTCCTTTGTCTTGCTTTTGGTCTGTTTAAACTTGTGATTAAGAGAACAAATATTTTTGTACCTACCATCCAGCTTTCTTGAAATCTAACATTCATAAGCTTGTTTCAGGTCTTTAAAAAAAAAAAGAAAGAAAGAAACAGTGGGCTGGAGAGGTGGCTCAGGGGTTAAGAACACCGACTGCTCTTCCAGAGGACCTGGGTTCAATTCCCAGCACCCACACCATGGCTCACACCTATCTGCAACTACAATTCCAGGGCTTCTGACACCCTCACACAGGCATACATGCAGGCAAACTACAAGTGATTATAAAATAAAAATAAATTATGAAACCAAATATGAAATGGAGTTGAAGTCTTCTGGCAGCCCCACCTGAATATATACCTTTCTCTGCTTCTTTCTAGAAACTTGAAAATATGACCATGATCCTGCATTTGACATTTGTCTTTCCCATGCATGTTTCTAATCCGCGTTCTTATTCTATGTGCATGTGTCTATGAACAGTATACAAAGCTGGGTATGTTGGTACAGTCCTGTAATCCCAGCACCTAGACAGCTAAGGCAGGAAAATTAAGAGTTCCAGGCCATCCTGGGCCATGAGACTCTTTCAAAAAACAAGAACAAGAAGAACAAAAAGAAAAGAACACAAAAACTCAACTCTCTTCAAAGCAAAAAACAAAAAAATAAATAACTTTTTATTAATAGTATAATACTATATATCTCTACCTGAAAATAGTTACTTTAAACTTTTTTTATTTAAATATATTTATATTTATTTTTACTCATTTTTTGTATATATGTGTGTGCCTGAAAGTACATATATGTACCATGTGCATGCAGGAGCTCTTGGAGGTCAGAAAAGAGTGCCAATGGCCAAGAAGTGGAGTTACAGGTTGTTGTGAAATAACACGTGCCTGCTGGAACAAAACCTGGTTCTGTGAAAGTGTGCGTGCTTCTAACCACTGAGCCATCTCTCCAGCCATTCACCTTTTCCCTTGCTAGCATATGATGCTATCATACTTTGGAATGGATCAATGTGATAAAAGTGTCTGTTTGTTTTAAAAATAGCAATCAACCAGGCAGCTAGAGAAATATGTCAGAATATTTACAGGGAACAGAACATGACATCATCCAGGAAGGAAAAAAGACTAATAAGTTACAGGTATCGCTGCAGGGAAAAGTGCTGAGTTGGACAGCTGGTAGCTAATACTCAGAGGTTGAAGACAGTCTCTGCTGGTTGCTGTTTTAAGTGCTTAACCTGTTCTGACTCATTGAACCCCACGTGACAACTCCAAGAAGTACATTTTCCTATACCTTATCTTATAGTTAATGAAACCGAGGAGCCGAGAACCTGAAGAGCCCATCCACAGTCCTATATGTAACTAGTTGTTGACTGGGACAGGGTTGAGGCATTATGGCCCAGGGCACTGTGCAACACAGACATCCAATATGGATCTGGATAGCTCTGTATTTTAAAGTATGTTAAAAGCCAGGTAGTGAGCCGGGCGGTGGTGGCGCACGCCTTTAATCCCAGCACTCGGGAGGCAGAGGCAGGTGGATCTTTGTGAGTTCGAGGCCAGCCTGGTCTACAAAAGTGAGTCCAGGACAGCCAGGGCTACACAGAGAAACCCTGTCTCGAAAAAACCAAAAAAAAAAAAAGCCAGGTAGTGTTGGCACATGCTTTTAACCCCAGCTCTAAGGAGGCTGAGGCAGGTAGATAGATCTCTGTGAGTTTGAGGCCAGCCTGGCCTACAAAGAGAGTTCTGGGACAGCCAGGCCTACACAGAGAAATCTTGTCTCAAAAAACAAAACAAAACAAAAAAGAACGAAAGATGTGAAAAACTGTTATCTTCCTAAAATAATGTCAAGGCCTAGCTGAGGAGCTACTGGCAAATAATGGCTCCTGGGAAGGAACAGTAATTTTCTTTTAAAAAGTATTTTTTATGTATTTATTTATTATTGTCTTGTGTTGGTGTGTATGTGTGTGCAGGCAAATGTGTGTAGAGGTCAGAGGTCAGCCTTTGGTATCCTTCCTCAGGATCTGTCCTCCTTGTTTTGTGAGATGGAATGTCTCACTGGAGCATGCTAATAAGTTTACTCTGGCTGGCCAGTGAGTCTCCTGTCTCTGCCTCAGTGCTGGGATTACAAGTGTGTGCCAACATACCTGACTTTTTTTTTGTGGGTGCTGGGAATCAAACTGAGGTCCTCAACTAGAGCTACCTACCACTTTATCAACTGAACTGTGTCCTCAGCCTGGACTCATTTTTCTATGTGGTATTGCTAGCCACTGGTGAATTAGCCACACTCCACTAAATAACCCTATGCTCTTGCAAGCATTAACTTAAATTAAACTTAGTGGGCAGCACTGGCTGGTTTTATGTCAACTTCACACAAGCCAGAGTCATCAGAGTGGAGGGAGCCTCAGTTAAGAAAATGCCTCCAAGCCGGGCGGTGGTGGCGCATGCCTTTAATCCCAGCACTTGGGAGGCAGAGGCAGGCGGATCTTTGTGAGCTCAAGGCCAGCCTGGTCTACAAAGCGAGTCCAGGACAGCCAGAGATATTCAGAGAAACCCTGTCTCGAAAAACCAAAAAAAAAAAAAAAAAAAGAAAATGCCTCCTTAATTTGTAAGCAAATTTGTAGGGCATTTTCTCACTTAGTGATTGATGGGGGAGGGTCCAGCCCACTGTGAGTGGTGCCATCCCTGGGCTGATGGTCCTGGGTTCTATAAGAAAGCAGGCTGAGCAAGCCATGAGGAGCAAGCCAGTAAGCAGCACCCCTCCACAGCCCCTGCATCAGCTCCTGCCTCCAGGATCCTGCCCTGTTTGAGTTCCTGCCCTGAGTTCCTTTGGTGTTGGACTGTGATGAGGAAGCATAAGCTGAATAAACCCTTTCCTCCCCAAGCTGGTTTGGTTATGGTGTTTCATCACAGCAATAGGAACTGTGACTAAGACAATGACTCTTTAAGAAGGAAGTAGGAGGGAGCCTTGGTTGGAAGTAGGTGTTTGGAGGGAATGGGAGGGGAATAGGAGAGGGTAATGGAAGATGAATGATATGTTATATACATGTGTGGAATTACCAAATTATCAATAATTTAAAAACAATGTCAAGGAGGCTGGAGAGATGGCTGTTGAGAGCACTTCTTGCTCTGGTAGAGGACTCAGGTTCCCAGCACCCGTGTGGTGGTTCATAACCATCTGTAGTAACCAGCTGTATTCAGGGGCTCTGATGCCCTTTTCTTGCCTCTGTGGATGCCAGACACACATGCAACACACATGCATACATGTAGGCAAAACAACCATACACATAAAATAAAATAAATCTCTAAAAAAAATTTAAAACTCCCAACAGCATAAAAAAAACAATATTTTCATTTTAAAAAACTTTAAAAAGTTTTTTTTTATTTTTTTTAAATGATGTGTAGGTGTGTGAGTGTCCGCACACTGGTATGTGCATGTTAGTGCAGGTGCTTTTGGAGGCCAGAGATGTTGGAGCCCTGAAACTGGAGTTAGAGATGATCGATCATGAGCCACCTGATATGGGTGCTGGGAACTGAAACCAGACCCTCTGCAAGAGCAGTAAGTGCTCTTAATCACCGAGCTAGCTCTTCAGCTTTGAAATTTTATTTTGCGTGTGTGCATATGTGTGTGTCTCAGCATGTACGTGAAGGTCAGAAAACCACTTCCAAGAGTTCATTCTCTTCTTAAAACTGGTTTTAGGGGATTGAACTCAGGTCCTTGAGCCATCTCACCAGGCCTGTCAACAACCCTTTGATTGGATCTTTACTTTGATGAATCCTGATGGCCAAACGAGGGAAAGTGACTGTTCTAAAACCTCAAGAAATTTGCTGTATCCAACCTTGTGTGTGTGTGCTTGTGTATGCGCAGGAGGATGTGGAGGCCAGTGGATAGCCGTAGGTGTTCCTCACGAGCCAGCTGCCTTTTCCACATTCATCTGTATGTGTGCATTTGCATGTGTATATGCCAGTACATGAGCATGTGTGTACATGAGTGCAGAGGACTGAGGCTGACGTGGGGGGAGCGTCTTCCTACATCTCTCCGCATTATTCACGGATGTAGAGTCTCTCTTTGAGTCCGCCCATATAGCCAGTGTACTAATTATCTAGTCTCGTTCTCCAGTTTGGGCATTTGTTTCAGCCTTAGAAAGGCTGGAATCATGGGCTGGCTCCATGTCTACCTGACATCTACATGGGTTCTAGGGATGTGAAGGCTATCCTCCTGTGTAGGCATAAGGTCATTGTGTAATCCAAATGCTGATTTCTGTACCTCCTATATATCTGGTTGCAATCCTTGTTCTGAGAGTCTCCTGTCTCAATGTTGTGTAAACACTGCCCCCCAATTGTCCTCTGATATGGCAATAAGGCAGGTTACAGCCAATCACTGAGCATAGGAGAGAACAGGGCTGACTGTCCTGCCCTGCAGAAGAGGAGGAGTTAGAGGAGAAGTGGGGGATCCAGTCACTGGAGAGGTCCAGAAGCTGAGGAAGGAGCCACGGGAGCAGAGGAAGTCCTAACCTGCAAGTATCTCAGGATTTTGGCAAAGAGGGGGTCAGACTAGCATAGAAGGTTAAGAATAGATCAAAACTGCTCAGTATTGTACTGTAAAGCTTATTAAACAGATAATGTAACCTATTCTCAATTATTTGGGTGCTAGCTGGGTCAAGACAGACACTGTGAAACAAACACAATCTTATAAATTTACACTAACACTACTGCTTTTATGGTAAGTCCTTTAACAGCTTTTAAAAGTTGTTGTTGTTGTTGAGTCTTTTTGTGTAACTCTGGCTGTCCTGGAACTCACTCTGTAGACCAAGCTGGCCTCAAACTAACATTGATCTGCCTGCTTCTGCCTCCCAAGCACTGGGATTAAAGGCATGCGCCCGGCCATTACAGAGAGTTTCAAACTGCCATGTGGGTGCTGGGATTTGAACCGTGGTCCTTTGGAAGAGCAGCCAGTGCTCTTAACTGCAGAGCCATCTCTCCAACCCATCCAGCTCTTAGTCTTAGAGGTAGATGCTGGGAATAATTTTGGGGTAAGGGGGCTCCTGACTATCTTCCATTAGGCCCTCCAGATCTACTCTTCATCCCTTCCATCCTCACAGGATTTTGGTTGACCAGTAAAGAGCCCCTCCTGGATAGTCTCCTATGCCATTATTGGAGGGATTATGGTCATACCATTCTGCTTAAATGTCTTATACAGCACATCGCCTGGCAGTGCTCCATCAACAAGACTACCCTGGAGGTGCTCTGGAACGTCCAGACCACCCAAAGAGGTGATATGGGCCTGGCTCACGGAGATCCATGAAGCCTCTGTTTAACACTCATCACACCATATGCACTGTCCAGGGATGCCACCCTTTGAGGACTGGTAGTCAATGATGGGTAAGAACCTGTCTGGCAGGTCAACCTAAGACAGGCACAGCTCATTATACTGGAGGTCCCTGAGGTGGGGTCAACAAGATCAGAGCAAAAGAACTCTGATTCCCACTGAGTTGCCAGAAAATTAAAAATAAAAACAAAGCAGTGAATATGTAGGAGGAATAAGACCTGCCATTGAGCAGGAACAAGGCCTGCTGTAAACAACGCATGGGTGGCTGAGCTTCTATATGCAGCTGGCCTGAGACCTGCCTGGACCTGCCTGGAGATTGATGGCGCCACTCCGGATAATGAGACAGGAGCCAATGAAGAAGAGTCACAGCAGCCTGCAGTTCGGGAGCCAATGGGACTCTGGGCAGAAGTTATAAAGGGGGCATCCTCTTCTTGAAATAAACGTGTCTGCTTTTTGCCACTTACTGGACCCACAGAGTCTGGGTCGTTGACTCTGTGCATGGTTACTCCCGCTCCCAAGAGTCCTGAGCATGGGCCCCACCAACACCTATATATCCTATTTACTCAGCAAACTTAAAGTGGAATAAATCTGGAGATTTATAGAGACAAAAAGTTGAAAGATGACAAAGGGAAGATCTTGAAAATAGGAACAGATGGTGGATTTGATTCATTTTACCATGGGAACCCCAGGAAGAATTAGTGCTAATTTCTCATTCAAAATCAGGGAGTCCAGACAGTAGGAAGATGACATCTTTAAGAAACTGGAAAAAAAAAAAAATCCAGGCTGTGGTGGCGCATGCCTTTAATCCCAGCACTTGGGAGGCAGAGGCAGGCGGATCTCTGTGAGTTCAAGGCCAGCCTGGTCTAAAAGCGAGTCCAGGACAGCCAGAGCTTATCAGAGAAACCCTGTCTCGAAAACCCAAAAAAAAAAAAAAAAAAAAGAAACTGAAGGAGTACTGGGCACAGCAGTGGTGGTGTACATCTTTAATCCCAGTACTCGAGAGGTGGAGACAGGCTGATCTCTAAGAGTTTAAGATACTGGTCTATAAACCAAGTTCCAGGACAGTTAGGGCTACACAGAGAAACCCTATTCAAAAAAAAAAAAAAGAGAGAAAGAAAGAAAAAGGAGAATCTGAAAGAAAAAACTGTCAATCAGAATGCTAACAGAATTATTCTTCAAAACAAAAACTAAGATGAGATTAAAGACAGATGCAGTCATTCCCATCCTATGAGAAATTTGCATATAAATCCTTTAGAACTACACAAACTACAGGCTATATGGAATTGCACCCTGAAGCTGTGAAGAATAAGGAAAACTAGAAACAGTAATCACATAGGTAAACATAAAATTTAGTGTGATTGTATTTATAACATCATGCCTCTATTTCTTATATGACTTAAAGTGTAAATACATAAAATAATTATGAATCTGTTACATGGTGTGTAGAGATGTCATCTGGGCCAAGGATGTCAGAGAGAAGAGGATGTCCCTGGGATGGCTGCAGAGCTGATGCATGCTGTTGAACTAAGTTGGTACCAATTCAAACTGAATCTCACCAAGTTTAGGATGCCATTTGTGATCCCCATGGCAACCACTAAGAAAATGAGTTAAAACAGACAATGGAAAAGGATATGCAGAAGGAATACGAATTGTAAGATTACAGAGCTAGGTGTGGCGGCATGTGCTTCCAGTTTGGCACTTCGGAGGTGAAAGCTGAAGAATCAGAGGTTCAAGGCAATTCTCAGGGACATAGCAAGTTCAGGGCCAGCATGGATTACATGAATCTTACAAAGAGGACCGTTACACATTAAAAACATTAGACACAAGGGACTGCAAAGATGGTTCTGTGGTTAGAAGCAGGGGCTGGTCTTGTAGAGGACCTGAGTTTGATTCCCAGAACCCACATGGTGGCTCACAATCTTCTGTAACTCCAGTTCCAGGGTATGTGACACCTTTTCTGGGCAACTCAGGCATGCAAATACATATACATACATACAATATACATATATGTATAGATCATATACATTTGCATATACATATACATGCAGGTAAAACATTCATATGGATAAAACGAAATGAAATAATCTTAAAAAATTAAACACAAGCCGGGTGTGGTGGCACACTCCTTTAATCCTTTAATCCCAGCACTTGGGAGGCAGAGGCAGGTGGATCTCTGTGAGTTCAAGGCTAGCCTAGACTTTTCTCTATACAGAGAAACCCTGTCCTGAAACCCTCCCCCCCAAAAAAAAAATTAAACACAAAGCAAAATATGGTATGTGCCTCTAATCCTAATACTCAGGAGGCTGAAGCAGGAGGATCACAAGTTTGAGGTGAACCTGGTGTACACAGTAAGTTTCCAGGTCAGAAAAGATTAAAATGCATCCAAGAGAATAAATTAGGAGTAAGTTTAAATAAGGAGAGAAAAGACTCCTACACTAAATCTATAAAGCACTGATGAAAGACATTTACAAAGATCTATATAATGGAATGACACCCCAATGTTCACAGATTGGAAGAGTTAATATTACTAAGCTATTATTATTATTATCATTATTATTGTTATTTAAAGTAATCTGTAGGTTCAGTGCAACCATTATCAAACTTCCAATGGCTTTTTTTTTCTTCTGCAAAAATTGAAACTGATTTTCAAACTTATATGGAACTGCAAGGGCCTCTGAGTAGCCAAAACAATATTGAAGAATAGAAATAAAATTGGAGGGCTCATACTTTCTGGTTATGTAAGGCAATCATGACAGTGTTGTGTTGGCATGTGGCTAGGCATATATCAAACAATGTAGATCTGAGAATCTAGTGACAATCCAAAACATTTGGAACTGATTGATTTTTGACAAAAATGCCATTTAGTGGGTATAAAAATCAGTCTCTTTAATAAATTGTGAATAATTAGGTAATAAGATAACAGAGGAATGGAACTGTACCCCTACCCTTTTTTCCTTTCTTTTTTTATTTACCTGTGCTAGGACTTGAACCCAGGGCCTCATGGATGCCATGTAAGTGCTCCCCAACTGAGGCACACATCCTTCCTTATTCTATATTCAAACAACAATCCACACTGGATCGATGCCCTAAATATAAATGCTCTAACTGTAGCATCATTAAATGAAACGTGAGGGCAAATAGTCTTGACCTCAGATGTGGCCCTACAAGTGTAAGCATCAAATAAAAGATAAACTGCTTTTCATCAAAATTAAACACGTACGATTGGCATATACAAACCGTTCTTCTAAATCCGACATGCGTCCCACAAGAACAACCCCTCCTTATAGTCAGTTGAAAGCCTGCAATGAGCTGTGTTTACTGGAAATGGAGATTTATCAATTTGTTGTTTAAACTTTAAGTGGCTTAATGTGCCTTCCAGGAAGCTAGCTGCTTTGCAAAAATCATGTGTATCAAACCTCTTATTTTGGCATAAAAGCAGAAGCATACTCCTTTTTATTAATAGACTATCAAAAGTTCCCGTCTCTACTGAAAGGAAGGCATGCCAAATTGGTTTGTCTCAGGGACTCTGTGTCTTGGCTCCACTCTGTGAGGAGAGGCAGAAACTCATAGTTTAATCAGCTTGCCTGGGTGGAAGTTGTTGTCAGCTTGCTCTGGACAGAGTGGTAGTGATGGACAGATGTGTGTGTGTGTGTGTGTGTGTGAGTGTGTGTGTGCATGTTGTATATATGCATGTTCAAGTGTATATGGGTACATGTGTGTAGTTTCATGTGCACATGTGTGATCTTGTGTGTGTGGAGGCCAGAGATTGACATCGGGTGTCTTCCTTGTCCCTTTCCATTTTATGTAGATTACTTTTTTTTGTTGTTTTGTTGTTTTTCGAGACAGGGTTTCTCTGTGTAGCCCTGGCTACCCTGGAACTCACTCTGTAGACCATGCTGGCCTTGAACAGAAATCCGTCTGCCTCTGCCTCCTGAGTGCTGGGATTAAAGTTGTGGGCTACCATGCCTTGCCTACATTACTTTTTTTTATGTATGTATGTATGTATGTATGTATGTATGTATGTATGTATGTAT
>CAJQZJ010000750.1:1906565-1918749 GCA_907164525.1 Lophiomys imhausi | reverse complement strand
TTTCTTTCTTTCTTTCTTTCTTTCTTTCTTTCTTTCTTTCTTTCTTTTTGAGGCAGACTTTGGAGTTCTGCTGTCACAGTTGGCCTTCCACACCCTCCTAGCACTTAATATGGGTTCTGGGCAACTGAACATAGGTTCTTACTCTTGTCTGGGAAGCCTATTAGCTGCCGATCCCTCTGGCCTGCCTGTGGTTTAATTAAACAACAGAAAACCAACCTACTCTTCTCTGTTCATTTTTACCTTTAATCAGATGGCTCAGATCATCTTCATCACACTGAGGACCTGCTAGGGAAAGAGGAAGAGAAATGAATAGTGGCAGCTGCCACACCTCTATGCAGGCATGTGTGGACTTGGAGAGAGTAGAGATGGGGACCATATGGCCCCAAATAGAAACCTGCAGCAGAAGCAACAGTGAGCACCCACAGGGACAAGATGTACTTCAAGGCCTGGACTATGGAAGGAGGCAGCTTCTCTGCTCTGTGTCTATTTTATTTTATTTTTTAAGACAGCGTAGAACTCTCTAAGTAGATGAGGCTAGCTTTGAGTTCACAGATCTGCCTGCTCCTGCTCCTGAGTGCTGGGATTAAAGGCTTGTGCCACCGCTCCTTGCCTAGACCTTGCTCTTTATGAAAGTACAATGCAGGCAGGCTTGAGGGACAACATCACCAGGCCTGAAAAGCCCACCCCATGCTACACAGGCCCCTTCTTGGAAATCACCTCTAGTCCCTGTCTCTTTCCTTCTTGGAGCTTGACTTTCAGCCTCCCTTTCAGAGGATGGGTTTGTTAGCGCCTGTACAAATTCAGATGTTTCTGAGCAGGGGTCAGAACTAGTATCTTCAGGGTCCCTCAACAGCCTTGGCCACTGTGCTCTGGAGGCATCTTTCTAAAACACGCTATGGTGTTCGGTCAGCGTTCACTCTGTAGGACTGCCAGTAGGATATGATCTGGTCTTCAGCTTCTCCTCTAGCATCACTGGCCTTCCTTGGATTGTCTGTTATTACTGTGGTTTGTGTGCTGCTCTGTGCTTTTGGCTTTATTGTTCTTCCCGATTCCATGGATGTCCTTCCTCAGGTCAACCTAGAAAACTTTATTCCTCCTAAAAACAAACAAACAAAAAAGAAAGAAAGAAAAAACCCAACTCAAGTGTTCCTTCTTCCAGGATGTGTTATGTGCCATCCTTTCTAACTTGACATGTTAGTATATATTTATTATTATGGTTAGTCCCCTTTTGACTCTTTTATGCCAGAGACATACTTAGACCACAGATGCAGAGGTTTTTTTTTTTGTTTTTGTTTGTTTGTAGTTTCTGTAGTTTATTGTAGTATGTGCTCACCGAACATGGTGGTAAAAGAGCTTTTCTTGGGGTTGGTAGAGTACTTAACCTAGCATGTATGAGGTCTGGATTCCACCCCAAGCACCTAGTAAATCAAATATGGTGGCACAAGCCTGTAATGCCAGCACATAGGAGGTGGAGGCAAGAGGATCAGAAATGCGGGGGCTGGAGAGGTGGCTCAGAGGTTAAGAGCACTGGCTGTTCTTCCAAAGGTTCTGAGTTCAATTCCCAGCAACCACATGGTGGCTCACAGCCATCTACATTGAGATCTGCCCGGGCATATATGTAGAGCAAATACTGTATACATAATAAATAAATAAATGTTTAAAAAAAAAAAAAAGAGGATCAGAAATGCAAGGCTGTCCTTAGCTACCTAGTGAGTTTGGAGATAGCTGGTTGCATAAGACTCTGTCTTAAAACAAATGGGCTGGGAAGATGGCTCAGTGGTTAAGAGCACTGGTTGCCCTTCCAGAGGACCTGGGTTCAATTCCCAGCACCCACATGGAGACTTATCAAGGAACTCCAATTCCAGGACATCTAATTCTCTCTCTTCTGGCCTCTATGGGCACCAGGCATGCAAGTAATGCACAGACATACATGCAGATAAAAACACCCGTACATATATAGTTAAATTAAAACAAAACCAGCCGGGCGGTGGTGGCGCACGCCTTTAATCCCAGCACTTGGGAGGCAGAGGCAGGCGGATCTTTGCGAGTTCGAGGCCAGCCTGGTCTACAAAGCGAGTCCAGGACAGCCAGAGCTGTTAAACAGAGAAACCCTGTCTCGAAAAAAAAAAAATTAAAACAAAACCCAACAAAATTGGTAAGGAGAACTGGTGCTGTGATATTTTACATATTTAGTTTTATATTATATACATATAATATTATATGTGCTATATATTATATATGTATTATACACACATTCTGGGTAAAACACATATATACATGCGTATACTGTGGGTGAAAACACACACACACACACAAACACACACACACACACACACACACACACAGAGTAGGTGGAAACACACTCTTACCCCATATCCCTGCTCTAATTCCCTGAAAGTAGGCAATAGGAAGCTGCTTTGCCGTCCTTGTAACTTGAACCTAAGCCTACTATTCCTGCAGGATACTCATAGAAACTCTAATCTTCTTCTATTTTTTTTGTCCTGGAGTCCACCCTACAGAACTTCTGCACTGGGTGCTGGAGAGATGACTCAGTGGTTAAGAGCACTGACTGTTCTTCAAAAGGACCCGGGTTCAAATCCCAGCACCCACCTGGCAGTTTACAGCTGTCTGTAATTGCCGGGTGTGGTGGCACACGCCTTTAATCCCAGCACTCGGGAGGCAGAGGCAGGCAGATCTCTGTGAGTTCGAGGCCAACCTAGTCTATAAATCGAATTCCAGGACAGCCAGGACCGTTATACAGAGAAACCCTGTCTCAAAAACAACTAACAAACAAAAATCTTTTAAAAAAGAATTTATGCAGCTGATCGGTCTGATGTCTGATACATTGTGTATTATGCCAGAGAGGCTCCTGCCTGGAAGACCCCCAGGGAGGAATCTGAATAGATAAGCTTATCTGGATTCACTACTCAATCCATTAATAGTTGTATCAATGCGAAGATATCTCTGTAAACCCCTCAAATGACAGGCTTCCGGACTTCTGGGAGATCCCTGGAGGGTAAACCTTCCTCTTTCTCTCCCTCCCCTCCCCCTCCCCTCCCCTCCCCTCTCCCCCCCTCCCCTCCCCCCTCCTCTCTCTCTCTCTCCTCTCCCTCTCCTCTCTCCGCTCCTCTCTCTGTCTCTCTCTCCCCCCCTCTCTCTCCGTCTCTCTCTTCCCTTCATTCTGGAGATGGAACCCACGACTCTGTGCTGCAGAGGCGAGCATGAGAACACTGCTCTATTCCTCTGCCTCTTTATGCATAACTTCTTCTGTATCTTTTTAATAATTTCAATAATATATTATAGTATCATAACACACAAATAACACAGCCCTCTAACTCCTGTGAGCCACTGAAGAAAATTGGTCAGGCCTCAAGAACCTAATGCGAAGTCAGTCTTTTAGAACAACAAGTGAAAAAACAGGGCTTATGGCTGGTATCTGAAGGGGTCTCTCCTGGACACAGAGCCCAGCCTGAGGGACCCAGCTCCATCTCCAGGTGGGCAGTACCAGCTGAACGGGGTAGAAAGACATCCAGTGGCTTCTGCTGCTTCTGAATCAATTCAGTGAGTGACTCGGGGATAGAGTGCTTGCCTGGCACACTCAGAACCTGGGTTTGACGGCCCACACTGAAGAGAAAATTGTCAGCGCTCAGGAGGTGGAGGTTGGAGGAGCAGCACTGAAAAGGCTAGCCTTGGTTACACAGTAAGTTTGTGGCCCAGCTTAGGCTGAATGAAAAGATTAAAAACAAGTGGTCTGTGTTCCAAGGACACTGTAGGAAGAATGTCTGAGTTTGGATTTCAAAATCATTTATTTGGATTCTGTATCCCAGGGTTCATCTAGATAACTCATTATTTCTTTTTTTGTCTTTTTGGGTTTTGGGGTTTTTTTTTTGTTTGTTTGTTTGGTTTTGGTTTTTCGAGACGGGGTTTCTCTGTTTAGCCCTGGCTGCCCTGGACTCATTTTGTAGACCAGGCTCGAACTCACAGAGATCCGCCTGCCTCTGCCTCCCGAGTGCTGAGATTAAAGGCACATTACCATGCCTGGCTATAACTCACCATTTATATAGGAGCAGGTTGTATTCAAGTGTTTAGGAATATATATATAAAAATATAGGCGTAAAACACGCACATATGTGTATGTATATATGTAACAAGAATTAAAGAAAAAGAGCAGGGAGATCCATGAGAAGGTTTTAAAAGAGGAAAGAGGAAGAGGGAAATGATATAATCATAATCTCAAAACTATTATTATTGTTATTAATTATTAATATTATTTTTTTTTCCAGACAGGGTTTCTCTGTGTAGCCCTGGCTGTCCTGGAACTCTGTAGACCAGGCTGGCCTTGAACTCAGAGAACCGCTTGTCTCTGCCTCCAGAGTGCTGGGATTATAGACATGCTCCACCACTGCCTGGCTTCAAAACCATTATTAATAAAAAAAAAATGAAATAAACACATACGTATTATTTCTTTATCTTCTGTGCCTCTGTGTGAGGTACATGTGCGAGAGGAGGCGTTCGGGAGGGTGTCCTGCTCTATCACTTTTTTTGTGTACCTTGACAACCTAGTCCAGGTTGGCCCTACACTCCCAACATAGCCAAGGATGATCCTGAGCTAATATTCCTCCTGCCTCCACCTCCTGAGCGCTAGCGTTTCAGGTGTACGCCACCACACCCACTGTATGGAGCGCTGGGGCCCATACCCAGGGCTTCTATTTTACCGATGGAACTGTATCCTCAGCCCAAATGATCACTAACTTTTGCAACTTAAAAATCTTTTTTTAAAAAAAGATTAAAGCATACAATGAGAACTATAAGCTACTAAGGAGCTGGGCATAGTGGTACATGTGTGTGAACAGCAGCACTTGGGCAGTGGACACAATAAGGTCGTGAGTTGAAGGGCAGCCTGGGATACAGAGCGAGACCCTGTCAAAAACAAAAAAAAAAAAAAAGAAAGAAAAAAGAAAAAGAAAAAGCAGCCATTAATGAGTAGCCTTCTCCACCTGTCTCCCATCTGCCTGGTTCCCGGCTCCAGCAACGCCCCCCCCCCCCCAACAGCCATTTGTGTGGTTTATTTTTACTGCAACCAAGGATACTGTTTTGACAGTCAGTCTGTCAGACAGTGTGTTGACTTGGTTGGTTGGGATGCACCGGGTAGAACGTAGAACTGGGTGTTGTTGGAGGCCTGTAAGAGGAAATAAGCAAGCCTGCATCAGAGATGTAAATGTCCATTAGAACTCTCTGGAACCTCACGAATATGCAAAACCCTGCCCTCGAGAAGGAAATGGTCCGAGTCACTCTGCTACGGTGCTTGTCACAGAACGAATGTTTGTGTCCGCCCTAGATTAACTCAAGAGTTGAAGTCCTAAATGCAATGATATTGCGTTAAGGAATGGAAAGAAGAAACTCCCTCTTGGAATAGTTTATTTTTGGTTGTGAGCCTAGCCCTTAAGGACTGAGACATCTCTTCAACCCCTCTTGGAATAGTTTTAGACCAAGAGTGAGCCCAAATTTGAATTTTCCACTTCCCTGCCTGGGTCTTCCAATTCTCTCTAGCTTGTGGTCTTTCGCCTGACTGTGGCCTGTCTGTGGTGTGTACTTGATCTGTCTAACCCTGCTGCCTGTATGTTGTGTTTCTGGTGTCTTTCCCTGTTCCCTGTCCTTAGCAAAGGGCTCTGTCCTGTATTTGTTGAACAGCACAGATACCATGGTACAGGAAAAGAACACAAAATTCTTTTTCACAGAAAATTTTAACAGAGTTTTATAAGGAAAAAAGTTACTCTGTTGATTCCAACTGACTCAAAACTGCACACAGGGCTCTGGAGAGATGGCTTAGTGGTTAAGAACATTGCTTATTCTTCCAGAGATCCTGGGTTAGATTCTAAGCACCCACATGGCAGCTCAGAACTGTCTGTAACTCCAGTTCCAGGAGATCTGATGCCTCCTTCTGACCTTGTCAGGCACCATTGACGCATGTGGTGCACCCAGGTACATGCTGATAAAACACCCCATAACATCACATCACACACATCACATCACAACACAACATCATAACATAGCATAACCTAAAATTTTTTTAAAAGCTGCAAACAGAGGTTATAAACTAGCATCCATATGCTGCTTCCAACATTTATGGGATATTTGTTTTGTTTAAGGTCTCAGCGTTGGGTTTTGTGACAATCTTTTAGGAGATAATACAGTCTTCTCACGCTGTATAAACTGGGGTGCTGAGGACTGAACCCAGCATATGCTAGGCATACTTCTGTCTACGCTGTATCCTGGAGCTGTATCCCCCAACCCCTGTGATGGCTCATCTAGATCCAATTTATCAGTAACTGCCTCTAGGGTTGGCAGTCAAGGTGTTTCCAGAGAGGATTAGCTAAGAGGAAAGCCTGCCTTGTGGGAGGATGGCGTCATCCAATAGGGGAACAAAAGGAAGAGTAGAGCAGTGGCTTCTAACCCGCCATGCTATGCTCCACCTGGTCCTCACACCAGCGCTGGCTGAGGCATCTCAAACTGGGAGCACACAAGTCTTTCCTCTAAAATGGTTTCCACAGGTATTGTGTCATGGTGACAAAGGGAGGGTCGGGCCCTGTCAAGGAATCAGTGTGCTTTGAACAAGAAGGAGAAGGCTGGGCACAGTGGAGGGTGCTGATAGCCCCGGGCTCTGGAGGCTGAGACAGAAGCCTTGCACAAGCCCAGGTGTTCAAGGGCAGGCTGGATGAGCAGCAAGATCTTCAGTTCTCATGGGGAGGACAGATGCTGGAGACAGAGCCTGGAGCGTTCTAGGGAAGTGCTCTATCACTGAGATACACTACCAGCTCCAACCCTGACTTATAAAGAAGAAAAAAAAGGGGGGGGGAGACCAGATCTCCCCTCCGCTATGTGGGCAAACAATCAAGAAAGTAGCCTCATCTCTAAGCTGCTTGGGTACCTCCCTCCCTGGTGATGGAGCTCATGCATACAAACCAAGCACTCTACCAAGAGAGTTGGGTCTTCAGTCCTGAAGTTTGATTTCTGTGCATCTTTCAAGAAAAGGAAAGTAGGGTAGCCCAAGAGGCTGAGAATCTTCTGGAGAAAAGGTTTGTGGGATGTAAGAAAGGGTCGACTCCAGAGACAAGACTTGCGCTTGAATCCCACGACGAACAACTTCAGTGATTCCTGAGCACACATGGGTACTGGACCCAGATTACCCACACTCTGCTGACTGCTGAACACTTGCCTGGGAGAACTTAGAGAGAAGTTTTTCAAATGCTGACCTTAATTCCACCTATGGGGCTGTTTACAGGGGTTTCATTAGATCACAGCAGTTAACTGATTTGAAGACAATGTTACCCTCTGCTGGCTGAGTCTTGAAACTACAGTCTCCGGCCTTCTGTAGTAGGTTTTGTGTTTCTCCCCTGCTTGATCTGAGGGATTTCTGAAAACACCACACCTTGCTCTAGGTCATTTCCTACAAACAGGTGGCCTGAACTTTCCCTGTAGTATGACTTTCTGGAGGCTAGGGGCAAGAAAAACACGAGGTAAAAATTGCTGGTGGGTGCGTTTCCTTGTCTTTTTTTTTTTTGAGACAGTCTGAAGTAATCCAGGTTAACCTTGAATCCTCTGTCCTCCCCCTCCCAAGTGCTGGGGTTACAGGTTACACACCAGGTCGGGTCTCCCCAACTCTTTAGAATCCATCCTTCTGTGGAGTTTAATTCTGTTACGTTTATTTCATCCTCCGCTTGCCAAGGTTATCTCCAAAGTGTGGTCAAAGCACAGAAGGATCCAGGTCTTCCTGACGCTCACAGTCTCAAGAAGTGGAAATCAGAAATAAACTACGTGATGAACAAGTCAGATGTGGAGTGTATTCCTGAGTGGTCAGTGGGAAAGGACATCAGGAAGGTGGGGGTGGGGGGTTGGGGGGCTATAAACAGCTGGACAGGGGGTTTCAAGGAGTGGGTTAGGTCCCAGGCAGAAATTTGGGGAAGTGAGGGCCTTACTTCCAGGCCGAAGCAGGCAGGGCTTTCTGGATGGAGGAAACAGTAAGTCAATGGCTAAACACTGAAGTAATACCCAAGGCCAAAGCCAAGAGGCTGTGCCAGATGGCTCCTAGATGGTGGAATTGTGTTCCTGTCTTACAGAGTCCTACTTCTAAGACCTAACCCTTAGGACATCAGAATGTGGCCTTATTTGGAACCAGGGTTGTTGAGGATGTAGTTAGTTCAACTGAAGATATCAAAATGGGATATGTGCCTAGGAACCCATGAACAGATGACATACTCTTTATAGAAAAATCCCAGACACCAACAAAAGAATTACAACAACAACAAATCAGCCAAGATTCAGGATACAAAATCAACAGACAAAAATTCTTAATATTAAGCCAGGCATGGTGATTCCAGCCCTAGGAGGCTGAAGCAGGAGAATCATGAATCTGGGGCCAGCGAAGCAGTCTTAAAAACGAAACTACGGGCTGGAGATATGGCTCAGTGGTTAAGAGCACTGACTGTTCTTCCAGAGGACCCGGGTTCAAATCCCAGCAACCACATGGCAGTTTGAAACTGTCTGCAACTCATGTTCCAGGGGATCTGACACCACTGCACATACATACAGCAAAAACACCAGTGTACATAAAATAAAAAAAAAAAACAAAAACAAAACTACATGAGAAAAACAGTTACTAGTAATTCTACACACCAAACAGCTGGGGAGCTAAGTCTGTAAAGTGCTTGCCGGACAGACTCGAGGACATGAGCTTCATTCCCAGAACCTTTGTAGAAGCTGGTTGTGGTAGTATACATCTGTAATCTCAGTTCTGGGGAGGGCAGAGACAGGAGAATTCCTGCGGATGGTTTGGCTACCCAGGCTAGTTGAATCAGTGAGCTCCTGTTTTAGTGAGAGTCCCTGCATCAAAAATTGAGGTGGATGGGCTGGGGAGATGGTTCAGTGGTTGAGAGTGCTCCCTGCTCTTCCAGAGGACTGCACTCAAGTGCACACACATAAATAAAAATAAAATCTGAAAAAAAGGTGTGTGTGTTGGGGGGGGGGGATTGAGGAAGACATCCAATATCAACCTCTGTGTTCCATACACAAACCCACATGTGCAGATGCATCCCTGCACCCATGAACACATACCCACAGAGAACAAGGATGTGCTAATGACTAATAGCTTTATGAAAAAAAATACCCTGCACCGCCAGTCATAACAGAAATGCAATTTAAAACCACAGTGAGCGCCGGGCGGTGGTGGCGCACGCCTTTAATCCCAGCACTTGGGAGGCAGAGGCAAGTGGATCTTTGTGAGTTCGAGGCTAGCCTGGTCTACAAAGCGAGTCCAGGACAGCCAGAGATATTCAGAGAAACCCTGTCTCAAAAAATCAAAAAAAAAAAAAAAAACACAGTGAGCTTGGCATGGTGTCATACTCTCTTAATGTAGTATATCAGCCCTTGGGAGACAAAGACTGGAAAATCTCTGTGAGTTCCAGTCCAGTCTGATCTACAGGCCAGTTGTCCAAGGCCAGTAGGGTCATACAATGAGACTGTCTCAAAACAAAACAACCCACAGAAACCCCACAATGAGATATTAGCTCACGATAGCTGTTGATAAAAAGATAAAAGACAGCAAGTATTGGTCAAAGTGTGGGGAAAGGAGACCTTTCACACTGTTGTGGGAATGCAAACTAGTGTAACCATTACAGAAAGCACCGTGGAGGTTCCTTGAAAAACTAAACACAGAACCTTCATGTGAGTCAGTCCTCCACCACTGTGTCTATACCAAAGGTAATGAAATCAGCCTGTTGGTGAAACAGCTACACTTGCACACTCATTGCTACTCTGTTCTTGCACACTCATCGCTGCTCTGTTCACAAAGCCAAGAAATGGGAGTTGATACCCATTAGCTGAGGTGTGGAGAAGAAAATATAGTAGGTGTAGACCATGGAATACAGTTCATTCATTAAATGGAACAGAATCCTGTCCTTTGTGACGACACAGATGAGACAGGAGAACACTGTATGAATGAAGATAAGTCAGGAAGCAAAAGACAAATACTTCATGATCTCATTCATCTGGAATCTAGGGGGGAAAAAACACAACCCAACACTGATGTGAAAACTAAGAGTCTGGGAATAGTGGGGGAGAAGAAAGGAGGAGAATGGAGCGGCCAGTGGCTACTAAGTCTTTGCAAGACACGGAAAATAAATGTTGGTGATCTGTTGCTCAGTAGGGTATGGATCATGATCATGTGGTCTATGCTTCAAGAAAGATTGGAAGAATTTTGAATGTTTTCACCACAAAAAAAAAAAATGACTTTTGAGACATAGATACACTTACTGTGAGTTAAACATTCTACAACATATACATGGATGAAAACATCTCATAGCACCCAGAAATATGCATGACTTCTGTCTGTTTGATTTTTAGAGACATGGTTTCTTTGTGTAACAACCCTGGCTGTCTTGGAACTCGATTTGTAGACCAGGTTGGCTTCAAACTCACAAGAGATCCTGTTGCAGGATATTTGATCACAGTGTGAACCCCGAGTTTGTGAATTTTAAAAAATCTGTTTCTAATTATGGGATGCCTCAGCCTAATCCAAAAACTTTCTGTTTACTGTAATAAGTACTTGTATGGATCTGCCCTAGCACACACCTTTAATCTAAAAGCTTTCCATACATAGGATTAAATAAAGGTCACCCTAGGTCAAGAGGCAGAGCAAGATGGTGATTAAATAAAAAGGAGGGACATTGCGCTGTCGGGTACTTAAGATAGTGTGGAGAAGGAGAAGGGATTTTTTTCAGCTTTGGGCTTTTTCCTCTAGGTTTTCAGCTGAATAGGAAGATCAGCTGGGTATTTTCTCTGCCTCTCTGATCTAGCAGGTTTTCACCCCAGCGTCTGGCTCCTGAGTCTTCATTGGGATATGGGATCAAATGATTGGGATATTTTAGTTTTTTTAAAAACAAGATCCACCTGATTAAAGGTGTGTGCCCCCACCACCACCCAGCAGGTATGCATGATTTTTATGTGCCAATTAAAACAGATTTAGACCTGTACCTAGAGGCATTGCAGATGTGGCTGCTATGTCACATGTGCCTCAATAGGTGGCAGAGAGGAGAGAGGCTATATCTACATTCAGTGTTCTGACCTATGAACATCCGAATGAATAGTAGCCTAATATTCCTGGGGTGGGGGAAACTAGATACCAACACCACTTTGACGCCATGGGGTCATGTGATGACTACAAGACCAGTACCAGGCAAGCACCGGATGGGCTCCCAGGACAAGAAACAAACCAGAAACTAGAAGAACTCTGCCTGACCCTGGATGTGGGGGTTGTGGGTGAGCCAGCCCTGAGGGGGTGAGTGTGGGAGAGCCAGCCCTGTCTTCAGTCTGCTATGTGGTGGTGTTGGCTAGGGAGAGATGCCCTCCCCTCCCTTTTGCCTTCACCACCATTGGCCAACAGGAGATCTGGCCCAGAAGGCGTCACAAGAGCAGGAGGGCTGTCCCTGCCCCTCACATGCTGCTGCACTTGGGAGAGCAGGCCATGTACCTTTCCATAGTAGAACTGGCCCTGCAAGTGGGGGTTTCAGGTCCAGAATCAGGGCTTTGAGTTGGCCCACCCCAACATCTACCCAATGGATGAACTGCTGGAGTGCAAGAAGAGGTCAGTTCCACAACCCTGGACTGCAGGATCTCATGACTCAGGACAGTTACAGCATATCTGAGAAGAGTTCCAGTGAGGTTCCAGTACTGACAAAGTAGTGGAAACCAGGGGCCTCGTACCAGATCAAGGAGTCATTATAATGAACATTTGCAAGCAGAATGTGTGGACAAAGAGGAATATTGTGGGACATACCGAGATACACTGCAGCTCCCACAATGACTGTTATTTTTTTATGCTGGGACAGATTGCAAGGGTGGAGGGTGGGTCTGGGGGAAGGTGGGAGATGGGAGATGGGAGGGAACACGGTGCATGATGTGAAATTCACAAAATAAATTTTTTTCAATTAACAACAAAACAAAACCAAACAAACAAAAACAAAACAACAACAACAAAAAAAAAACAACACCAGATTTAGAGCTGGGGATGTGGCTCAACGGCAGAGTACTTGCCTACTGTGTATAAGAATGATGATGGGCCGGGCAGTGGTGGCGCACGCCTTTAATCCCAGCACTTGGGAGGCAGAGGCAGGCGGATCTTTGCGAGTTC